>JAIWQS010000118.1:0-563934 GCA_029891385.1 Erythroxylum novogranatense
CTCCCGGATCAAATTCTACTTTTCGAGGCTATAGTCTAGCTTCGCCTTATACTTTCCATGACATTCATACTAGTATGGCATCTAGCCCCTTTAGGTCTCAGAGGTAGCAAGTCTACTACCAATCTAGCACCATCGAGCATCGAGCTCACACTTCTTGTAGACTAAATCGATCACCACCTTACTCCCTAAAGGAGTACTAACAACCAGAAAATTGTCCATAATCTCGTGACATACAACATGCATATTCATACTTGAGGAAACAAAAGAATGTGGAACCCAGATCAATCAAAACATAAATCGCAGAATCTGAACAACTCGAGCCATACCAATCACAACTTGTGAGCAAACTGCAGCTCCTCTCCGGTCATGGTAAATACTTCTACCGTGTCTGACCTCAGGTTTCGCCTCCTCGCAGATTAGCCTCTCCGATCGCTTCCGTAACCACCTACTTCGTGATCGGCCCGGTTCCCACTGCTCCGCTCGCCTCGAGCTTGAACTTGGGAACCTCTCTCTTCAAATTTCCGGGACAATCTCTCATCATATGCCCTTCTCCACACCTGAAGCAACCACCAAACCCTTTAAGACACCTCCCCGATGAAACTTCCCGTGACCGATCACACTGGGATGCTTGCCCTTCCATGACTTTCCGAGCCTCCCACACTAAAGACCTGCTTAGAAATTGCCTCGATCATTGACTCTTGGCAGACCACTACCGCCTATGCCACTGAGTATGATGGGTTCTGTGCTCCTCTCAGATGCCGGAGCACCTACCCCTTCCCGGATGATTGTTCTCGTTCTTCCTTTCCGCGCCACTTCACTTTAATATTCTCCAATTTTCTCACCGGGCGCCAGATCCACTAATCACAGGTAATCATGTGTTGTGGAATCAGACTTTCTCCTAATTCCCAAGTGAAGACCTCCTCAAACTTACCAAGACTTGTCTTCCTCTCTCATACAATGTTACTGATAACGAGAAAGCTGTAGGAATTTCAGCTCATACTCGCCACACTCATGTCCCTCTCTCAGATCGACGAAACTCTAGCCTTCTCCCCGCACATAAACCCCTGAGATACTTTTTCCTAACACTTCCACAAAATCCTCCATGTCAACACCGAAGGAACAACTCACCGGTGGGCAATCGATTCCCACCAATGCAATGCATCTCCCCGTAGCGATCGACTACATAATCCAGCTTTCTTCATCCGAGCACTTCATCCGCTTCAGACCTCCTCGGTCCTCTCAACCACGCTTCAGCCTCTTCGACGGATTGTAGCCTCATTGAAATCAATAGCCCCATACTCCGGAGTTTACATCGCCCATCCGATCCGCTAGAGTTGGCACTGAGCCCGCCTTCCTGCCCATAGCATACGCTGGAAGTCCGAAGGCCTGAAAGAATTCATGGGTCTACTGGTTTGGCATAGGAGGGCTGAAGGCACCCACGTCAGCACACTTGGTACCTCGAATCTATAACAGATGGTCCCCATCACCGGGAATGGGATTCATCCGCATTTCCCTCGAGAGCCTGGTCGAGATTGAGCCTCGAGTCTCTTCGAGGAGGCATATTACCCTTTAATGAAAACCATTTAAAATCTTTTAGTCTACGCATCTTTGGTAAGACAAGTTCAAATCATGTAAAGCCGCTCAAAACTAATACATGATCGGATTTAAAACAATGCATGTGGTTCATGTAACATAATGCACGCCGACTCACCTTGAGGTTACCTACTAGGTTCCTAGAAACCATAAACCTAGGGTCGCCTGATACACCACAGATGTCGGGCCCGACCCGAGACCGGACCCCAAACTCAATGAATCCTGCTACCCAACCCGCATATAACTTACTATAGATGTTGGATCCGAGACCCAACCGTCCTGGAGGTGGTCCCCGTGGAGCTCATTCCTAGACACTTGCCTTGCTAAGACCCTAACTTGACACACTCTATTTGACACACTTTGGTGGTGAGTATACACCTGCTAAGACCTGGACCTTGACCGCCTCGACAATCCTCAAAATAACACTCCTATCTATGGATCTGCAGAATCAAGTCGACTTGTCCGATAAACAAGTCGATTTATCGGGACAAACAACTCGACTTATAACCAACAAGTCGACTTATCGAGACAAACAACTCGACTTATAACCTACAAGTCGATTTATCGAGACAAACAAGTCGACTTATCTAACTGAAAAGTCCATTTATTATCCAAAGCTTCACAAGTCGACTTACGGGTCCAATAACTCGACTTATATCTATTCCGAACTCAAACCTAACCTCTACACTCTCTCTGACTTATTCCAAACACCATAAACACTTCTAAACCTCTCAACTCATCCACTCCACTCTCAACATGCTATAATCTCACTTAAACTTACATCATTCATCTACTCACATGAATTCCAAAGCAATTTCATACAACTTTGGAAATTATGCTTAAACATGATAGTAAATGGCTTTGGAGATCATGATAAATCATAATTCATGCATTTCATTTATATCAAAACAATGTTCTTATAATGATTTAGTAGGCATTTCAAGCTATTACAATTCAAATCAAAATACATCTGCTTTCTCAAAATGTCAAGTGAATCACACGCTAATATATTGAACAATAATATGATCAAGATACAAGAAGGGGGTTGAATTGTGATAAACTTTTCGTTAATCCCTTTAGAAATTACTTGTTCTTTCAAAACTTATCAGAATCAATTCATAACTAGTTTTAAAAAACTTTGTTAATTTTGAAAACTACGCTATAAGTAATATGAGAGTAGAAAGAAAAACACAGCAATTTATCCCGGTTCACCCTAATGTAGGCTACGCCCAATCCTCGATATCCTTATAGATTCTCTATTTCTCAACTGCTTACAAGTATTCTTTCGATCGAGCCTCTCCGTGTCTCTTTACGCAAGTATTCTTTTACTCTTAGCCCTTCAGCTATCTCGTAACACTTTCTAATTGAAAGAATAGTAAAGAGCTTTTACAATAGAAATGCTCTTAACACTGCTCACTCGAAATATCGCTCACAATTTTCTCTCTCGATAATCTGAAAATCAAAAGTTGAATATTCAAGGTTTCATGAAGTTATCTTCTTCAATCTCGACTTTTATTTATAGTCGGGTTCTTCAACTGCTTTGAATATTCTGCTTGAATCTTGAAAAAAAAGTTATTCAGTTTGACTCGTAACTAACTCAAACCGATGTTTCTTTCTTCCGTCGATATTTTGTATCGCTGCTTTTCTCTTGTAAAGCTTTAAATTCTTTTTCTTGTAAAGCTTTTCGCCGCTCTCTTGTAAAGCTTTAAATCGCTTTCTCTTGTAAAGCTTTCGCCTTTTTTCTTGTAAGCTTTGTCATCAAAATTATTTAATACGTGAAGTCTGGTTTGACTTAACATTCTCCCCCTTTTTGATGATAACAAATATTGTGAAATAGAGAAATATGAAAGGTATCAAATATACAGAAGTATGAATAAATCAAAAATAACTTCTGCTTTCAAAATTTCTTCTGCCTTTTCCTTTCAGCTGATTCTCCCTTCTCATTCTTCCTTCTCCCCCTATTTGTTATTAATAAAAAATTATTTCCCAAACTGTTTCACCAACTTTTTCAGCATCTTCTTAATCTTCTTCATATCCTTATCAAGTTTCTGAACTTGTTTCTTTAAAGTCAATGATTCACCAAGATGCGAGGATTCTGCTCTCAACAACTTGCTCACAACAACAAAGAATCGTTGTATAAGCTTCACGTTTGAGACATGTGGTTCAATAATTTGTAGGAAAGGGAGGAATATATACAACTTGATCGGGAATATCAAGATCATAGGAATCAAGTATACGCTGAAATGTGCTTCCAAGCCAAGGCATAGCTTCAGAACTAAGTTGATCTCCACGCAGGTCGATTTTGCGAATGTTCGTGTAAAATACTATAAGAACATTTTATGTTGCCAATCGTAAGAGAACGATATCGACCTTTCTCGATAGCAAGGCTCTCGTGGATCATCTCGCTTGTAGCCTTAGTTTGGTTTGTTCCTGGATCTTGATAAATGATAGAACTTTCACTTCTTTTTCTTCACATGCTTCATCAATCAATCAGCACGCTTCTACAACTGATCAAGTCATGTCATCCAAAATCGGTTCTGCTGAACTTTCAGCTTCAGGCTTTCTTCACACTTATGCTCAACAAAATTTGGTGGTTGTAAATCGTGTACCACCTTGATTATCAGATCTTGTCAAAGATGGATAAGAAGTAAGACGCTCTCCAAATGGCTCTCGTGGATATGGTTCTTCCAACTCTTCGGGCTGATCATAGAAATTTTTGTAACCCTATCCAACAGATGTAGAATGTCTGTTATCAAATTCAACTCGATTCAAGAAGGCTTTCACAATTCTCTTTGGTTTGTCTCGCATGATGACAGATTTGGTCTTCTTCTCCTCTGTGACAACCAATCTGTGCTCCTAACTTTCTCTTTGAAAAGTTAAATATATGGATGGAACATTAGTCATCACACTCAAGACTTTTTGAGTAACCTTGTCCCATAACATATGTAACAATTTGTTCATGAATAAGTGAAGACCTAAAAGTAGTAGAAACTACTTCTTCAAAAATTGGATTATCAAGATATCAGGAGTATCCTTAAGATTACCAAGAATGCCTTCCATATTTACTTCAAAGAATATCAACCAGATCAACAATAGACTTTTCTCGTCAGACTCATTTTCTTTCCCTCGTGACTTTTTTAGGTTGCGTTTTTTCTTTTCGTGTTCTTCTTTCCTTTTCCTCCACTTCCTTGAGAATGAGTTTCAATCTTTTCAAGGATTGATGTCAACGACTTTGTAGCTTTTGATCTTTGCAGTTTAGAATGCTTTGATTGACTTGATTCTCTGGGAGGATCGGCTTTTTTCTCTGTATTGCTTCTGGGTGACTTTTCTTGCTTGCTTTGGAATGTCACTCAAGAGTGGTTCCCTCACGCTTTAAGTCACCGATTCAAAAAAGTGAACACTTCTCGACTTTGATTCTCGAGAATGTGATCTTGTTCCTTCATAGAAGACTTCTTCAATATCGCGCCCCTCAATTGTTGCTTTCCTGGCGATTACGCTTCCTTTCTCATCCGAAAATCTCGCACTCCATTTTAGCAATAGATGTTGAATCTATATAGCTTTTAAAATATATCTTCTGTCTAATTCCCCAATCCAATCGATGCCGATTCTCGAAACACTTGTCAACAACATCCCATAAGGACAAGTGTTTGTATCCTTTATTGATTTTACCATGTATCGATAAATCAAATATGGTAAATCTATTGGGTGATGATTCAGAAGATGAAGAATACATTGTTCATCCAGGTAGTGACTGATGTCGTGACCCTATTCTGGTAAAACATAATACATAGAACCGCAAACAATACCCTTGCTTTTGGTACCCAGCAAGAGGCTCTCCTTTGATTGGGTTATTTTGACCATAAAGTTGATTGACTAACTTCATCTTCGCTCATCTTAAGCTTAGTCATCCATTTCGCCATATTAGTGAGTTGAACTCCATCCATCGGACATTCAATGACTTTCTTCAAGAAATCCTTCACATTATAACAGTGTGTGTCTACATACTATTACTTATTGTATCGCTCATCGACTTAGTATTCTTCCGTAACTCATAAACTTCTTGTAAATAGACTTCATCTCATATTTGAAAGAAGTTTCTCCATCCTGCCGCCATTATCTCCAAATTCTATATCCATCTGTTCTTTTCTTAGTTCTTGAAGTTTACCAATCTTCCCGACCCGATCCTCGGATCAACTCGCAAAATAGGCGACATTCATCTTGCTGATTCTGATTGAGTAGAACTTGCTTCAAGAAATTTCAGAGAGATTTTAAGAGAACTAGCAATTTCAATTCAGTAGAAATCCCAAAAGTCAGCTTTTAGGGATATTATAGCTTAATTCTAGAACGATTGTACTTCTCGATGATCTCGACAGTTTTTCCCTCTAAAACTTTTCTTGTCAAGGAAGTTTTATATCTGAAACCGCCTAACGCCGTTAATTCCATTGCTCCATCGCCTTTTCTTTTTGAAAAAATCAGATGATCAAATCGTTAACTCCACCGCTCTATCTCATCTTGTCTTTTGAAAACCGGATGAATGGTCCGTTAACTCCTCCGTCTGTCTGCCTTGTCTTTATTAAAACCAGATGAATGGTCCGTTAACATCACCATATTGAGGTTGCGTCGATTTCTTTAAAGCCATCTTCACTTAGTGGTTTTGTGAAGATATCCGCCCATCGATATTTTGTTTCACGAATTGTAAATCGATTGACTTTCTTCTCGAACGTAATCTCTCAAGAAATGATGTCCGATTTCTATGTGCTTTACCTTGAATGTTGAATTGATTCTTTGACAAGTGATGGTATTTGGTGTTGTCGTAAAGATATTGGAATCTCTTATTCTTGTATTAAATAGTCCTCCAATTGATACTTGATCCACAATACTTGTGAACAACAACTTACGGCGGCATATATATTCAGCTTTCAGTTGATAATGCAATCGAAGCTTTGTCTCTCGCTTGACCATGACACTGTGTTTGGTCCAAGAAAGTGACAGCCACCACTGTGCTCTTCCTTTCGATCCTATCACCGCATAGTCCGTAGATCGCAATATCCATTCAACCTGAAATTTTTACCTTCTCATACATTAAGTAAAGATCGGTGAGTACATGCTAGATATCTCAAAATTCGCTTTTACAAACAATATAATGAGATTCTCTAGATCGGCCCGAACCTTGCACACAAGCATACACTGAATAGAATGTCGTCTACTTGTCAGTAAGATAAAGCAAAGAACCAATCATCCCTCTAAATAGGGTTTGATCCACCTTCTTACCACTTTCGTCTTTTGACAACAAGTTTGAGGGATGCATCGGGGTAGACATATATTTAACATCGCATATATCAAACTTAGACAACAATTCTTTAAGATATTTTGTTAATGGATAAAATCTTATCCTCGCTTTGCTTTTACTTGCAATCCAAGAAAGAATTTTAACTCACCCATCATGCTCATCTCAAATTTATTTTTCATCGATTTTCAAAACTCATGCATAACCTTCTGAAGTTGCACTCAAAAATAATATCATCAACATAAATTTGCACAATAATGAAATCATTATTCAAGTTCTTCCTAAAAGAGTTTAGTCTACTTTACCTCTAGTAAATCCATTTTCTATAAGAAATGAACTCGCACGATCATACCATGCTCTAGGGCTCGCTTTCGGTCCATATAAGGCTTTATGAAGTCTCGTAGACATGATCTGGATACTTTGTAAGTACAAAGTCGACTTGTTCTTGAAAATACCGATAAGTCGACTTATTACATTGGATAAATCGACTTATTTAAGGATCAAGATCTTGTTTATTTGTGCCTAAAAGGCCATCCCTTTAGCGCGTTTTATTCACAAATGTATGCGCATGAATGAATAAATAAAGAAAAGGCATAATTCATTAATTTGATGTTCATGAACATTGTTTATGAATTGATTGGATCTTTAATCAGATTAATGAAGTCCATGATATATGACATAGCATGAAGGAAATTATGATGTGATCATACTCGAGATTCCTATCATGTGCAATTATGTCAGTGTCTAAATTTTCCTAGTCATAGGATTAATGAGACCGGACATCATTAATCCGGATAAACTAGCACATGTCATATTCCTTGATTGGATCAGCAAAGGATCTCAAAAGCGTAAATATGAGATATTTAGAATTGACATGTGGATGCTTACTAGCGGTAGTAAGTTCATTGGATGACCTGTCATGAGATCATCACATGGATATCTTATCTAGTGTCAGTGATAATCTCATCATAGCAATGGTGCAAGTATCCTTAGACTTGAGGTACTCAAGGATATCTTGGATACTGATCCTGTGCTTTGACTCCATTCCTTGTTGCCTTCGGAGGTAACTCATAGGGTGGTGCTTAGGTACGACGAGGTATTCAAGATAATTGAGTAGCCAATAAAGGATTCACCACTTCGGATTAGCGTAAGAGATACCCATGGCCTCTTGTCGGGATCATTACTCGGAAATCTCGGCAGAGTGAATATGTCATGAAGAGTGTCTTCATGGACATATAGAGTAATGAGTCATGGGCCGAGATCTGTTATCACTGGGCTAGACTCGGTCTAGTGAGAGTTGACACTTTGACCATACTCATAACCAAGTGGGGTATAGGATGGTGAAAGGACTAATTGCACGGTAATTGTCTATGGAAGGGTTTGTAATCTGTTCGTGATGAATACATCAAACCAATTACTTTAGGTCAATTGGGGTCATGATGTGTTGCTAGATACCGCTCATGACTTGCTTCAGATTAATTGTTAATCTAAGTGGCCAACATAACCTAAACCTAAAGGGTCACATGCTTAAGAGTGTTTGGAGAATCGTAAAATAGTAATTGACAGAGTTCCAATTATGGAGAGCATTAGATTAAATGGATCCCGATGGATTGGGATATGTCCCGATGAGATCGCGACATCAATATTGCTAAGAAAGGTTTTGAGTCGTTTAAAGATCCGTCTAAGGCCTGGTAGGACCGACCCAGTTGGATGGACCTTAGCAATATATTCTAATTAATTAATTAAGTAATTAATTAATTAATTATTATATATATATATGCAAGTTGTCGTTGGAAATGGGAGAAGAAGAGGTTAAAGCCTTGAAAAGTCAAAGTATCATTACTTTATTCCTTAAATGGTGTGCCATCCATTTGTAAGCTTTTAATTGGTGTCTTAAAGTTAAAGACACCATATATATATCTGATTTTCGGTATGGCACAATGATGGTTCGTATGGTTTGAGATAGGAGGAAGAAAACTTAAGTGTTAAGCTTAAAGATGAAAAATGTTTCATCTTTCCTTCTTTCTCAAGGCCATCATCGTTTTCTTCTCTTCTCCAAGGCAAGATTCCAACGTCTCCTCAAGCTCTCCAGGACAGAGGTAGGGTCTAGCAGCCTTTAATCTGTTCTAGCTATTCCCGGGTCAAAGGGGTTTGACTCGGTTAGGTTTTCTGATCTCTGCGTGGATCACCTTTAGAGATAGTCTCTTTTGGCTATTTAGGTTGATGTCTTCATACGGATACCTGGATCCTGGGTTCGGGAAGGTCCCGGGAACAAAAATTTTTGTTTTCCGCTACCTGTACATGTGATGTACCTCCCGGGATTTTCCTACAGTGGTATCAGAGCGTCTGGTATCCCGTATGAAGCTAAAACCTAAGCTAGATCAGAAACCCTAAGTGCTGTTGATGTTGATGCATGTGTTCTGCCCAAATTTCGTTTCTGTATAGAGATGCATTTTTCGAAATTTTTCTGCCCAGGATTGTTCATAACATGTTAGAGAATATGTCTATGAATTTTCAGAATTTATCGATTTGATTTGATATAGTTTTGCTAATTAATTCCCTAAGGTTACAGATGCTGTTTTGTGAAACGATTCTGGAACAGGCAGTAGTATAAAATCGAGAATAAATTCTAGAAAATATTTTTCTGGATTTTCCTTCACCTACATGTCTCTAAGATGTTGGTGAATATCTGTGAGCATGGAAATTGGATTTCAAGGTGATTGGATATTTATTTACGAATTTATTCTATGCTGTTGGGAATTGCTGTGCTGATGAACACAGATTTTGAATCGGTTTTGTTATTTAGGTTGACTGAGTTTTTGATGGCCTAAAATCCTGAAAAAATTCATGTATCATTTTCTGAACATGTAGTAATCTATATAATGTTCTCATGATTTATTGAAATTGTTTCATTGATCATTTCAAGCAATGTACAGAACTGGACAGTTTTGGTGAAAATTGTTGAGACTGTTTTGGTTGGCTTGATTGAGTGTGCTTTTTCAGTTCCAATGCCTTGCACCATTTTTAATGTGATTAAAAATGTGTTATCTTGATGTAGTATGATTGCCAAACTGAATTGCTTGAAGTTGTTTATCTTAGAATTTTTGGTTGCCTAATTGATCACCTTTGTGTCTCGTTAGTATATTTCATTTTCTTGTTTGTTTGGCCGTCACAATTTTTGTGACAAGTGCCGAATAAATTTGATAATGTATATGCTAGCTAGAGATGCTTAGGATGATAATTTGGGTGTTCCTAAATTGCTTGGATATTTATGAGTTTTGACTCATTTCAAGTTTTTCATATAGTTTGACTATTTAAGGCTTTCATGGTTCAATGAATTGTTCATTGATACATCAAATTTATCAAATATTACCTTAGGTATGTAGGTGTTGTGAATTGGAATTGCATTAATTGAGGAATTAGCCGATTAGAGTTTTAGCAAATTTCCTGAATAAGTCGAGCTTGTATGAAGTATAAGTCGACTTGTTGAAATTTTAGGATAAGTCGACTTGTTCAGAATAAGTCGACTTGTTCAGATCTCGAGAATAAGTCCACTTGTAGTACCTTATAAGTCCACTTGTTCATGGGCAGTGAAATAAGTCGACTTGTGTCATACAAGTCGACTTGTGTGTGGGTAGAAGCATAAGTCGACTTGTATTTGATGAAAGTCGACTTGTGGCATGCATAGAGTGGGATGATGGATGATTATAAGGATTGATTCAATCGATTGATGAAACCTAAATCATTCCATATAGTCTTCGTGACTATAATCCTTAAGCTTGAGTCTAGAGACCCGAAATCCTCCTCGGTATATGAAAACTAACGCCTTCCATTAATATGGTAGAACAGAGTTCTTATAGGGTTGGGTTGTTGAGCAAACTCAAGCTCACTCTATCTGGATATGTTGAACCATGAAAATAAGATTTTGGATTAATGGGTTGGTTTTCCTAGAAGCGTTGATTTGTTGAGCTAACCTCAAGGTCAACGTGGACAGAGGCGAAATTGGGTAGCATACATCGGATGTATGCGCGATCAAAGAGTTGATACCCGATGAAGTGCACATCAACAAGTTGATAGCATTGATTGATAGTTGTGTCTAAGATGTAATTGGTATATCGATACCTCCGAGACATAAGGTGGCTTGTTGGACAAATCCAAGGTCATTCTCAATATGGGTTATCGATGATACAATTGGTATGACTAATACCTACCGATTGACCTAAGTTGTGGCTTGTTGGGCAAACTTCAAGGTCACTCTTAGCAATGTCGGATATCGACCCACTAGGACATTATGTCACATCGTTTCTCCGGATTAAGAAGAGGGTTATGGATTCTAGGAAACTAGTGGGAGCCATATGCATGTCATACAAGTCCTTATGATAATGCAGTATTTCTATTCTATTATTCCTTCTCTCTATCGCGTTTAGGTTGATTGAAGAAGTCTTTCAGGTGAATTTTCGCCTCTATTCGGACTGAATTTTCTTGATTGGCTAAGGAATCGAGAATTGTTCTCGGATCCGAGGAACCGGATACGCCCTAGATGTTCCACTTCCAGATGCACTGCTGTCGATGCTTCGATAAGGATCGTAAAGCATATCGTAAGCATATATAGACGATGATATGGATACTTGCATTATGCTTGTCTCGATGTCACCAGAGCGAATAAAGACGAGTCCATGGATGCTCACGTTATAGTATCTCATCTTAGGGAGTCGTTTGATGAGTAAGCTTGTGCGAAGGTTCAAGACCTCGAGGCTTCTCTTCATCACAAAGATGGCTCCAAGGATAAGCTAGCACATGCGGTATGCCACAAGATGAATGGCTATATTGAGAGATTGGTCGTCTTAGGATTTGTAATGGATTATGAATTAAGTAGAGACTTAATTACGATGGGATGTCGATGGTTATTTACGGTTTGTGATAAACTATCGGATAAACCAAATATCCACAACAATTCTGGTGATCAATCTGCTTTCGTGATAGCGAAGCGAGCTATCAAGATAGATAGCAAGTGCTAATGGTGGATGCTTCTTCTTAGTTCAAAGAAGAAAAGGCCAAGAAACCAAAGGAAGTGCCAACAAAAGAAAAACCAAAGATTCTTCCCCAAAAGGATTTTGCTTTCATTGTGCAAGTCTAGCCACCAGAGGCTAACTGTAAAATCTATTCGAGTCCTTGAAGCGGAATAGGCATCGATGCCTCTACTTCTTCAAATATGTTTGTCATTGAGGTTAATACTATTCTGATCCAAACATATCGGTATTTGATACCGGATGTCGGTCATACATATGAAATGATATGCAGGCATCGGGATGAGAAAGCTCATAAAAGAGAACTAGACCTTTCAGGTAGGTAATGCGCAAGAGTTGCTACATTAGCCGTATGCACTTATGTCTTGTTACTCCCTCTCGGGCTTGTATTCAAATTGGATGATTATCATTTTGTACCGTTTTAAACAAAGAACATATTGTATGTTTTATGTTTAATTAAGAGTGGTTTCCATTTGACTTTTAGTAGCAATGGTTGCTATATTAGTTGGAATGGAATGCTCTATGGTACTGGTACATTATGCAATGGAATTGACATATTAGATATATCATATCCAATTATGAATGTCAATGACGCGAAAAGACATAATCGAGATAATTTAAAATCAACTTACTTATGGCATTGTCTTTGGCCATATAAATGAGACACGCATCGCTAAGCTCCATAAGAGTGGATGTTAAGGGTCATTTGATTATGAATCATATGACACATGCGAATCTTGTTTATTAGGCAAGATGACTAAGTTATCCTTTAAAGGAAAGGGTGAAGCAGTGTATGGAATATTAGACCTAATACATTCGGATGTATGTGGTCCGATGTCCATCCATGCGTAAGTGGTTGTTTTACTTCATTACTTTTATCGGTGATTATTCACGATATAGGTATCTCAGATTCGATGAGATACAAATCAAGTATTTGAATAGTTCAAATAATTCAGAAATGAAAGAAAACTAACTTGGTAAAAGTATGAATACATTACGATCCGATCGTGGTGGAAAATACTTAGACCAACAGCTTTGGATTATCTCGAGATAATGGGATATTATCTCGATGGACTCCACCTTACACGCCAAAGACAAGGCGTGGTTGAAAGGAGAAATCGAACCTTGTTAGACATAGTGCGATTGATGATAGGTTTTACACAGCTTTGGGAATATGCGCTTGAGACAACTGCTTACTTGTTAAATGTAGTTCCATCAAAGATGCTTGATGTTACTCCATATGGGGATATGGACTAAGCGAAACCCTATCTTTCTCATCTGAAAGTTTGGGATTGTCACGCACACGTGAAGCGGACACGATCGGATACATTTGATGTAAAAGCTGACAAGTGTTTGTTCGTGGAATATCAATTCTACCTTGCTGAGGAACAAAAATTGTTTGTTTCAAAGCTTGCTGTTTTCTTAAAGAAATAGTTTCTTTTACAAGAAGACAGTGGGAGCAAAGTTGAACTTAGAAGTTCAAGATGCTCGAACAAACACAGATCAATCGTCGAACTTGGCTGTAACTCATGTAGATGAGGTAGCAGTTCAACCTTCTACTACACACAATTTACGTGGGTTAAGTAGGATACCAATGTTCCCGAGAGATATGGATTTCTCGCGAGAGCAGAATGACGACACTCATACGAGATGATGAGCCTACTACCTATGAAGAGGTTCTGAAAAGTTCAGAGTCTGAGAAATGGCTTTAAGCCAGAAATCTGAAATGGATTCCATGTACATAAACCAAGTATGGACTTTGGTTGTTACACTCATAGGATAAAACCCACGAGGTGCAAAGAGGTTTTAGAAGAAAACCAACATGGATGGTAATTTGATTACCTATAAAGCAATGCTTCTGGTTAAAGGATTTTGTCACAGTGAGAGTTGACTATGACGAAACCTTCAGCCCCGTAGCAATGCTTAAATCTATTCGGATACTCCTAGCCATTGCCACTCATTATGATTATGAGATATGGCAAATGGATGTGAAGATAGCTTTCCTGAGAGGAAATCTACCCGAGGATATGTATGACACAACCTGAGGGCTTCACTTCCATCGATGGCGAAAACGTATGCAAGCTTCAGAAATCCATGTTTGGATTGAAACAAGCATCCAGAGTTGGATTATCCGTTTAGTTGAGTCAATCAAAGAGTTTGATTTTCACAAAATTTGGATGATCATCAGTGCATAAGAAGGTTAATGGACTGCAATCGTATTCCTTGTGTTGTATGTAGATGACATATCGTTACTCGGAAACGATGTCTCTATGCCGCAATCAGTTAAAATTTGGTTGTCAATCAATTTGCGATGAAAGACCTGGTAAAGCAACTTATATCCTCGATATAGATTTATGCGAGATAGATCAAAGGTTGCTTGGTCTTTCACAAGCATCGTCACAGATGAGATGCTAAAGAGGTTTAGCATGAAACGATGCTATGTACGAGGTCCGATGTATCGTATGCTCTAAGTGTTACGAGCAGATACCAATCGATCCTAGTGAGGGTCACTAGGTGGTACATCAAAAATATCCTCAAGTACTTGTGAAGCACTAAGGATGTTTTCGATGTTTGGAGATGGAAATCTCCATGTGAGTGGGCATTAGGTTGCGATATCTAATCTGATAAGGATGATTCGAATCATGTTCAAAGTTATATACATTCACACCGAATAGCATGGCGGTCAATTGAAAGAGTTTCCAAACAAGAGAGGACCTTGCGATTCAACAACCGAGGCAGAGTACTGCCGCGTGAGATCTTATGAAGGAAGCGGTTTGATCGAAAGTTCATTCTTGAACTTGATCTAATCCCCACTGTGATAGGCCCATAGGATTGTATTGTGATACAATGGGGCTAGTCTTGCAACAAAGGAACCAAGGTCTCATCGACGATCCGAACATGTACTCTGCGATTCGGAGATCATTAGTCGAGATGATATCCTAATAGAGAGAATTCCACGAGCAAAGTGTTGTTGTTCGCTGACAAAGCCATTGTCACGGGAGAATTGTGATTCTCATGGACTCGCTTATGGTATTAGATACTAAGGCGATTGGCTTTAGGTCAAGTGGGAGATTTGTAAGCACAAGTCGACTTGTACCACCGATAAGTCGACTTGTTCTTGAAAAGTGCAGATAAGTCGACTTGTACATTGGATAAGTCGACTTATTTAAGAATGATAGATTGTTTATTTGTGCCCTAAAGGCCATCCCTTTAATATTGCGTTTTATTCACAAATCGATGTCTGGTGAATGAATAAATAAAAAGGCATAATTCATTAATTTGATGTTCATGAACATTGTTTATGAATTGATTGGATCTTTAATCGATTAATGAAGTCCATGATATATGACATAGCATGAAGGAAATTATGATGTGATCATACTCCCGAGATTCCTATCATGTGCAATTATGTCGTTGTTCAAATTTTCCTAGTCATAGGATTAATGAGATCGACATCATTAATCCGGATAGACTAACACACGTCATATTCCTTGATTGGATCAAGCGGTGGATCTCGTAAACTGTAAATATGAGATATTTAGAATTGACATGTGGATGCTTACTAGCGGTAGTAAGTTCATTGGATGACCGCCATGAGATCATCACATGGATATCTTATCTAGTGTCGTTGATAATCTCATCATAGCGATGGTGCAAGTATCCTTAGACTCGAGGTACTCGAGGATATCTTGAATCTTGATCGTGCTTTGACTCCATTCCTTGTTGCCTTCCAGAGGTAACTCATAGGGTGGTGCTTGGGTGCGACTTGAGGTATTCAAGATAATTGAGTAGCCAATAAAGGATTCACCACTTACGGATTAGCGTAAGAGATACCCATAGCCTCTTTTCAGATCATTACTCGAAATCTCGGCGAGTGAATATGTCATGAAGAGTGTCTTCATGGACATATAGAGTAATGAATCATAGGACGAGATCCGTTATCACTGGGCTAGACTCGGTCTAGAGAGTTGACACTTTGACCATACTCATAACCAAGTGGGGTATAGGATGGTGAAAGGACTAATTGCACGGTAATTGTCATGGAAGGGTTTGTGATCCGTTCGTGATGAATACATCAAACCGATTACTTTCGGTCAATTCGGGGTCATGATGTGTTGCTAGATACCGCTCATGACTTGCTCTGATTAATTGTTAATCTAAGTGGCCAACATAACAGGAAACCCAAAGTGGTCACACGCTTAAGAGTGTTTGGAGAATCAGTAAAATAGTAATTGGACAGAGTTCCAATTATGGAGAGCATTAGATTAAATGGATCCCGATGGATTGAGATATGTCCGATGAGATCGCGACATCAATATTGCTAAGAAAGGTTTTGAGTTGCTTTCAAAGATCGGGGTCTTAAGGCTGGTAGGACCGATTCAGTTGGACTGGATCTTAGCAAATATATTCTAATTAATTAATTTAGTAATTAATTAATTAATTATTATATATATATATGCAAGTTGTCGTTGGAAATGGGAGAAGAAGAGGTTAAAGCCTTGAAAAGTCAAAGTATCATTACTTTATTCCTTAAATGGTGTGCCATCCATTTGTAAGCTTTTAATTGGTGTCTTAAAAGTTAAAGACACCATATATATATGCTGATTTTCGGGTATGGCACAATGATGGTTCGTATGGTTTGAGATAGGAGGAAGAAAAGCTTAAGTGTTAAGCTTAAAGATGAAAAATGTTTCATCTTTCCTTCTTTCTCAAGGCCACCATCGCTTTCTTCTCTTCTCCAAGGCAAGATTCCAACGCCTCCTCAAGCTCTCCAGATGTAGGTAGGTCTAGCACCTTTAATCTGTTCTAGCTATTCCAGGTCAAAGGGGTTTGACTCGGTTAGTTTTCTCGATCTCTGCGTGGATCACCTTTAGAGATAGTCTCTTTTGGCTATTTAGGTTGATGTCTTCATACGGATACCGGATCCAGGTTCGGGAAGGTCCGGGAACAAAAATTTTGTTTTCCTTTGCTGTACATGTGATGTACCTCCGGGATTTTCCTACAACTTTATGTCCTCAAACCGGAGGTTGCTTAACATAGACTTTTCATCTATAAAACCATTCGAAATGCACTTTTACATCCATCTGAAAAAGCTTTATGTCATGACAAACCGCATATGCAGCAAGATCCTCCGTCTTATGCTCTTTGGAGCATATGTCTCATTGTAGTCTATTCCTTCGCCGATTATAGCCTTGTGCTACTAATCTTACCTTGTTGCGACTTACTTTTCCCGATTCATCTAGTTTATTCTTGAATACCCATCTAGTACCAATAATGGATTTCTTTTCGTGTTTAGGAACTAAGGACGCACTTTATTTCTCTGTAATTGATTCGACTCCTCTTGCATAGCTAGTATCCATGCTTCATCTTTTAGAGCTTCATCGATCTTCTTAGGTTCTACTTGAGATATAAATGCCACGCTGGCTTCTCTTATGAACTTGGACCTTGTTCAACACCTTCCGAGGTTTCTCCAATAATTGACTCTTTAGGATGTGAACTTTGTATCTCCAATCTTTCTTTAACTCCAAATTCTTCAAATGTATTTCTTTTCGTCATATAGTGTTTCGATGAAGATACTTCTTTGTACTCAATCAAAGGCACCAGAATAAAGATCATTATCGATTCCTCTTCCTTATTGGGTCGAGAGCTATCATCAAACTTGACATGAATAGTTTCTTCAAGTCTTTGAGGTGAGGTTGTAGACTCTAAATGCCTTTGAGGTGAGAGAATAACCTAGAAATATTCCCGAAAGTGTCTTCAGATCAAACTTGTCCGTAACTTCCTTTGTGTACAGAATAGTGCACTTGCAACCGAAAGGATGGAAATAAGAAATGTTTGGTTTCCTTCCATTCCACAACTCATAGGAGTTTTCTTCAATATTGGTCACAACAACACTCTATTCTCAATATAGCATCGTCAGATTGATGACTTCGCTTGAAAATATTTAGGAAGATTCATCTCACAAAGATTGTTCTTGCCATCTCTTGAATCGCCCTATTCTTCCTTTCAACAACTCCATTCTATCATGGAGTCCTTGGGGCGTAGAAGTTATGGAAAATTCCATTTTCTTCGAGAATACTCTAAATTTCTCATTCTCGAATTCTCCACCATGATCACTCCTTATATCGGCTATAGACACTCCTTTTTCATTCAGAACCTCATGGAAAGGTTTCTAAAGTACTTGAAAGACTCATCTTTATGTGCGGGAAAAGTATCCAACAAAACCTTGTAAAATCATCAATAATGACAAGTCCATACTTCTTTCCACCAAGACTTATTGTCTTGTTGGACCAAATAAATCCATATGTAACAACTCTAAGGGTCTACAGATGAAGTTGAAATGTTTCAAGAGAAAGAGGTTTTAACTTGTTTCCTTTCCGACAACTTTCACAAAAGAAATCTTTGTCAAAACAAATTTGTGGCAAACCTTTACCAAATCATGTTTCAAAGTTTTGAAATATGTTTAAAACCGACATGACCTAGTTTTTTTATGCCGATCGTCTTTCTTCTTGAGAGATAAAAAACATGAAATATTTTGAGACCGAAAATTGTCTAAATCAATTTTGTAAAGATTGTTTCGTCTTTCGGCCGAAAAGAAGATAGAGCCATCTTTGTTTACGACTTCATAAAAGTTTTGGTTGAATGTAACTTCAAAACCGTAATCACATAATTGACTAATACTTATCAAGTTATGCTTTAGACCATCAACTAGCGATGACGTTGTTAATGCATGCATGGAATTCTTACCAATCTTACCAATCCCGATTATCTTGCCTACTTGTTGTCTCCAAAAGTTACCGAACCTCCTTTCTTTGCATCAAGATCTAGGAACATAGACCTTTTCCTCATTATATGACGCGAGCATCCACCGCCTAAATACCAATGGTGCTTCTGGCTCTTCCAAAGAAGGATTTCTGTAGTAGATATTATCTTGTTTTTAGGTACCCAGTTTCTCTTGGGTCCTTTAGGTTAGTATGATGTAATGAATGATAATAAGAAGTAGAATGAAAACGTTGATGACCTTTTGAAAACCTAATTGATATTTTTCTTATCTTTTGAACAATTGATTTCACGTAATCTTCGGGACTTATTTTTAGTAAACCCTAATCCAGCTTTTATCACCTCGGATGTCTCGCATTTTCCTAGCATTTCATTCATCTTTTTGTACTATCTGTAAATTTAGTTAGATCAATCGAGAGATTATTGATTCTCGATTTCAACTGCTTAATCTCTTCTGATCTATCTATAACTTTGTTGTTATTCAGTTCCTCAACTTGCTTTCTCGCACTTATATTCTCACTCTCTATCTCATGAGTATGTTTGAGGTTTTCACATATTTCTTCTTCAACACTTGTACTTGTTTCGAATAGCATGAGAATCCTCTAACAATTACGAGTATGCATCTTGTATATTATTATAGCTAGAAGTTACCTCTTCATCACTTTCTTCTTCACTACCGAAATATGTTAGCATGTTCGACGCTTCGAGCTTGTATCTCGATTCTCGATGAATCCAGATCCTCCCATGTTGCCATCATGCTTTTCTTGTTATCCCTACTCTTTTGGGTTGTCTTTTCAACATTAGACACTCTGACCTGTAATGTCCCGACTTATTGCATTCATAACATGTAATAGATGCTTTCGATTTTTCCATCGTCTTTGCACTGCTCCTTCCGAATGTTGAATTTCCTTTGGACTTCTTTTTCCACATTCTTCTTATCTTTCTTGAAATGAAAGATAGCTCATCGCCTTCATCACTTGATTCAGATTTCGACTCACTGAATCATCATCCTTTGATTCTTCAATCTTTAATGCCTTTGATGTATTCCTCTTTGTCTTTTCTTCCGGATTTTGTGATTCTTTTGACTCGCTTTGGCGTTATGGACTTCTCTTTCTTGGGCTTATCTTCTGCATCAAGCTCTACTTCATGTATCTTCAATGATCCAAGCAATTCATCAAGCTTTAGTACGCTTAAGTCTTTGGCTTCTTGTAAAGCAGTTACTTTGGGTCTCCATCTTTTTGGCAGACTCCTCAAAATCTTTCGAACATGGTCTTGACTGTTGTACGTTCTTCTAAGAGCTTTTAGCCCATTAACAATTGTTTGAAATCTTCCAAACATTTGATCAATGGTCTCTTCTTCTTTCATTTTGAACAACTCGCATCGATGCACCGTAATGCTTATCTTGGACTCCTTGACTTGATTTGTTCCGTCATGTGCAATTGATAATGTATCCACATTTCTTTGGCGTGTTGCATCCATGAACTTTTTCATACTGCTTCGCTCAATGCACAACTTAAGAAAAATTTAGCATTGGAGTTTAGTTGAAATCTTGCTTTCGCTTTCGGTGTCCATCTTTCTCGTGGAATTGGATTTTTATCATCATCTTGGTGTGTATGGTCCGCTCGATGATGTCCCAAAGGTCAATGTGAGTAGATTCGATAAACAATCTCATCCGGTCCTTCCAATAGTGGTAGTCTTCACCATTGAATCTTTGGAGGTCTAGTGATCAAGCTCCTTCGCAATATATTTGTGTGATTCCACCATTTTCTTTAATTCACACTTTTAAAGTGATTCTTGAACACCGTGCTCGATACCAATTGAAGTGAATCACACGTTAATATATTGAACAATAATATGATCAAGATACACAAGAAGGGGGTTGAATTATGATAAACTTTTCGTTAATCCCTTTAGAAATAACTTGTTCTTTCAAAACTTATAAATAAATCAATTAGTAACTAGTTAAAAAAACTTTGTTAATTTTGAAAACTTCGATATAAGTAATATGAGAGTAGAAAGAAAAACACAGCAATTTATCTGGTTCACCCTAAACCGTAGGCTACGCCCAATCCTCTCGATATCCTTATGAGATTTCACTATTTACGAATCGCTTACAAGTATTCTTCGATCGAGCCTCCCAAGGTCTCTTTATAGCAAGTATTCTTTACTCTTAGCCTCTTCAAAGCTATCTGTAACACTTTCTAATTGAAAGAATAGTAAAGAGCTTGTTACAATAGAAATGCTCTTAACATCGCTCACTCAAAATATCGCTCACAATTTTCTCTCGATAATCTGAAAATCAAAAGTTGAATATTCAAGGTTTCATGAAGTTATATCTTCTTCAATCTCGACTCTTATTTATAGTCGGGTTCTTCAACTGTTTCTTGAATATCTCGCTTGAATCTTGAAAAGAACGGTTATTCAGTTTGACTCAGAATTAACTCAAATCGATGTTTCTTTCTTCGTCGATATTTTGTATCGGTGCAGCTTTTCTCTTGTAAAGCTTGAAGTGAATCACACGTTAATATATTGAACAATAATATGATCAAGATACACAAGAAGGGGGTTGAATTGTGATAAACTTTTTCTTAATCCTTAAAAAATACTTGTACTTTCAAAACTTATCGTAAATTAATTCAGAACTAGTTTGAAAACTTTGTTAACTTTGAAGAATACGATATAAGTAATATGAGAGTAGAGAGAAACGGCGTAGCTTTATCTTGGTTCACCCTAAACCGTGGGCTACGCCCGATCCTCGATATCCTTACGAGATTTCACTATCTCTCAATTGTTTACAAGTATTTTTTCGATCGAGCCTCTCCGTGTCTCTTTACAAAGAAGTATTATTTTACTCTTAGCCTCTTCGGGCTATCTCGTAATACTTTCTAATTGAAAGAATAGTAAAGAGCTTGTTACAATAGAAATGCTCTTAACACTGCTCACTCGAAATATCATTCACAATTTTCTCTCGATAATCAAAATCAAACGTTGAATACTCGAGTTTCATGAAGTTTCATAAATTTGCATAAAGTTGTTTCTTCTTCAATCTCGACTCTTATTTATAGTCGGGTCTTCAACTGTTTCTTGATTACCTACTTCTTGATTCTTGAAAGAAACGGTTATTTAGTTTGACTCCGTAACTAACTCAAACTGATGTTTCTTTCTTCCGTCTGACATTTTGTATCGGCTGCTTTTCTCTTGTAAAACTTCCGTCTATTTTTTTTAAAGCTTAAAATGCGCTTTTCATTTGTAAAGCTTCCATCTGCTTTCTATTTGTAAAGCTTCAGTCTACTTTCTGTTTGTAAAGCTTCCGTCTGCTTTTCTTAAAGCTTCCGTCTGCTTTCAGTATCATTGATTTTTCTTCGAACTTTAAATGCCTTTTCTTAAAGCTTCAGATGCTTTTCTTGTATCACTGATTTTTCTTGGAACGCTAAAACCCTTTTCTTAAAGCTTCCGATGCGCTTTTCTTGTATCGCCTGATTTTTTCTTATAACGCCTGCCTCCGCTTTTCTTAAAGCTTAAATGCGCTTTCTTGTATCAGCTGATTTTTACTTCGGCGCGTCCATCTACTTTTCATTTGTATATTTCTCTTTGTTTGTCATCAAAATTATTTAATACGTAAAGTCTGGTTTGACTTAACATTCTCCCCCTTTTTGATGATAACAAATATTATGAAATAGAGAAATATGAAAGGTATCAAATTATGAAAAGTATCACATATCTGTAAGTATTAATAGATCAAAATAACTTCGCTTCCGCTTTCAAAATTTCTTCTATCTTTTCCTTTCAAATTGATTCTCCTTCTCATTCTTCCTTCTCCTTCTAATTCTTCCTTCTCCCCTATTTGTTATGAATCAAAAATTATTTCCCATCGCTTCACCAACTTTTTCAAGATCTTCTTAATCTTCTTCATTTCCTTATCAAGTTTCTAAACTTGTTTCTTTAAGGTTAATGATTCAGAAGAATCGAAGATTCCGCCTCAACAACTTGTTTTTCAACAATAGCAACTGTTGTTGTATAAGCATCCACGCTTGAGACATGTCGCTCAATAATTTGGAGGAGAGGCGAGGGACATATCTGATTTTGTTCAGAATATCAAGATCATATGAATCAAGTATACGTTGATATGTGCTTCCAAGCCAAGGCATAGCTTCGCAATTGAGTTGATCTCCACAGAGGACGATTTTGCGAATGTTACGTAAAATACTATAAGAACAATTTAAGTTCCCAATCGAAAAGAACAATATGACCACTTTGTGATAGTGCCTCCCATGGATCATCTGCCGTAGCCTTAGTTTGGCTTGTTCTCGATCTTGATAAATGCAGATAGAACTTCCACTTCTTTTCTTTTCACACGCTTCATCAATCAATTGCATCGCTTCGCAACTGATCGTAAGTCATGTCATCCAAAATCGGTTCGGTTGAACTTTCGACTTCAGCTTTCTTCACACTTGCTCAACAAAATTTGGTGGTTGTAAATCAGGTACCACCTTGATTACTGTACTGTCCAGTATTGGATAAGAAGTAAGACGCTCTCCAAATGGCTCTGGTGGATATGGTTCTCTTCCAACTCTCTTCAGTTGATCATAGAAATTTTTATAACCCCTATCCATCAGATGTAGAATGCTGTTATCAAATTTCACTGATTTGAAGAAGGCTTTCACAAATCTCTTTGGTTTGTCTCGGATGATGACAGATTTGGTCTTCTTCTCCTCTGGACAACCAATCTGTGTTCTAACTTTCTCTTTGAAAAGTTAAATATTGGGATGGAACATTAGTCATCACACTCAAGACTTTTGACTAACCTTTTGTCCCATAACATGTGTAGCAATCTGTTTGCGAATAAGTGAAGACTGAAAGGTAGTAGAAACTACTTCTTCAAACATTGGATTGACAAGGACATTGTGAGTATCCTTAAGATTACCAATAACATCTTCCACATTAACTTCAGCAATTTCAACCGTATTAGTAATCGACTTTTTCAAGTATCAACAATGATCTTTTTCGCTGCACCTTCTTAGACTTTGTTTCTGTTGTTGGACTTCTTTCTTTTGTTGCACTCATTTTCTTTCTTTTTGGTGACTTTTTAGGTTGCGTTTTTTGCTTTTCAGCTTCTTCTTTCTTTTTTCCTCCACTTCCTTGAGAGGAAGTTTCTGAATCTCTTTCAAGGATTGATGTCAACGACTTTGTAGCTCTTGATCCTCTGGATTGGTCGACTTCTCTCATTGCCGTTTTCGCTCTGGGTGACCTTCTTGCTTGCTTTGGAATGTCACTCAGTAGTGGTTCCCCTTTACGCTTCAAATCACCGATTGAAAAATCGAACACTTCTTGATTTTGATTCCTGAGAATGTGATCTTGTTTACTTCATAGAAGATTTCTGCAGTAAACGCTCCCCCTTAATTGTTGCTTTTCTTGCCAAATCTGCTCCTTTTTTGTCTGAAAATCTCAAACCCATTTTAGCAATAGATGTTGAATCTATATAGCTTTTAAGATATCTTCTTTCGATTCCCTTTCCAACTCGATGCCGATTCTCCAACACTCTTGTCAACAACATCCCATAAGGACAAGTGTTCAGATCCTTTATTGATTTTACCATGTACCGATAAATCAAAATGGTAAATCTATTGGGTGATGATTCGAAGATGAAAGATACATTGTTCATCAAGAGTAGTGACCTGATGTCGTGAACCTATTCTCGGTAAAACACAAATCACATAAAATCGCTAACAACCACTTGCTTTTGGTACCAGCCAAGAGGCTCTCCTTTCATTGGGTTATTTTCTCCATAAAGTTGACGACTAACTTCATCTTCGCTCATCTTAAGCTTTGTCATCCACTTCACCATATTAATGGGTTGAACTCCATCCATCGGACATTCAAAGGACTTTCTCCAAAGAACTCTTTCATTATAACAGAAAGTGTGTGTCTACATACGACACGATTGTATCGTCTCATCGACTTAGTATTCTTCCAAAACTCATAAACTTCTTGTAAATAGACTTCATCTCATATTTGAAAGAAGTTTCTCCATCCCGCCGCCATTATCTCGGCTCTATATCCATCTGTTCTTTTCTTAGTTCTTGAAGTTTACCAATCTTCCCCACCGATCTCGATCAACTCAGAAAATAGGCTTGACATTCATCTTGCTGATTACGATTGAGTAGGAACTTGCTTCAAGAAATTTCGTAGAGATTTTAAGAGAACTAGTAATTTCGAATTGGTAGAAATCCCAAAAGTCAATTTTTAGGATATTATAGCTAATTCTAAAACGATTGTACTTCTCGATGATCTCGACTTTTTCCTCTAAAACTTTTTCTTGTGAAGGAAGTTTTATATCTCTGGCGCCTAACGCCGTTAATTCCACCGCTCCACCGTCTTTTCTTTTGAAAAAATCGATGATCAAATTGTTAACTCCACCGTCTATCTATCTTGTCTTTTTGAAAAACCAGATGAATGGTCCGTTAACTCCTCCGTCTGTCTGTCTTGTCTTTATTAAAACCAGATGAATGGTCCGTTAACATCACCATATTGAGGTTAAGGCTCGATTTCTTTAAAGCGATCTTCACTTAGTGGTTTTGTGAAGATATCCGCCACCGATATTTTGTTTCTACAAATTGTAAATCGACGACTTTCTTCCTAACGTAATCTCAAGAAATGATGTCCGACTTCTATGTGCTTTACCCTTGAATGTTGAATTGGATTCTTTGACAAGTCGATGGTCTTTGGTGTTGTCGCAGATATTGGAATCTCTTATTCTTGTATTGAATAGTCCTCCAATTGATACTTGATCCACAATACTTGTGAACAACAACTCATGCGAATATATATTCAGTTCAAGATTGATAATGCAATCGAAGCTTTGTCTCGCTTGACCATGACACGTGTTTGGTCCAAGAAAGTGATGCCACCACTCGTGCTCTTCCTTTCGATCCTATCACCGCATAGTCCGCATCGCAATATCCATTCAACCTGAAATTTTTACCTTTCTCATACATTAAGTAAAGATCAAGAGTACTGCGAGATATCTCAAAATTCGTTTACTGAGAATATAATGAGATTCTCTAGGATCACCAAATCTTGCACACAAGCATACACTTTGAATAGAATGTTAGGTCTACTTGTCAGAAGATAAAGCAAGGAACCAATCATCCTCTAAATAGGGTTTGATCCACCTTTTTACCACTTTCGTCTTTTGACAACAAGTTCAAGGATGCATCGGGGTAGACATATGTTTAACATCGCATATATCAAACTTAGACAACAATTCTTTAAGATATTTTGTTGATGGATAAAAACTTATCCTTAGTTTGCTTTACTTGCAATCCAAGAAAGAATTTTAACTCACCCATCATGCTCATTTCAAATTCATTTTCATCGATTTTCAAAACTCATGCATAACCTTCTTGAAGTTGCACTCAAAATAATATCATCAACATAAATTTGCATAATAATGAAATCATTACTCAAGTTCTTCCTAAAAAGAGTTTTGTCTACTTTACCTCTAGTAAATCCATTTTCTATAAGAAATGAACCTGCACGATCATACCATGCTCTAGGGCCTGTTTGATCCATATAAGGCTTTATGAAGTCTGTAGACATGATCTGGATACTTTATGTCCTCAAACCGGAGGTTGCTTAACATAGACTTCTTCATCTATAAAATCATTCAGAAATTCACTTTTTACATCCATCTGAAAAAGCTTTATGTCATGGCAAACCGTATATGCAAGCAAGATCCTTATTGCTTCAAGTCTTGCTCTTTGGAGCATATGTCTCATTGTAGTCTATTCCTTCTTGCCGATTATAGCCTTGTGCTACTAATCTTGCCTTATTCGAACTTACTTTTCTTGATTCGCCTAGTTTATTCTTAAATACCCATCTCGCACCAATAATGGATTTCTTTTCGTGTTTAGGAACTAAGGTCCGTAGTTTATTTCTCTGTAATTGATTCGACTCCTCTTGCATAGCTAGTATCCATGCTTCATCTTTTAGAGCTTCATCAATCTTCTTAGGTTCTACTTCGGATATAAAAGCTACGCTGGCTTCTCTTCGAACTTGGACCTTGTTCGCATACCTTCCGAGGTTTCTCCAATGATTGACTCTTTAGGATGAGAACTTTTGTATCTCCAATCTTTCTTTAACTCCAAATTCTTCGAAATGTCTTTCTTTTCGTCATATAGTGTTTTTGATGAAGATACTTCTTTGTACTCCGTCAAAGGCACTGTAACAGCATCATTATCTGATTCCTCTTCCTTATTGGGTTGAGAGCTATCATCAAACTTGACATGAATAGATTCTTCAACAGTCTTTGAGGTGAGGTTGTAGACTCTAAATGCCTTTGAGGTGAGAGAATAACCTAGAAATATTTCGGAAAGAGTCTTTGCATCAAACTTGTCCAGAACTTCCTTTGTGTTCAGAATAGTGCACTTGCAACCGAAAGGATGGAAATAAGAAATGTTTGGTCTCCTTCCATTCCACAACTCATAGGGAGTTTTCTTCAATATTGGTCGCAGAATACTATTCGAATATAGCATGCAGATTGATGACTTACTCGCCAGAAATATTTAGGAAGATTCATTCGCACAAGATTGTTCTTGCCATCTCTTGAATCGTCCTATTCTTTCTTTCAACAACTCCATTCTCATTGTGGAGTCCTCAAGGTAGAAGTTATGGAAAATTCCATTTTCTTGAGAATACTCTAAACTTCTCATTTTCAATTCTCCACCATGATCACTCCTTATCTGGTTATAGACACTCCTTTTCATTTCAGAACCTCATGGAAAGGTTTCTAAAGCACTTGAAAGATTCATCTTTATGTGCGGAAAAAGTATCCAACAAAACCTTATAAAATGATCAATAATAACAAGTTCATACTTCTTTCCACTAAGACTTATTGTCCTTGTTGGACCAAATAAATCCATGTGTAATAACTCTAGTGGTCTAGATGAAGTTCTGAAATGTTTTGAAGAGAAGCGGTTTAACTTGTTTCCTTCGACAACTTTCCTGAAAAGAAATCTTTGTTAAAACAAATTTGTGGCAAACCTTTTACCAAATCATGTTTCAAAAGTTTTGAAATATGTTTAACATCGACATGACCTAGTTTTTTATGCGGATCAGTCTTTCTTCTTCAAGAGATAAAAACATGAAATATTTTGAGATCTGAAAATTGTCTAAATCAATTTTGTAAAGATTGTTTCGTCTTTTGGCGAAAAGAAAAGTAACCATCTTTGTTTCGACTTCACAAAGTTTTGGTTGAATGTAACTTCAAAACCGTAATCACATAATTGACTAATACTTATCAAGTTATGCTTTAGACCATCAACTAGCGAAGACGTTGTTAATGCATGCATGGAATTCTTACTGAATCTTACCAATCCCGATTATTTTCCCGCTTGTTGTCTCCAAAATTTACGAACCTCCTTTCTTCAGATCAAGATCTAGGAACATAGACCTTTTCCGTCATGTGACGCGAGCATCCACCGCCCAAATACCAATGGTGCTTGCGGTTCTTCCAAAGAAGGATTTCGTAGGAGATATTATCTTATTTTTAGGTACCCAGATTCTCTTGGGTCCTTTAGGTTAGTATGGTGTAATGAATGATAATAAGACGTAGAATGAAAACGTTGATGACCTTTTTGAAAACTTTGATTGATATCTTTTCTTATCTTTTGAACAATTGATTTCACGAAAGTGAGACTTATTTTTAGCAAACCCTAATCCAGCTTTTATCACTTTGATGTACGCATTTTCCTAGCATTTCATTCATCTTTTTGTACTATCTGTAAATTTAGCTAGATCAATCGAGATTATTGATTCTCGCTTCAACTGCTTAATCTCTTTGGATCTATCTATAACTTTGTTGTTATTCAGCCTCAACTTGCTTTCTCGATTTATATTCTCACTCTATCTCATGTGTATGTTTGAGGTTTCTACATATTTCTTCTTCAACAGCTTGTACTGTTTCAGAATAGCATGAGAATCCTCTAACAATTCTGAGTATGCATCTTGTATATTATCATGGCTAGAAGTTACCTCTTCATCACTTTCTTCTTCAACTACCAGACATATGTTAGCATGTTTTGACGCTTCTGAGCTTGTATCTGATTATGATGAATCCAGACCCTCCCACGTTGCCATCATGCTTTTCTTGTTATCCTTACTCTTTTTGGGTTGTCTTTTCAACATTGGACACTTGACTTGTAATGTCCCGACTTATTGCATTCATAACATGTAATAGATGCTTTCTCGATTTTTCCATCGTCTTTTGGCTGCTCCTTCCGAATGTTGAATTTCCTTTGGACTTCTTTTTCCACATTCTTCTTATCTTCTTGAAATGAAAGATAGCTCATCGTCTTCATCACTTGATTGATTCTCGACTTCTTTGGAATCATCATCCTTTGATTCTTCAATCTTTAATGCCTTTGATGTATTCCTCTTTGTCTTCTTCTTCGGATCTTGTGATTCATTTGACCGCTTGAGCGCTTATGGACTTCTCTTTCTTGGGCTTATCTTACGATCGTTTCTACTTGGTATCTTCAACGATCCAAGCAATTCATCAAGCTTCAAGACGCTTAAGTCTTTGGCTTCTTGTACAGCAGTTACTTTGGGTCTCCATCTTTTTGGCAGACTCCTCAAAATCTTTCGAACATGGTCTTGACTGTTGTACGTTCTTCCAAGAGCTTTTAGCCCATTAACAATTGTTTGAAATCTTCCAAACATTCGATCAATGGTCTCTTCTTCTTTCATTTTGAACAACTCGTCGATGCACCGTATCGCTTATCTTGGACTCCTTGACTTGATCTGTTCCTTCATGTGCAATTGATAATGTATCCCACATTTCTTTGGCAAGTGTCGCATCCATGAACTTTGTCATACTCGCTTCTGCTTAATGCACAACTCAAGAAAAATTTCGTCTTGGAGTTTAGTTGAAATCTTGCTTTCTACTCGGCTGTCCATCTTTCTCGTGGAATTGGATTTTTATCATCATCTTCAGGTGTGTATGGTCCGTTCTCGATGATGTCCCAAAGGTCAATGTGAGTAGATTCGATAAACAATCTCATCCGGTCCTTCCAATAATGGTAGTCTTCACCATTGAATGCTGGAGGTCTTGTGATCAAGCTCCTTGACAATATACGTGTGATTCCACCATTTTCTTTAATTCACACTTTTAAAGTGATTCTTGAACACCGTGCTCGATACCAATCAAGTGAATCACACGTTAATATATTGAAAAATAATATGATCAAGATACACAAGAAGGGGTGGTTGAATTGTGATAAACTTTTTCTTAATCCCCTAAAAAAATACTTGTACTTTCGAGAACTTATCGTAAATTAATTCGTAAATAGTTTGAAAAAATTTGTTAACTTTGAAGAATACGATATAAGTAATATGAGAGTAGAGAGAAACACGACAGTTTATCCTGGTTCACCCCAAACCGTAGGCTACGTCCAGTCCTCAGATATCCTTATGAGATTTCACTATCTCTGAATTGTTTACAAGTATTCTTTCGACCGAGCCTCTCGTGTCTCTTTACAGCAAGTATTATTTTACTCTTAGCCTCTTCAGCTATCTCGTAACACTTTCTAATTGAAAGAATAGTAAAGAGCTTGTTACAATAGAAATGTTTCTTAACATCGCTCACTCGAAATATCGCTCACAATTTTCTCTCGAGATAATCGAAAATCAAACGTTGAATACTCGTAGTTTCATGAAGTTTCATAAAGTTGCATAAAGTTGTTTCTTCTTCAATCTCGACTCTTATTTATAGTCTGTCTTCAACTGCTTTCTTGATTACCTACTTCTTGATTCTTGAAAAAAACGGTTATTCAGTTTGACTCGTAACTAACTCAAACCGATGTTTCTTTCTTCCGTTCGACATTTTGTATCGGCCGCTTTTCTCTTGTAAAGCTTCCGCCTGCTTTTTTAAAGCTTCATGCGCTTTTCGCTTGTAAAGCTTCCGCTCGCTTTTATTTGTAAAGCTTCCGTCTCGCTTCGTTTGTAAAACTTCCGCTTTTCTTAAAGCTTCCGATCGCTTTTTTCAGATCAATTTGAGTTTTCTTGGAACGCTTAGTCGCTTTTCTTAAAGCTTCCGTCGCTTTTGTATCACCTGATTTTCTTGAACCCTTCCTTCGCTTTTCTTAAAGCTTCCGTCCGCTTTCTTGTATCACCGATTTTTCTTGTAACGCCTCATTCGCTTTTCTTAAAGCTTTAAATACGCTTTTCTTGTATCACTGATTTTACTTCAAGCATCCATCAACTTTTCATTCAGATATTTTCTTTTGTCATCAAAATTATTTAATACGAAAGTCCGGTTTGACTTAACAAAGCTTTTCGTGCTTTTCTCTTGTAAAGCTTTGGCCCGCTTTTCTCTTGTAAAGCTTTTCGCTTTTCTCTTGTAAAGCTTTTTGCCCGCTCTCTTGTAAAGCTTTCATCCGCTTTTAAACAGAAGCTCTAAATGCCTTTTTGATTGTAAAGCTTTAAATCGCTTTGCCATAAAGCTTTAAATGCCGCTTCGCTTCACGGTGATTCTTCTCCTTAAGCTGTTTTTACTTCATGCTTCCATCTACTTTTCATTTGTATATTTCTTTTTGTTTGTCATCAAAATTATTTAATACGTGAAGTCTGGTTTGACTTAACAAATGCAACCTAAAGCATTCATTACAAAAACATGAAATACATGGGCAAAACACTAAGATCTTGGAGTATGCCTTGAGCTCATTCTTCGAGATCCAGATCTTCACCTGGAGATGGGACAGGAAGTGGGGGGTGAGCTTTCGCTCGTGGGTAACACGTTTATATTTATACTACTAAGCTGAATCTATTCATTACTCATATTGTTTGCAATATTCTCATTAACAAATCTTACAACTTGCATTTCACAAATTCATCAAGCTAACAATAAAATTTCATGATTCATGCATTCATCATTCTTGCTAACATATGCTAACACATAATCACATAGCTGATGGTTTGAAAAGTCCACGGGTTTCTGATGAGCTACACAAGTGTAGTCATATGCTGAGGAGTCCAAAAAGGAACATCCTATGCCACAGTCGGGCAGCCGGGCGAAGGCTTTACTGGTTTACGTGCACGTGACTCTACTGGTGGACTTAACTAACCCACATAATTCTGAATTTCATGCATAAAAAACTGGACTTGTCTTGTCCACTGACTGATTTTCTGAAAATGGATTTTCATGCATCCATAAAGCTGATTTTCTTGAAAATGCTACATTTCATGCTTAGCTCACATTTCATGATTCTCATTCATGCTCATTCAATTCATGGCAATTTCAAGCAATAACAAGGCAATGACATATACTATTAAAATGCTCATTTAATGGCAATCATACACCATTTACATACATAATTTAGGCACAATCAATGCTTATCTCAAATAGTCACAAATCATTTAATTCATTAGTTAAAGTAGCATTCCACACTTACTAGCATAAAGATAAAATGAAACCCACCTTATATCCTCGCTTAAGCTTGCCTAAGGAAGCTCCTCTTCTTGTTCTCCCTTCTTTCTTGTCCTCCTTCATTCATGGCAAGAAAAGAACCTCACATCATTTAGGGTTTCTAAAATTGAAAACCTAATGAACCTTAATCATGAAATCAACCCTAGAATCACTAAACCCACTTCATTTCTAAGCTATCTAAACCATAAAACCAACAAAAGCTTAACCTTGAAAACATAACTTACCTTGAATCTTGACTAAACCAAAGGGTTTCTTAGCTTAAAGTGTAGCTTGAACCTTCCTCCACACTTTTTCTTCTTGCACTTTCTTCAAAAACCCACTTGAATCTCTTGGAAAATCACAAACTTTCTTCTTTCTTCTTCTTTTCTCCTCCACCACCGAAACTCTTCTTCTCCCTCTCTCAATTTTCGTATCCCTTCTTTTCCCTACACAAATTCATTTAACTCCTTCCTTATATACTTCCTCCCAACTCACTTAAGCCCATTAACCTAAGGCCCATCTCATTCCTTTTCTTTCCTTCTTCCTTCCTTCTTATCTTCATTAACCTACTTAAACCCAAAGCCCAAGTCCACTTCATTTCCTCCTCTTTCTTCCTACATCATTTTCTCTTTAACTTACTCAAGCCCATTTGTTCTTTTAGGCCCAACTCATTCCTCTTTTCTTTTCCTACTTCATTCAAGCCCAACTAACACATTTAATTCCATTAATTCTTAACCTAACTACCAACCAACATATTAAATTTCATTTATTCACCACCTATCTCATTTATGTTACTACATGCTAATTAATGCCATATGCTATTTAATGCTATCATATTTAATTCATGCTAACTCAATTTCTTAATTAGTCTAATCATGCTTAATTAAATAATTAAATAAATAAATAAATAAAAATCTCTGGCTAATATATCAATTCACTATGGCCAGAGAATTTCATAAATCATTACTAATCAAGAACAATAAAATATTCTCTAATTACTTTAGAGTGACGAATCCTATGATGACTTACTCAACTATCTACATATGGTTCATACCGTATCCAATTACTATCGATTGAATTATCCTAGGACGATTCATAAGTAGCATCAAAACATAGTAATTACCACATTAGATACCTTGGTAATTTCAAGTCTGAGAATCAATTATACAATCATCATTATGAGAAAATCCAGAGACATAAAAGTAATATTTCATCTGAAATTTTGTAATCGGGTCAATTCAATGACTTATTCTCTAATAATCTCCCATATATTAGTTTAAGTTTCTATAATTTAATTTATGAGATCAATTACTTTCTTCATAAGAAAGAAACATAATGTGTGTTAGTTTTACCATTTCAATAATATCTAGTCTTGATGAAACTACAACTAGGAATATTTAGGAATAACACATAAGTGTAAATTGAATCTTATACATACTTTCAATTACATAGTAATTATTCCATAAATTTTAACTTTATTATTAAAACATAAAATATTAATTAAATTATTACATAAAGATAAATAAAGCCTTTTCATTAACTCAATATAATGTCATACATTAATTTGCATCCAATTGATCGATTGCAAGGGCATAAACTAACACATGTATATTGTAGAATTGCTATCGCCAATCAACATTTAGTGGCTATGATTGTTAAGGTGGATTTATGTACTCTACATGTCCCTGGTTTATTAGAGGGATTTCTGATCACAGAGATAAGTCTTTGATTTTATAATATTGGGTGTATTAAAAATCTCAAATTTCTTGGATCATAGAGATAAGACTCTAATTTTAAAATGATGGGTTGATTAAAGGTTTTTTTACTCAATTACAATACTAATCCGAATTTTAAAAAAGAAACTAAAATATTCAAAATTTTAATTTTTAACAAAAATCGCCTAACATTAAGTTCTCTATTAATATATACTAATATTTTTTCACGTAATTATTACATAGTATATTTATATCACACATAAAATTTATTATTTAATAAATTAAAATATTAAAACTCTACAATAATTGTATACTTTTTCATATGTTTTACTTCCTAACCTGCTTAAGATGTTTGATATTTTAATTTATTAAATAATAAAATTTATACATAACATAAATATAATATGTGATATTCAAGAGGTAAAAGTAATAATTTGATGTAAATCCTCGTATCATTTACATGAATGGAGGACTTAATGTTGAGTTATTTTTGTTCAAAGTTGAATGTTGAATGTTTTAATGTCATTCTTTAAATTTTAGGTTTGTAACTTAGTATTATAAAATCGAATAATGTTTACAATTCTTTTTTACAATTAACCCAGTAGAAAATCCCGGAGGAACATCACATGTTCCAGCAGCAGAAAACAAAAATTTTTGTTTCCGGGACCTTCCCGAAAACCTGGGATCCGGTGTCGGTATGAAAACTCAAACTGAATAGCCAAAAGAGACTATCTCTAAAGGTATCCACGCAGAGATCGAAAACCTAACCGGATCAAACACCTTTGACCCGGAATAGCTAGAATGAATAAAGCTCGCTAGAGCCTACCTACATCCCGTGGAGAGCTTGGATCAACGTGGAGGAGATGACAAAAGCTTGAAGAAGAAGATGAAGAAACGATGATGAAGATGAGAGCCTTAGGTTTTCTCAAAACCTCACTTCTTCCTTCATTCACGATGAAGTTTTTACAAAAGGTGTAAGAAAACTCTTTTCTTGCCTTTTGACCAAGCCATACGATCATCTTCATCTCTCTTCCACCTTTATTGTTTTTTGTCCTTTAGTTATTAAATGAAGGTGATGACTAAGCTTCCAAATGGAAGCTTCTCCCATCTTCCACGTTACATATATATATATATATATATATTAATTAATTATTTAATTAATTAATCATATATATATATGTATATATATTGCTAAAGTGGTCCAATCACACTGGGTCGGTCTCACTGGCCCCGGCATGGAAAACCACCAAAACCTTTTTCAAAGAATATCAATGTCGCGATCTCATCGGGACATATCTCGATCTCATCAGATCCATTTAATCCAGTTGCTTTCCATAATTGGAACTCACCAATACTATTTTACTGATTCTCCAAACACTCTTACGTGTGACCCTTTAGGTTCTTGTTATGTTGGCCACTTAGATTAACAATTAATCTGAGCAAGTCATGAGCGGTATCTAGAACACATCATGACCCCAATTGACCGAAAAGTAATCGGTTTGATGAATTCATCACGAACCCTTCCATGACAATCATCTTGTGCAATTCATCCTTTCATCATCCTATACCCCACTTGGTTATGAGTATGGCTAATATGTCAACTCTTACTAGACTAAGTCTAGCCTAAGTGAAATCGGTTCGCCCGAGGACTCATTACTTTATATGTCCATGAAGACACTCTTCATGACATAGTCATGCTCGCCAGAGACTTAAAGTAATGATCCCGACAAGAGGCAGGTATCTCTTCGTTCTCACGTAGTGATGAACTTTATTGGCTACTCAATTACCTTCAATACCTCAAATCGTACTCCAAGCACCATCCTATGAGTAACCTCCGAAGGCCACAAGGAATGGAGTCAGCGTGATCAAGATTCAAGATATCCTCGAGTACCTCAAGTCTAAGGATACTTGCACCATTGCTATGATGAGATTATCACCGACATTAAATCCATGTGATGATCTCATGGCAGTCATCCAATGAACTTACTACCACTAGTAAGCATCCATATGTCAACTCTAAATATCTCATATTTACAGCTTCGAGATCCACCGCTGATCCAATCAAGGAGTATGACATATGTTAGTCCGTCCGGATTAATGATGTCCGGTCTCATTAATCCTATGGCGAGGAAAATTTAGATATTGACATAATTGCACATGATAGGAATCTCGTGATTATGATCACATCATAATTTCCTTCATGCTATGTCATATATCATGGACTTCATTAATTTGATTAAAGATCAATATCAATTCATAAAGAACATCAAATAAATGAAACATGCCTTTCTTTATTTATTCATAAAGTTTGTACATGACTATGAACAAAAAGCGCTAAAGGGGATTGCCTTTGTGGCACTACTCTAACAATCTCCCACTGACCTAAAGCCAATCGCTTGGTATCTAATACCATAAGCGAGTACATGAGAATCAAAATTCTTCTGTGACAATGGCTTCGTCAACGGATCAAGAATGTTCTACTCTGAATCCTCTCGATCGCGACATCACCTCTAGCAATGATCTCTCGAATCGATGATATCTGCATGAGTAACGTGTTTAGATCGTTGGTGAGACCTCGGTTCTTTGCTCGAGCAATAGCCCCATTGTTGTCACAATACAACCGTATGGGTCCATCACACTAGGAACCACACCAAGTTCGTAAATGAACTTCGATCCAAACAACTTCCTTTGTCACCTCGATGCAAGAATGTACTCGCCTCTGCCGTCAATCGCCAGCGTCCTTGTTTGGAACTCTTCCAATCGACCGCTCCGCCGCTTAGCGTGAAAACATAACCCGCGGGATCCGAGTCATCCTTGTCGATTGAAACCGCATCCAGATGTTCGCCACTGAGATTTCCATCTCCATATATCAAGAAAACATCCTTAGTCCTTCGCAAGTACTTCGAGGATATTCTTGACACTACCCAATGACCCTCACCAGATCCGATTGGTATCGCCGTGACACTCGTGAGCATACGATACATCGGGCCTCGTACATAACATAGCATACATGATCGATCCCATCGCAGATGCATACGGATCCGATCCATGCGAATCCTCTCATCTTGTGTCTTAGACACATAGATTTCGAGAGTGTTATCCCATGAGTAATGGGAAGAAACCCTCTCTTGGATTGCTCCATGCTAAACCTCTTTAGCATCTTGTCTATGTCGATGATTGTGAAAGACCAAGCAACCTCTTTGATCTATCTCTATAGATCTTTATCCCAAGGATATAAGTTGCTTCACCAAGGTCTTTCATCGCAAATCGCTTGACAACCAAATTTTAACTGACAGATCAATGAGATATCGCTTCCAGTAACAAGATGTCATCTACATACAACACAAGGAAAACGATTGCATTCCCATTAACCTTCTTGTACACACAAGTGTTCATCCGGATTTTGTGAGAAACCAAACTCTTTGATTGACTCATCAAAACGGATGTTCCAACTCTGGATGCTTGCTTCAATCCATAGATGGATTTCAAGCTTGCATACCTTTCGCCATCATCGAAGTGAAGCCCTCTCGTTGTGTCATGTACACATCCTCGCCAGATTTTCGTTAAGGAAAGCCGCCTTCACATCCATTTTCCATATCTCATAATCATAATGAGCGCAATGGCTAGGAGTATCCGAATGGATTTGAGCATTGCTACGGGTCAAGGTCTCGTCATAGTCAACTCCTTGTCTTTGGCGAAATCCTTCGCCACAAGCCTTGCTTTGTAGGTAATCACATTACCATCCATGTCGGTTTCTTCTTGAAAACCCATTTGCACCCTATAGGTTTTATCCTTCGGTGCATAAACCAAAGTCCATACTTGGTTTATGTACATGGAATCCATTTCGCTTTCATGGCACAAAGCCATTTTTCGGACTCGAACTTTTCGTAACCTCTTCATAGGTAGCAGCTCATCATCTTCTATGAGCAACACGTCATCTGTTTCACTTACGAAATCCATATTTCTCGGAACAAGCGCATCCTACTGACCCACGAACTTCGTGTGTAGTAGAAGGTTGAACTGTTATTACATCCGAATGAGTGGCAGCCTCGTGTTCAGCGGTTGATTCAGGTTTGTTTGAGCATCTTGAACTTCTTCAAGTTCAACTTTGCTCCCACCTGCCTTCTTGAGAAGAAACTCTTTCTCTAAAGACAGCATGCTTCAAACAAACACCTTTTGTTCCTCAAAGAAGGTGTAATTGATATCCCATGGTCTCTTTAGGATATCCTACAAACAAACACTTGTCGATTTTGCTTCAAGCTTATCTCGACCGAATCCGCTTCACGAAGGTGACAACCCCATACTTTCGGATGAGAAAGATAAGGTTTTCTGTTAGTCCACATCTCATATGGAGTAACATCAACTGCCTTAGAGGGAACTCTGTTTAACAAGTAAACAATTTGTCTCTAGCGATACCCCAAAACGATTTTGGTAACTTTGCTAAACCCATCATTGATCGTACCATGTCCAACAAGGTTCGATTTCTCCTTTCACCACACCGTTGTCTTGCGGCGTGTAAGGAGGAGTCCATCGAGATAAAATGCCATTATCTCGAGATAAGCTGTAAACTGCTGGTCTAAGTATTCTCCACCACGATCGGATCGTAATGCCTTGATACTTTTACCAAGTTGGTTTTCTACTTCATTTCAATTGCTTGAACCTTTCAAACGCTTGATTTGTATCTCATCGATATAAGTACCCATATCGTGAATAATCATCGATAAAGGTAATGAAGTAACGACAACCACTTCTCGCATGGATGGACATCGGACCGCATACATCCGAATGTATTAGGTCTAATACTCCAATCGCCGCTCACCCTTTCCTTGAAGGGTAACTTAGTCATCTTGCCTAATAAACAAGATTCGCATGTGTCATATGATTCATAATCAAATGACCCTAAACTGCCACTCTTGTGGAGCTTAGCGATGCGTGTCTCATTTATATGGCCAAGTCGACAATGCCATAAGTAAGTTGACTTTAGATTATCTCTTTTATGCCGCTTGGTGTCATTGACATTTAAAATTGATTAGACATATCTAATATGTAAATACCATTGCACAATGTACCAGCCCATAAAGCATTCCATTAGAATTAATAGAACAACCATTGCTATTAAAATTCATATGGAATCCACTCTATTCGCATAAGAAATGTATAATATATTCTTTGTCAAACGGTACAAAATAACAATCATCCAATTCCAAAGACAAGCCCAAGAGGGAGAGACAAAACATAGGTTCCTACGGCTAATGCAAAGAACTCTTGCTCCATTTCCAACACGAGGTCTACTTCTCCTTCATGAGTTGCCTCATCGTCTCAAGGCCCCGTGATATCATTGCATATATGTGAGCCACAACCAGATCAAATACCCAGATGTTGTGATCAAGAATAAGATTAACTTCAATGACATACAAACTGAAGTAGTCGAGGCATCCGATGCCTTCTTCTCGCTTCAACGACTCCAGATAGACTTTGCAATTATGCCTCCAATGGCCATCTTTACCGCAATAAGCAAGTTCCTTTGGGGCGCTTCTTTGATCTTCTTCTTGATGGCGCCCCTTTGGTTTCTTTGCCTTCTTCTTCTTTGGGTTCTTTTCTTCTTGGAACTCAAGAAGAAGAAGCTACTACCAAAGACTTGCTTACTATCACTCTTGATAGTCCTTTCAACTTTTCGAGCAGATTGATCGCTCTGTATTGTAGTGGATATTTGGTTCATCCGATAGTTTAGCACGAATCGCATAACTATCGACAATCCAACCGAATTAAGTCTATACTTAATTCATGATCCATTCAAAACCTAAGACGACCAATCTCTCAATATAGCCATTCATCTTCGTATGCATCGCATGTTAGATGTCCCTCGAGCCATCTTGGTAGTGAAGAGAAGCCTCGAGGTCTCGAACCTTTCGGACCGGGCTTGCTCGCCAAATAGCTCCCTAAGATGAAAACTATAGTATGAGCATCCATGGACTCGTCGCTTTCATACCGGTGAGGTGACATCGACGCAAACATAATGCAAGTCGCCATGTCACCGCCCTTTAGATGCTTTATTATATGCCTTCGATCATCATCAAGCATCGACAAAGAGTGCATCCGAAGCGGAAAATCTAGGATATATCCTGACTTTCAGATCTCGAGAACTATTCTCGATTCCTTAACGACCAAGAAAATTCGTCCAGCTTAACTTGTTGGAATCCATAAGCGGTTTAAGATTCACACTTGACGACATTTTCAAATAACCTACACGGATAGAGAGGAAGAATGTTAGAATAGAATAGCTGCATAATCATAAGGACTTGAATGATATGCAAAAGAGCTCCCACTAGTTTAATAGAATCCATAACCCTCATTACTAATCCAAAGAAACAAAGTGACATAATGTCCTAGTGGGTTGATATCCCAGATTGCTAAGAATGACCTTGGGTTTACCCAACAAGTCACAACTTAGGTCAATCGGTAGGTATCGAACATACCAATTGCATCATCGATAACCGATATCGAGAATGACCTTGGGTTTACCCAACAAGCCACCTTATGTCTCGGGAGGTATCGATATACCAATTACATCTTAGACACAACTATCGATCAGTGTTATCAACTTGTTGATGTATGCACTTACATTGGGTATCAACTTTGATGCGCATACATCCGATGTATGCTACCCAATTTCACCTCCGTCCACGCTGACCTTCGAAGTTTACTCAACAAACTAACGCTTAGTGAAAACCAACCCATTAATCGAAAATCATATTTTCATGGTTCAACATATCCAGATAGACTATAAGAACTCGTTCTTACCATATTAATGGAAGGCGTTAGTTTTCATATACCGAGGAGGGATTTAGAAACTCTAGACTCCAAGCTAAAGGATCATAGTCACTAGGACTATATGGCATGATTTAGGTTTCATCAATCAAATTGAATCAATCCTTATAATCATCCATGGACTCATCCAACCTGAGCATGTCACAAGTCGACTTACAACGAATGCAAGTCGCTTTATGCTCCTGCTCACACACAAGTCGACTTGTATGAAACAAGTCGCTTTATGGCACTACCCTTGTGCAAATAAGTCGCCAGAATGTGCTACAAGTCGACTTATACTAAGACCTTGAACAAGTCGACTTATCCATCAAAATTTGCTATTTTTCTAATCGGCTAATTTCTCAATCAATGCAATTCCAATTCTCAATACCATTATACCTAAGGTAATATCTGTAAATAGATGCTTCAATGAACACTTCGTTGATTCATGAATGCCTTAAATAGTCAAACTATATGAAAAGCTTGAAATGAGTCATAACTCTAAGATTTCCAAATAATTTAGGAACACCCAAATTATCACCCTAAGCATCTCAAGCTAGTGTATACACTCTCAAAACTACTCCGGCACTTGTCACAAAAATTGTGACGGCCAAAACAAACAAGATACTGATATATACTAACGAGACGCTAATATGACTTATATGGCATTCAAAAATTCTTGGAAAAGCAACTTCAAGCAATTCAATTTGGAAATCATACTACATCAAGATAACACATTTTTAATCACATTAAAAATGGTGCAAGGCATTGGAACTGAAAAAGCACACTCAATCAAGCCAAGCAAAACAGTCTCAACAATTTCCACAAAACTGTCCAGTTCTGTACATTGCTCGAAATGATCAATTAAACAATTTCAATAAATGCTGAGAAATTTCCATAGGTTATTACATGTTCTTAACATGCTACCTGAAGTTTCTCAGGATTTTAGGCCATCAAAAACTCAGTCAACCAAAATAGCAAAACCGATTCAAAATCTGTGTTCATCAGCACAGAAATTCCCAACAGTATAGAATAAATTCGTGAATAAATATACAATCACCTTGAAATCCAATTTCCATGCTCATAGACATTCACCAACATCTTAGAGATATGTAGGTGAAGGAAAATCCAGAAAACAATTTTTCTAGAATTTATTCTCAATTTTATACTCATACCTGTCCACAGAGTGTTTCACAAAACAGCATCTGGAACTTTAGGGAATTAATTAGCAAAACTATATCAAATCAAATCGATAAATTCTGAAAATTCATAGAAATATTCTCTAACATGTTATGAACAATCTTGGGCAGAAAAATTTCGAAAACCCTATCTCTATAGCAATTCGAAATCTGAACAGAATGCATGCTACAACATCACAAGCAATTAAGGTTTATGATCTAGCTTCAGTTAAAGCTTCATACACGACACCAGACGCTCTGATACCACTGTAGGAAAATCCCGGGAGGAACATCACATGTTCCAGCAGTGGAAAACAAAAATTTTTTATTCCCGGGACCTTCCCGAAAACCCAGGATCCCGGTGTCGGTATGAAAACTCAAACCTGAATAGCCAATAGAGACTATCTCTAAAGGTATCCACGCAGAGACCAGAAAACCTAACCGGATCAAACACCTTTGACCCGGGAATAACTAGAACAGAATAAAGCCTGCTAGAGCCTACCTCTGTCCTGTGGAGAGCTTGGATCAACGTGGAGGAGATGACAAAAGCTTGAAGAAGAAGATGAAGAAACGATGATGAAGATGAGAGCCTTAGGTTTTTCTCAAAAACCTCACTTCTTCCTTCATTCACGATGAAGCCTTTTTACAAAAGGTGTAAGAAAAACTCTTTTTCTTGCCTTTTGACCAAGCCATACGATCATCTTCATCTCTCTTCCACCTTTATTGTTTTTTTGTCCTTTAGTTATTAAATGAAGGTGATGACTAAGCTTCCAAATGGAAGCTTCTCCCATCTTCCACGTTACATGCATATATATATATATATATATATTAATTAATTAATTAATTAAACATATATATATATGTATATATATTGCTAAAGTGGTCCAGTCACACCGGGTCGGTCCTATCGGGCCCTGCATGGAAAAACCATCAAAACCTTTTTCAAGAATATCAATGTCGCGATCTCATCGGGATATATCTCGATCTCATCGGGATCCATTTAATCCAGTTGTTTCCATAATTGGAACTCACCCAATACTATTTTACTTGATTCTCCAAACACTCTTATGCGTGTGACCCTTTAGGTTCCCTGTTATGTTGGCCACTTAGATTAACAATTAACCGAGCAAGTCATGAGCGTATCTAGAACACATCACGACCCCCAATTGACCGAAAAGTAATCGGTTTGATGAATTCATCACTAACCCTTCCATGACAATTATCGGCAATTCATCCTTTCATCATCCTATACCCCACTTGGTTATGAGTATGGCTAATATGTCAACTCTTACTAGACTAAGTCTAGCCTAAGTGAAATCAGTTCTGTCGAGGACTCATTACTTTATATGTCCATGAAGACACTCTTCATGACATAGTCATGCTCGCCGAGACTTAAAGTAATGATCCCGATAAGAGGTTGTGGTATCTCTTCCGCTCTCATGTATGATGAACTTTATTGGCTACTCAATTACCTTCGAATACCTCAAATCGTACTCCAAGCACCATCCTATGAGTAACCTCTCGAAGGCCACAAGGAATGGAGTCAGTACAGGATCAAGATTCAAGATATCCTCGAGTACCTCAAGTCTAAGGATACTTGCACTATTGCTATGATGAGATTATCACCGACATTAAATCCATGTGATGATCTCATGGCAGTCATCCAATGAACTTACTACCACTAGTAAGCATCCATATGTCAACTCTAAATATCTCATATTTACAGCTTCGAGATCCACCGCTGATCCAATCAAGGAGTATGACATATGTTAGTCCGTCCGGATTAATGATGTCCATCTCATTAATCCTATGACGAGGAAAATTTAGATACCGACATAATTGCACATGATAGGAATCTCGTGATTATGATCACATCATAATTTCCTTCATGCTATGTCATATATCATGGACTTCATTAATTTGATTAAAGATCAATATCAATTCATAAAGAACATCAAATAAATGAAACATGCCTTTCTTTATTTATTCATAAAGTCTGTATATGACTATGAACAAAAGCGCTAAAGGGATTGCCTTTAGGGCACTACTCTAACAAACCCGAATTCATATGATGTTTATAAAACATAATGTAATAATACATCGAGCAAATCACCGATTTAATTGCTTTGGTACATTGGAATGTAATAGATGTGGAATAGAATAGTTATTCCTAGGAATAGAAAAGATAAGGAATAGAAAAGAATGAGTATTACTTTGTTTGGTTTAAGAAATGAAATAGATAAAGAATTTCTATTCTAGTGTTTGGTTTGAAAATATAAATTTGGAATAAGAAAGGAATAAGTAATAAAAAACCAAAATTATTATTATTATTATTATTATTATTATTATTATTATTATTATTATTATTATTATTATTATTATTATTATTATTATTATTATTATTATTATTATTATTATTATTATTATTATTATTATTCTAGCATGGATTGCACGAGTGTTGAGCTTCACGACCAAACGAATCGGTAATGGATGGATCGGAGCTATGATGGTGCACATAATAAGAGGACAAGGCTATGATGGTGCAAGTGATATGAAAGGGGAATGGAATGGATTGCAAGCTCTAATTTTAAAGGAGTGCTCTTATGCTTACTATGTTCATTGTATGGCACATAGGCTACAATTGGCTTTAGTTGCGAGATCGAAGGAAGTTATCTCGATTCATCATTTTTTACAAAATTAAATTGTATTGTTAATATTGTCAAGTATCATAAACGCAACGACCAACCGAAAGTCGCTCTATGTCAAGATATTGCTCATTTACTTGCTGTTAATGAACTTGAGAGTGGAAAAGGCTTGAATCAGATTGGCACTTTACAAAGAGTAGGAGACACTCGTTGGAGTTCTTATTTGAAATCTGTTTCTAGTTTGAAAAACATGTTTAGTACTACTTGTGAGGTTTTATTGAATATTATTGAAGATGGAGCTACATCGACTCAACGTGGATAAGCAGATGCAGCATATGAGGCACTAACCTCTTTTGAATTTGTTTTTATTTTGCATCTCATGAGAAAGATTTTGGAGATTTCTAACTCACTTTTTTCGGCTTTACAACTCAAATCTCAAGACATACTGAATGCAATGCACTTAGTTTCTTCCACAAAGTCACTTATCCAGAATTTGAGAGATGAAGGGTGGGAAGAATTGCTTTTAAGTGAAATATTTTGTGAAAAGGTTAATATACCGTGCTAGATTTGAATGCTCTTTATGTTGCTAGAAGAGGAAGAGCTCGTCATCAACAAGATGAAATTTTATTAGAACATCATTATAAAGTTGACATTTTCAATGCAATGATTGACTCTCAATTGCAGGAATTGAACAATAAGTTCAATGACCACACGGTAGAGCTCCTTATTCTCAGTTTAGCTTTAGACCCAAAGGAGATCCGTAGGTCATTCAGGGTTGATGATATTTGCAAGTTAGTACAAAAATTCTACCCACAGGATTTTGCAGGGTATGACATGCTACCGTTGAGGATACAATTTGAGCACTTTAATCATGCAACATAAGTTCCAGAATTTGAAAACTTGGTAACCATTTCTGATTTGTGCCAATGGTTGGTGAAAACTAGAAAATCAGAAATTTTCCCCCTTGTTTATAGAGTGGTTACTTTGGTTGTCACTCTTCCAGTTTCTACTACTACAACGGAGCTATCATTTTCGCTATGAAATTGTGAAGACGAGACTTCAGTAATAAGATGTAAGATGAATATCTCTCGATTTTTATTAGTGTTTATTGAAAGAGAAATTGTTGAAACAGCTTAGTACAGATTTATTGATAGATGATTTTCGTGATCTAAAAGAACGACGTGTTGCATTTGATTATTTATTAATAATATTATATAATTGTATTATTTTTTGCATTTAGATGTTGGCCCCACCCCCTTAGAGTTGAGTCTGTCTCCGTCCCTATGTACATGTGCGGCTATTTTATAAGCTATAGCCCAACTTTCACTTCATCTCTATTCGGCGATCCAAGGTGCTCCTTTGGAGTTACATAGAAAGAAGAGAATTATTTGTAAGACATTTTTTCCATGTCTCATAAAATTGGACTAACATTAATTACAATTTTAGTTTTTAAATAAAATACAGGTTAAGTTACATTATTTGATTCTGATAAAGATAATAAAGTAGCCCAATAAATGATCTAGATTAATAGGTTGAAGTCCGGGTAAAAAATGGGTTAAAAAATGGGTCTCGATTAGTGTAGACCGGATCCATATTGGCCTTGTGATGGGAAAGCCCGATATGGAAGCTATATAAAGGTTAGGTTTCCTATAGTTACTCAAGAGTTCATTCACGAGCATAAGAATCCTGACCCGTTAAGAAAGCTTGTGATTTGAGGAAACTGTAGAAAAACCTAACCTGTGAGTCGGTGATCACTTTCCACTAAAGGCCTCGGGAGATTCAGAGACATTTGGAGCTCGGAATTGGCATCGAAATTAGAGATGGAACCGAAATCGAGGTATTCCGCATTACCTTTATTTTTAATCCTTTCATGTAGATCTGGGGTACGTAATAAGGCTCCCACTATGTACTAACATGTGGTATCAGAGCGGTTACGTGATCGGATTATCAGAAACGAAGGTTTTTCAGATTTTCATCTCATTTGGTTTTTCTTAATTTTTGATTCATTTTTCAGTTTTTTTATGTATATAATTGTGTAAAAGTGGTTTACATATGGTTAGTTATGAAAAACGGGTTGAAAATGAACCGAACGGAGCGAAAAGCAGACTCCAGGAACTCCAAAAATTGCCTCCGACTTCGAAAGCGTAGGAGACCGTCTACACGCGTCCGACAGTACTGTTGAAGCTGGAGTGCACGCGTACGGACCTCGTTTGTGGCGCATGCGCCCATCATTCCACACCACGCGTTCGACATGTGGCACGGGCGGATGCAGGACATGTGTCGGTGAGTGTCATGCACGCGCCGTACAGTGCCCGCGGGTCTACGCATGGATGACAATTATGACGCACGTGTAAGATGTGTTGGGCCCCGAAAATTTTTTTTTCTTTGAATTAATTATGTATCTATTTATGGATTTATTCGTTAATTATTTTATTTTGTCTTAATTGATTTAATTATGTGTTTATATAAATATTTTTATGTTGGGCTTGGGATTAGAAGTTAGAAATTAATGGATATGTGGAGTGGGCTTGAGAGGAGGAGGAGGAGCCCAATAGCAAAACTATGTAGTTTTGGGAGGAGTTTAAAGTGAGAATAAAATGGTTAAATGAATTAAAAGGAAGAGAAGGAGGAGAAGAGTGTCGTGAGTTACCAAAGGAAAGAAAGAAGAGGAGAAAACGTGAACTAGAGGAGGTGGAAGAATAGCTTTCGGCCAAGGAAGAAAGGAAGAGAGAAAATCGTGGGAGGCTTGTGGAGAAGAAGAAAGAAGGAGAAAAAGAAGAGAAATCAAGTGAGAAAGGTAAGCTTTCATCTTTTCTTAAGTTAGATTCGAAAATGGTGTAGGATGGAAGTTAGGGTTTGTGTAGAGATTGAAGAAAATGGAAGAGAAGGTGAGATCTATGGAGGTTAGGGAAGGTTATGGTTATTCTAGCTTAAATGAGCCATGGGTAGGTTAGGTTAAGGTTAATGTTAGTTTTCCCTTTAAATTTTTGAATATTATGACCTTTCCTATGAAGTTAGAAATTGATTAGAGATGTGTTTTGTTTGAAGGAACTCAAGAAAACCCTACTCAAGACAAGGAGGAAGGGCGATCTTGAATTCGGATTTCTACGATAGGTGGGTAACATTTTTATAGTTGTTGTGTAATGGGAAAATGTAACATCCCATCACCGATGGGAAGGGTATGTTGGTAATTTGGGACGGGTTAGGAGTATTAAATTATATCTCGGCATGCACATACAACTTATCGCCTATGAATGATGGGTTGTTGCACTTCAGACACGGTAAACATGCATTCATGACATTTTCCCAAACAGGTTTCAAATTGTGATCTTTGTGAAATTTAAGGGGTAATTGTGTTTGAAAAATTATTTGAGGCGCCATTAAGTGTTTTATATTTTAGAAATTTATGAGAATTTTTCTGAATTTTTCGGTTCGTGTCTAACCGAAAATTCCAACCTGATCAATCGAGCGAAAGCGCTTTTGTATCGAACATGATTGCCTAATGACATGAGATTAGTGAATAAATAATTGTGGGAATTAGGTAAGAGTCATGATTAGTGTTTAAGTGTGATTAAATGAGATTAAGATTATGATTAAATTTTGTTAAACAAATTCATTTTTGTCTTTTCCCATTTGTAAAAGCCAAATGGCTCTTCATTCATTGCTTTTGTCTTCTTTTGCCCATCACTTACTTATTACACTCTACATACTTGAAGCAAGAAATGAGTTTTAAAAGATCATTTTACTTGAGTTCTCCTAGTTTATCACGACTCTCCTCCTTGAAATGATTAAAAAAATTCACTTTGAAAGCTATTCCCCTTCCTTCATCCGAAACCTCCATCTTCTTCCATTCCTTTGTTGGTCTTGCATATATATACATGTGTTCTTGTCTCCTTGCTTACTTTACTCACATACAAACCAAGCTTAAGCCTTGTGAAGATGGTGATGGGTGATAGTCGAGGTGTTGGAGAAAGTAGAAGAGAAATTAGGAAATTGTTATAGTTGGAAGATTGAGGGAAAGATTGAAAGCTTGGCTAGGTAAGAGTGTGTTTTAAGCTTTGATTATTCTTTTAATGCATGAATTAGTAGATAGAAGCATTTATGAGCATCCTTTGAGCATTTATTTGATCATGAAAGGGTAGGTTTGAATGGGTTTAATGTATGTTTGTGTAAGGGAATTGGTTATGGTAGTTAAAATAGGTGATGAGTGATGTTATTAATGATGTTTATGATAGGATACATGGAAATAAAGTATGGAAGTGTGTAGGTATGTGCTGCCAATTTTTGTGTCATTATAGAAGTGTGTGTTGTGATGAATTTGTGGTTGAATTAGAGGTAGGAATGGATGCTTAGTGATGTGTTATTGATGTTAGAAGTGATAGAAGTTAGGTTGTTGATGAAAGCTGGAAATTGAGTTTTGATCTATTGGAATGTTTTGATCATAACTAATTGTATAGGTGAGCAAATGAGGTGAGGTTTGTGCCCAAGTAAACTTTGGGATGTTGGCTTCATTTTAGTGTGAAATAGGTGTTGTTAAATTGTAATGTTAGAAGGTCGAAAATTTACATGGAAAGTTACTGTTTTATTGCCTGTGAACAGTAACCGACACTATGACCTGATTACTTTGCTGATTTTTATAAATTAATTGATATAGAATTAGGGGCAATGGTCTTCATGAAAGTTGAAGCCTATTAAGTTATATTTCCATTGCCACTGATTTTGCAATTTTTCGATATGTATAGTAGGAGTTATGGACTGATAATTATTGACAGTTTTATGAATTGAGTGAAACCTAGCTGGATTAGCGAATTTGGTGTACATTCTGTTTTACGTAATTTTAGTAATTTTGTGAACTGAAATGGTTTTAGGGATCTACTGAAGAGTTTTAGATGACACATTGATCTTGAAATTGGTATATGGAATGTAATTTTTGGAAATCAGATGTGGGAGATATGGAATTTCAAAATCTGAACTTGCATTGTGATGTTAAGTACTGATTAGGTCAGTAACTTGCATAACAGATTTGAAATTGTTAGAAATCGAATTAGAGATTGAGTTCTTCATGAAACTTGAAGTTTGAGGAGTTATCTTTCAGGGATATAAAGTTTGGATTTTCTGACTTGTGTACAGGGAGTTATGCTTATTATAAGTTTACTGCTCAGATTGAATGGTTTCAGAGACAGTAACATTGAGTGAATTAATTGACTAGTTTAGCAATGGAATTTGATTTTGGGTTGGTTATGAAAGTTGTAGATGACATTATGAACTTATTGAGCATATTTATGTGGTAATTTTTGGCTGAAGAATTTCAGAGTTGTGGAATTTGCAATGTACTGTTCTGTTTTATGGGATTGGAGTAGGTAGTAGTTTTGAAGGGAATTTTGACACCCTTAGGGGTGAAATAAATTGTTATGGTCTTCTTGAGAAGAGTAGAGGGTTTTATGATCTTTCCAACAAGATAAGATTTGTATTTTTCTGAATTGGGTGGTAAGAGATTTGAGTGTTGAAAATTTGGATTGGAATGAAGAAAAAAAAAAAGGAAATGAGGCGAGGTGGAACCTCGCCTTGATACTGTATGACGCCTCGCCTCGGTGAGGCGAGCTCGATTACGCGCGTCGCTAGGCTGACGCGTCGCCTAGCGACGGAGCTGGGCGAGCTGCCTCGCTGGCGCGAGATTTCGCCTCATGAGGCTGGTATATATATATATATAGTATTTTATTTTATTATTTTGGCTTTAAGTGACCTGATTGCTTCTCTTGTCAATTTCTTTTCCGTCCGACGTCCGATTGACCTGATTCTTGAGGCATCGGATTCAGATAATATTTAATTTCATTTTGTGATAATTTGGGAATTTTAGACGGAAATTGACGAGTTCCTGTAATTGTTCTATGGTCATTTTTATTTATTTTGGACCGATCGAGGTCCGAATCGAGCAATCGCGGTGGCTATAGTTTTCTAATTTTAGATGGAATTTTATTACGGGAAAAATTAGGATTTAGGGCCGGAAATCTCATGAACATGCATTATACACTTACATATGCGTTATACTAATTCGGATTGGATAATTAGTGATCGGTTCCTCTCTGCTTGTTATAGAGGCACATTTGGAGCGCCGATTCACCGACGTTATCAAACTTCCAGATGTTAGTTCGAATACAGGTGAGTAACCTAGTTGGTTCCTCAACCTTTATGTGTTTAAGTTTTTACAATTATACCATGTGGAGATAATGGAGGTTTATGTGTGTTTGAATTTGATTGATTTGGACCAAAGGTGTACAAATATTTGAAATGAGATAACGGTGCTACTTGTGAGTAATCGTTTGTAAATGTTATATTGAGATCTCGGACCGAGGTCCGAGGAAATGGAAATTGATATTGAAGTGTTAATTGTCTGCATTTGCTTCGATACATTGGATGGGATTGTAAATGTGATATAGTAGGATGCAATAAATTGGAAATGTAGATAATTGAAATACCGGACCGAAAGTCCAAAGAATTGGCAAATAGTAATGATATGTAAATGGAAATTGGAATATGTACATTGCATGCATAAACATAAATGTGTGATCGATAAAGGCATTGTGACCGAGCAACCATCAGATCGTAGGCATATCACGCCTAACGATGTGAGAGCTTTCACCAACGCATGTGACCTCAGTCCAACGTATTCAGAGTCACCGCTCAATGTATCAGGGCTTCAAGCCCAATGTTTTCAGAGCCACTGGCTCAACGCAATGTGCCCGTTACTGGGACAGTTTCAGGCGCACGGTCACAACAACGAAATGAAAATGGAACAGTGTCACATGCGCATTGCATATATATATACGATTGTAAATGACCGGAAGATGTAAATGATGAAATTGTATGTATATGAAATTGGAACTGAAATGTGATAATATGTGATATTATATTAATGCTACTGTGTGCTAATATGATTGGTGAATGCATGAGTTGAGTGAACCATCGATGATGGTTTCTCACCGAAGTTCGCAAAACTCACCCAAAATTTGCATCTATTTTTCAGACTTAGAAGAATACCCGTTAGGCAACAGGCGTATGACATCGCCGTCAAGAAGCGGAGAAGTGGTCGGGATCGGCCAAGGCTCATCTTTAGTGTTTCTATTCTGGACTTTTGTATTACTAATTTGGACAAGTTGTAAAGTCAATTGACCGAAATAAATTGTAAATATAAAAAGTGGGCCCAAGGCCATTGAATTGATTATATAAATTGCTTTCCGCTAATGATAATATGTGCGATTGTGTAAAAAAAGTGTTATATCGAGTTTTGTTATCGAGTGATGTAGCACGCCACCCTCATGGGCACGGACTGGATATCACCGTCGATGTCGGGTTCAGTCTTCGGGAGTGAGGTGTTACATTTAGGTGGTATCGAGCCCGTAGTACAATCTACATGGGCTTTCGAAAAAAAATGTGTCTGCTATGTGCATTTAAGTCATGTCACGACAGACAAAGGACAATCGATCCCAGCAGTAGTATACTGAGTCGCTTACATAAGTATGTCTCGGTCGCTTAAGTGGTTAGAAAAAGTGAGAAAAGGATAGTGTGTTAGAATGTGATGAAAGGAAGAAATGGATATCGCAAAATAGGAAAGAGTGTACGGTTTGGTCGACAGATGAATATTTATTGATATTGATGGGTATATTATGAAATGCAATATTGGAGTTATATTGGCAATATCCTTGAATATGAGATAGCTATAAAGATTATAGTTGTAAATTCATAGAGGAAAATAGAGATGTGACAATGGTAAGATAAATGAAAATAAAGTGTTCTATGATATAGAAAGGTTACAACTAGGATTGATTACCATGTTAAGAGTTATAAATAAGGATTGGTGATTTGGAGTCAAAATATCTTAAGTGCAAAAATCAAGAATGATTTCATATCTGTGATATTGATTTGAAAAGGAAATATATGGGTATAATGCAATAATGAAAAGATTGGAATGTAAAACAATGAAATTGGTAGATGAAAAAGTTGTTCGGGTTTAATTGATCTGCCTAAGTAAATGCACACCTGATTATGGGAGCCCTATGTTAAGTGAAAATGTTAAACTGCAATCGATGAGTTAATGGATACTTGCTAGCCAGAATTCTTGTCAAAAAAAAAATCCCTTTAGGAGTTAGAAGAAGAAATTAAAGTGCTTATAATGATCAGTTGTGAATGAATTGAGATTGTAGATGGTCCTCACGAGTGAGGACGAATGTAAACAGAAGGTTGTTGAGTTTAGAATATATTGTCACCGTAAGTGTATATGTGATAGTGGGATTACCATCATGGGTGAAATGAATAATTTATGTGAATATGATATCGAAGTAATTGGTGGCCTACTACATAAGCTTTGATTATAATGCCAGTAGCTCAAGTTTAAAATGAGTGAGAGTAAGGCATGAGAATACTTGATCGATTAATTGAGAAAGAAGTGAGAGCTTAAAGATGCTAGCATTGGTAATGAGCTTGAGGAAATAAAATGAGGGACATGAATATAGTAAAGTCCCCATGATTGAGAATTGGTACCAAAAGAGAATGGTTATCGAGAATTAAATGCAATTAAGGTATTCTTAGCAAGATGATCTATTAACGGAAAATTGATAAGACTATTGAGATATATTGTCGACAGGATGTGATGATTTTGGTGATGTATGGCAAGATAGTAGAGGAAAAGAAATTGTTTAAGTGCTCTTCGAGATTTATCTTCGTGAAGTATCAAGAGTAACCGATTTGTATTACATCTCGCAGAGACTCTAGTGTAAGAGCTAAACTATGTTACCGAAAGAGTGTACATTATGTAAATGAGATGATTCTGATTATGAAGAAAAGAATTACTGAATATGAATTATGAATTTGAGGGATTAAAAGTTTATGTTCAAAGTACTAGACCGATATAACGATTGTTTATTTAAGTCAGTGAGTGGTCTATCACGAATAAATTGAGTTATATGAGTCAACTAAGTTTATTGTATTACTCAAAAGGAACATGTTTCAATTGTGTTTGGAGTGGATAATGGACATAAATATAAGAAATGGATAATGAAAGAGAAATAGATGAATGGGTATAGTTGAGGAAATTGGTCGTTATACAAGTCTCATAAGAGTGAATCTTAACCTGATTGAAGGAATAAAGGATGAATTAGTATGCGAACATGAGATATTGGGAGAATTAATCAAGATATAGGTACTGATAAAATGTGGAAGTTCAAAAGATATGGGTATGTGGAATTGGGAATTTATTAGACCTAACGGAATGCTGGATGCGTTCAAAAATTGTCAAAGATTTTCCGGTTTTAACAAATTGACAAGAATAATTGAGGAAAACATGTGAATGTTATGATGATGATTATAAAGGAGACAATTGAAGAATTCACTCGTCTATACTTCAAGTGTTCGATAAAGGTTATGATGTGATCTATTGACATCAGATAAAGTGATTTTATGTACCTTGGGGTAAATATGATTCTATGGGCGTATTATGACCGATGATTTGAAACTTGTTATATCGAGTGTGGCCTAAAAGCTTAGAGACATTAATCGTATTACACACAAATAGTTTGGAGATGTCTATGATTATGCAAATCGATAATGATTGAGTTATGTCATGCATTTGAATGATTTGAAAAGGATTCAACGGTGATTAATTTAAACTAAGCCAATGGCGCACTTTAAGAGATCGAGCAAAGAAAGAAATAAATTCAAGCGTAAGATCAAAATTTGGGTAAAAGGTTATCAAATCTAGTGTATTATTGAGTGTTATAGTGAACCGACAAAAGGGCAAAAGAAAGTATTATTCGCTATGGGAATTTCAAAGTTGGTGTGCATCAAAGCGGATTGGCAAAACCCGAAGTGAGGATGTAGAAATTGTAAACCGTATTGAGGAACAGGAATTAACTCCAATTGTTGAGAAAAATGGTAGGTATAGTTCAAATTAAGAAATATGGGTGATACTCATTACGGGAACTGTTAGTGAAAATGTAAGGAATGATCAAAGCTTTAAGTTTTAGCAAGAGTGTATTGATAGAGTAATTGAAAAGTTAAAATGGGAAATCAAATGATTATAAGTGAATGGTTCAAGAAAGCACAAGAAACAATTGAAGCGTTACGGTCTAGTAAAAGTATTGTGGAAAAGAAATTGAGGGATACCAATCAAAGTGCACGATGACATGTGTGATTAACCAACGGTATTTTGGATTTCATTGGGATATGAAATTGATGTATAGTGCAAAGTAGTTGTGGTATGACATGATAATCAGTATATGAGTGACACCATTCGAATAATGTATAAGGGGTCTTACTGCAAAAGGAGTCGTGATCCCTATATTATGTGATCAAGGTAATAAAGTGATAGACTAAGTAAAAGAAGATAGTGTCATTGCGTTGAATTGATTTACACTGAGGTTATAAATCTCATGAGATTTGTGGTTTGATAATAACGAAATCTGATATGTAATAAATGAAATATTTTGAAGGGCATGGCCTCAGCCAAAATGTACTTAGATGGAAATAAAGGTGTAGTTAAGGGAAATTGAATTCGTGAGGAGTGACCTCTATGCGACTGTGGTGTGAATAGCATTATGGACTGGTAAGTTAGGCTAAAACCTAAAAGATGATTCGGATTTACAAAGTGTTTCATAGATAGAATTGGAAATATCCGATATATATGTTATTGATATTGAAGGTGACGAATTACGCGTAAACATGGAAAGTTTGAAAAGCGAAAAAGAGTAATTGATTGTTTTGATCTCCGTTCATTGACTGAATTTGGTCGGGTAGTGAAAACAGTGAGAAACAAAGGGTATTAATCAAAAAGACTCCCCTGCCCTCCTGATAAATCATATATGAAATTTCGAGGACGAAATTTTTGTTAGGAGGGGAGAATTGTAACATCCCATCACCGATGGGAAGGGTATGTTGGTAATTTGGGACGGGTTAGGAGTATTAAATTATATCTCGGCATGCACATACAACTTATCGCCTCTATGAATGATGGGTTGTTGCACTTGCACATGGTAAACATGCATTCATGACATTTTAAACAGGTTTCAAATTGTGATCTTTGTGAAATTTAAGGGGTAATTGTGTTTGAAAAATTATTTGAGTGCGCCATTAAGTGTTTTATATTTTAGAAATTTATGAGAATTTTTCTGGAATTTTTGGGGTTCGTGCCGGACCGAAAATTCCAATGACCGATCGAGTGGCGGTTTTGTATCGAACATGATTGCCTAATGACATGAGATTAGTGAATAAATAATTGTGGGAATTAGGTAAGAGTCATGATTAGTGTTTAAGTGTGATTAAATGAGATTAAGATTATGATTAAATTTTGTTAAACAAATTCATTTTGTCTTTTCCCATTTGTAAAAGCCAAGTGGCTCTTCATTCATTGCTTTGTCTTCTTTTGCCCATCACTTACGACCTCTACATACTTGAAGCAAGAAATGAGTTTTAAAAGATCATTTTACTTGAGTTCTCCTAGTTTATCACGACTCTCCTCCTTGAAATGATTAAAAATTCACTTTGAAAGCTATTCCCTTCCTTCATCCGAAACCTCCATCTTCTTCCATTCCTTTGTTGGTCTTGCATATATATACATGTGTTCTTGTCTCCTTGCTTACTTCTACTCACATACAAACCAAGCTTAAGCCTTGTGAAGATGGTGATGGGTGATAGTCGAGGTGTTGGAGAAAGTAGAAGAGAAATTAGGAAATTGTTATAGTTGGAAGATTGAGGGAAAGATTGAAAGCAGCTAGGTAAGAGTGTGTTTTAAGCTTTGATTATTCTTTTAATGCATGAATTAGTAGATAGAAGCATTTATGAGCATCCTTTGAGCATTTATTTGATCATGAAAGGGTAGGTTTGAATGGGTTTAATGTATGTTTGTGTAAGGAATTGGTTATGGTAGTTAAAATAGGTGATGAGTGATGTTATTAATGATGTTTATGATAGGATACATGGAAATAAAGTATGGAAGTGTGTAGGTATGTGCTGCCAATTTTTGTGTCATTATAGAAGTGTGTGTTGTGATGAATTTGTGGTTGAATTAGAGGTAGGAATGGATGCTTAGTGATGTGTTATTGATGTTAGAAGTGATAGAAGTTAGGTTGTTGATGAAAGCTGGAAATTGAGTTTTGATCTATTGGAATGTTTTGATCATAACTAATTGTATAGGTGAGCAAATGAGGTGAGGTTTGTGCCCAAGTAACCTTTGGGATGTTGGCTTCATTTTAGTGTGAAATAGGTGTTGTTAAATTGTAATGTTAGAAGGTCGAAAATTTACATGGAAAGTTACTGTTTTATTGCCTGTGAACAGTAACCGACACTATGACCTGATTACTTTGCTGATTTTATAAATTAATTGATATAGAATTAGGGCAATGGTCTTCATGAAAGTTGAAGCCTATTAAGTTATATTTCCATTGCCACTGATTTTGCAATTTTCGATATGTATAGTAGGAGTTATGGACTGATAATTATTGACAGTTTTATGAATTGAGTGAAACCTAGCTGGATTAGCGAATTTGGTGTACATTCTGTTTTTACGTAATTTTAGTAATTTTTGTGAACTGAACTGGTTTTAGGGATCTACTGAAGAGTTTTAGATGACACATTGATCTTGAAATTGGTATATGGAATGTAATTTTTGGAAATCAGATGTGGGAGATATGGAATTTCAAAATCTGAACTTGCATTGTGATGTTAAGTACTGATTAGGTCAGTAACTTGCATAACAGATTTGAAATTGTTAGAAATCGAATTAGAGATTGAGTTCTTCATGAAACTTGAAGATTGAGGAGTTATCTTTTCAGGGATATAAAGTTTGGATTTTTCTGACTTGTGTACAGGGAGTTATGCTTATTATAAGTTTACTGCTCAGATTGAATGGTTTCAGAGACAGTAACATTGAGTGAATTAATTGACTGGTTTAGCAATGGAATTTGATTTTGGGTTGGTTATGAAAGTTGTAGATGACATTATGAACTTATTGAGCATATTTATGTGGTAATTTTGGCTGAAGAATTTCAGAGTTGTGGAATTTGCAATGTACTGTTCTGTTTTATGGGATTGGAGTAGGTAGTAGTTTTGAAGGATTTTGACACCCTTAGGGGTGAAATAAATTGTTATGGTCTTCTTAAGAAGAGTAGAGGTTTTATGATCTTCCAACAAGATAAGATTTGTATTTTTCTGAATTGGGTGGTAAGAGATTTGAGTGTTGAAAATTTGGATTGGAATGAAGAAAAAAAAAAAAAGGAAATGAGGCGAGGTGGAACCTCGCCAGTCACCAGGGCGACGTCTCGCCCTGGTGAGGCGAGCTCGATTGGCGCCGTCGCTAGGCGACGCGTCGCCTAGCGACAGAGCTGGGCGAGCCTGCCTCGCTGGCGCGAGATTTCTCCTCATGAGGCTGGTATATATATATATATAGTATTTTATTTTATTATTTTGGCTTTAAGTGACTGATTGCTTCTCTTGTCAATTTCTTTTCCGTCCGACGTCCGATTGACCTGATTCTCGAGGCATCGGATTCAGATAATATTTAATTTCATTTTGTGATAATTTGGAAATTTTAGACGGAAATTGACGTAGCCCCTGTAATTGTTCTATGATCCTTTGTTTTATTTATTTTTGACCGATCGAGGTCCGAATTGAGCATCGTCAATGGCTATAGTTTTCTAATTTTAGATGGAATTTTATTACGGGAAAATTAGGATTTAGGGCGGAAATCTCATGAACATGCATTATACACTTACATGTGCATTATACTAATTCGGATTGGATAATTAGTGATCGGATTCTCTCTGCTTGTTATAGAGGCACATTTGGAGCGTCGATCACCGACGCATTGAAACTTCCGGATGTTAGTTTCGGAAGTGCAGGTGAGTAACCTAGTTGGTTCCTCAACCTTTATGTGTTTAAGTTTTGCAATTATACCATGTGGAGATAATGGAGGGTTTATGTGTGTTTGAATTTGATTGATTTGGACCAAAGGTGTCTCAAATATTTGAAATGAGATAACGGCGCTACTACAGGAGTAATGCTTTTGTAAATGTTATATTGAGATCTCGGACCAGAGGTCCGAGGAAATGGGAAATTGATATTGAAGTGTTAATTGTCATTTGTTCGATACATTGGATGGGATTGTAAATGTGATATAGTAGGATGCAATAAATTGGAAATGTAGATAATTGAAATACTGGACCGAAAGTCCAAGAATTGGCAAATAGTAATGATATGTAAATGGAAATTGAATATGTACATTGCATGCATAAACATAAATGTGTGATCGATAAAAGGCGGTTGTGACCGAGCGACCATCGTATCGGGGCATATCACGCCTAACGATGTGAGCTTTATTTCAACCAACGAGGACCTCAGATCCAACGTATTCAGAGCCGTGGCTCAATGTATCGTGGCTTCAAGCCCATGTTTTCAGAGCCACCGCTCAACGAATGTGCCGTTCATCGGGACGAGCCAGCAGCACGGTCACAACAACGAAATGAAAATGGAATAAAGTGTCACATGCGCATTGCATATATATATATACGATTGTAAAAATGATTGGAAGATGTAAATGATGAAATTGTATGTATATGAAATTGGAACTGAAATGTGATAATATGTGATATTACTGTTAATGCTACCGTGTGCTAATATGATTGGTGAATGCATGAGTTGAGTGAACCATCGATGATGGTTTCTTCGAGTTCGCAAAACTCACCCAAAATTTGCATCTATTTTTCAGACTTAGAAGAATACCCGTTAGGCAGCAGGCGATGACATCTGCCGTTGAAGAAGCAGAAGTGGTGGGGATCGGTTCGCGTCATGTCTTTAGTGTTTCTATTCTTGGACTTTTGTATTACTAATTTGGACAAGTTGTAAAGTCAATTGACCGAAATAAATTGTAAATATAAAAAGTGGGCCCAAGGCCATTGAATTGATTATATAAATTGCTTTCGCGTTAATGATAATAAATGCGATTGTGTAAAAAAAAGTGTTATCTTGAGTTTTGTTATCGAGTGATGTAGCACGCCACCCTCGCTGGGCACGGACTGGATATCACCGTCGATGTCGGGTTCAGGTCTTGCGGGAGTGAGGTGTTACAGAAAATGCCCTATGTGTGCTATCTTTGCTATAATATGTGTATATTGAAAGTGTATTTACATTGCTTTGAATGAAAAGTGCGAAACCATGATGATTTGAAAGTATGAAAGAAGCATGAAATGCTATTATTGTGCTTGAATATGTGAGCATAAATGAGTTGTGTTTGGGAGAGAGAACCTACTTGATAAGTCACGTGCACGTTGACCCCATTAGCCTTCTCCGGCTGCTGCTTTGAAGCTTACGAGATCTGAAAAATGGACTTGTCGTGATTACGGTAAACTTCGGTTTCCGTCGTGTTTATGGAACTCTCGAGCCAATTGCTTGCATCCCATCATTTATTTGTGTTCATGATGCATAATATGTGTTTTAATTGCAAGAGGATTCCATGTTATGCTTTATGTGATGAGTTGAGTTAATTGCTAATGCTTTGAATTATTAATGATGTGTGTATGTGTGTCTCATTACTCGATGGCTATAAACTTGTTAGCCATCGAGTGTGTTTCGCTTCACCCCATTCTCCTCCTCGGTGCAAATTCAAGTTGAGAGTTGAACCTTGCAAGGCATCGACATCACTCCAAGAACTTAGGAGCTTTTGTATTAAGTTAGTAACTAGCTTTTGGAATAGCTTTGTAAGCATATTGATCATTGAGCATCTCATCTTTTATGCGTTGTACTTGATTTTGATGAATATGCCAATATGTAACCAAAGCTATGCATGAATCTTTCTTATGATTGGAAAAGAGAATGAGAGCTCTAGTTCTCTCTTCATTATATGTTTGTGTTGATTTGTGACCTATGTGTGAAGCATGTGTATGCTTATTTTAAGTTTGGAGATTGTTGTTGGGTATCCATTTGGGTTTTGCCTCGAAGAGCTTGCTGGAAAATTTCCAAGGTTAGGAGTTGTAGAAGTTTTGTAAATTCGGGTATGTTGCATTTTCTGAAATTTTGGGGTTGTTAGAGGTTGTATGAAATCATTATGACTCCTTGAGAGTGATAGGCGAGCTGTAGAGCTCTTCTAAGATGTTTATGAGCTATTTATGAGGTATTAAAATGGTAGGTGTGAGTGGTTAGAATTAAATGTAGGTGCTGTCAAATGACAGATTTTGGACAGAACCTTGTGTCCATTTTGACCCTTATAGAGTTGGAATTTGGGTCAGTGGTCTTCATGAAAAATGTAGATCTTTCTTTTCTCTATGAAATAGACACCAATTTTGTTGAATTTGGAGTTCTGAGTGGAAAGTTATGACCTTTGCAAGTGGAGGCATTCCGGAGCAAAAATCAGACGATGTTACTGTTCACGGAGCAAAAATCAGACGATGTTACTGTTCACGGAGCAAAAATCAGACGATGTTACTGTTCACGGAGCAAAATCAGACGATGTTACTGTTCATCTCCGTCTGATTGTCTTTGTCTCATTTTATCGTCTGTTTTTTTTTTCTTTCGACCCCTCTTCCTTCTTTTGGCCATAACTTTTTGCACAGACCTCCGATCGACCTCATTCTCGAAGCATTGGATTTCTAAGAGATTTTTCTACCTTTCTACACTGGATTTATCAGATTTTCTTTCAAATTGAAAATGGTGGTTTGAAACAAAGTGTGGAGGTCGGCTGATTCTTTCTGAATATACTTCACAAATTTTTAAATATCTGGAGCTATAGGACTCGGATTGAGGCGATTCTTGTTTTAAATGAAACTAGAGACATAAATCTACACTTTTTATGAAGGAGCCGATCAGTAATTTTGCCTCTAAAGTTTTTAAATATTTATATGAAGTCGGTAGAGGGACTGTTTTTACTGTTTTCTTTAAGATAGCATTTTTGCCATAACTTTTTCATTTCTAACCCGAATTGAGCGATTCCAGTTGTGTTGGAATCGTTAGATCCGAGGATCATTTTATCAAGAGCCAACCCCAAATTTTATAAAGTGAATTTTCCTTATTGTGATTAGCATATGTGTTGGTTGATGGTCTTCATTTGGATGAGTCCGAATGTTGGGCTTCGGAGACGGGGTCCAACATTGTTTGGTATCGAGCTTAGAAGCAATCCTAGGCTTAAAATGTATAGTAGGAACATTGTTTTGTATGTGATTAAATGTTTACTTTATGAATTGATTGTTTGCATTACGTGACATGCATATCATGCATACATATAGGAACTAAGCTTAAAAGCAATTGTAGCTAATCACTAGTATTTTCATTGAAGAGTGCGATGCCACCTCGTCGAAGGACACGAGGAGTTTTGCAAGGTTCAATTGCACTGACTCTCCGTCGAGGAGGAGAGCATGGATGAGTCCGTAGCTCGGAGTGCCCGAGGCCCTCAGGCGGGGTAGTGAGCCTCTTCGTTCCTGGACTCAAAGAATCACCTAGTCATGCGAGCAAGTGCTGCGTTAGACCCCAGATCTGTTCTGCATTTACCCAAGCATCGTTCAGCTATGGGTCAAATGCCCTGTGCTTCGTTCGGCCCCATTGACTAGGAAGGGAGCAGTTTGACAAGCCGAGGAAGTATGGGCGGTGGATTTCCATGGGACCTCGGACCCGAGGAAGCCGAGACTGGTTGAGGAAGGCGAGAGGGTTTTGGATCGGATGGAGGCGAGGATGATGAGAGAGTGGTTTATCTTGCCATCTGCTTGTGGTGATGCCTTGCATTGGTGGGAGGCTGTCCGGGAGTCGAGCGAGACCGTAGGATTGATATGGGAGACTTCTGACTATATGCGGGAAGAAGTATCTGTCTGAGTGTACATTCAGCAGGCGGAGAGTTCCTAAGCCTTACCGAAGGAGATGTGATCAAGTGAATCTGACGTCGGTTCACACTGATTGTCTAGATATGCTCTGAGATGATGAAATTTGAGTGAGGCCGCTAAGTGCGTCGATTTGAGTCGGGTTTGCACTGCTATCGAGAGAAGGTGATAGTCTGAGAACCACGTGACTTACAGCAGTTGGTTGAAGCGTGGCGAGGTTGAGAACCTCGAGAACATCGAGAGTGCGATTAACGAGGAGAGGAAGGAAGAGAGCGATTCGGGAGGAGGTGGTACTTTATGCCGAGAGAAGTACTAGAGCCTTTCTGTCTGATCCGAGGAGAGAGTGCGGTGGGAGCGGCCTAGACCGATGAGGACTTCTTCCGCTTCCCACCAAACCTCAGCGGTGGGCGGTAGAAGAGGAGATGGGAGAGACCACCCTTCCTAAGTGTGAGCACTGTGGATATCTCCATAGAGGAGAATGTTGCAGATTGACAGAGCATGCTTCAATTGTGGGCGAAGGACATTTTGCCAAAGAGTGTCCTAAACCGAGATAAGAGAGGATCTCGGATGCAAGTTTCAGGAGGGCAGAGGCAGTGGGATGGAAGGCATGGTGAAGTAGGTAGCTCTGGAGGTCTAAGAGAGCTTATCCTCGGAGCAGATCCAGAGGGCAAGTTCCGGCCAGTGTTTGCCATCACTCGAGGAGGCGAGACAAGCCAAAAGTTGTAAAGCGGTATGGTTAAACTGTTTGATGATTATGTGCTTGCTATGATTGACTCAGGTTCTACCCATTCTTTTGTGTCTTCGAGTAGGACTATTTCTAGGAGGAGTTTGAGCCCATTGGATACTCTGCTGATTGTGAGTACTCCAATGGCTAATATATTAATATCGATCAAGTGTATAGAGATTGTGAGATAGAGATTAGTGGAGGAAAATTGGTGGTGGATCTGATGCCTTTGAAGATGGGAGGATTGGATGTGATCCTAGGTATGGACACATTAAAGAGGTATCATGTTACTTTAGATTGTAAACAGAAGACAGTGGAGTTCGAGCTAGAGGATAGCAGGAAAGTGATACTCATGGGAGATAGAAAAGTCAGTCCACCTCGGGTTATTTCAGCTATGATGGTAGAGAGAATGATGAGCAAGGGGTGTGAGGCCTTTTTGGCTTATGTGCTAGATATGGAGGCAGATAGAGGGAGGTTGGAAGACATTCCAGTAGTCAGGGAATTCCCGGATGTCTTTCCCGAGGAATTGCCAGGACTACCTCCACCGAGGGAAATTGAGTTTCCCGTTGAGCTTCTTCCAGGTACTGCGCCGATATCGATTCCGCCTTACAGGATGGCTCGTGAATTGAAGGAGCTTAAGGAGCAGTGGAGGATCTTTTAGAAGGGTTTCATTAGACCGAGCTCTTCTCCTTGGGAGCTCGGTTCTTTTTGTGAAGAAGAAAGATGGGTCTTTGCGGATATGTGTGGATTATAGGAAGCTGAATCATGCCACTGTTAAGAATAGATACCCGCTCCCGCGTATAGATGACTTGTTTGATCAGTTGCAAGGGGCGAGAGCCTTTTCTAAGATAGACTTGAGATCGGGTTATCATCAGTTGAGGATTAAGGAGACCGATGTGTCAAAGACTGCTTTTAGGACGAGGTATGGCCACTTTGAGTTTTTGGTTATGCCTTTGGATTAACTAATGCTCTGCGGTCTTTATGGATTTGATGAATAGAGTCTTCAAGTCTTTCTTAGATCAATTTATCATTGTCTTTATTGATGATATATTGGTCTACTCTAAGAGTGATGAGGAGCATGAGGATCATTTGAGGGTTGCTTTGGAGACTTTGAGAAAGAATGAGCTGTATGCCAAATTCGATAAATGCGAATTTTGGCTAAGAGAAGTAGTATTTCTTGGGCATGTGATTTCAGAGCGTGGAGTGCATGTGGATCCGCAAAAGATAGAAGTTGTGGTTAAATGGGAAGCGCCAAAGAATGTAGCTGAAGTGAGAAGTTTCTTGGGATTAGCTGGATATTACAGGAGGTTTGTGGAAGGCTTTTCCTTGATAGCTGCTCCACTTTCCAAGTTGACAAGGAAGAATAAAAAATTTGAATGGATTGAGGAGTGCCAGAGTAGTTTCGAGGAGTTGAAGAAGCGGCTTACAACCGCACCGATTCTGACATTGCCTTCTAGTGATGATGGGTACATTGTGTACAGTGATGCCTCCAGGAAGGGTTTAGGGTGTGTATTGATCTGAGAGAGAAAGTGATTGCTTATGCCTCTAGGCGGTTGAAGCCTTATGAGATGAACTATCGATCCATGACTTGAGTTAGGCTATAATCTTTGCATTGAAGATTTGGAGACATTATCTGTATGGAGTTACCACTAGGATATTTTAGATCATAAGAGCCTTAAATACTTGTTGACCCGAAAGAGCTGAATTTGAGGCAAAGGCGATGGTTAGAGTTCTAAAAGATTATGACTTGATGATAGATTACCATCCGGGAAAGCTAATGGGTAACGGATGCTCGAGTAGGAAGTCCACTATGGCTCACATGAGAGTGTGTATCTTCCTTCTTTGAAGGATTTAGCCGGACTTGATGTGATGTTGAGGCAAGATGGGCTGAGTGTATTTTGGCAAGTTTGAGGGTGAGGCCAAGTCTTTGAAAGAAGATCAAGGAATTGCAGGATCGGGATGAGTACTGAGTAAGCTTAGGGAAGAGATAAAGAACGGCAAAGCCGTCTAATGTAGAGGTAAAGGAAGATGGATTGATAGTTGTGGGTAGTAGAGTGTGTGTCAGGGCAAGTTAGAGTTGAGAGATGAGATTCTTGATGAGGCGATAATGCTCCTTATGCAATGCATCCAGGAGTTCTAAGATGTATCGAATTTGAAAGAGAATTTCGGTGGAAAGGAATGAGGAAAGATGTAGCAGAGTATGCTAAAAGATGTTTGGTGTGCCGCCAGTTAAAGTGAACACCAAGCACCTTCATCAAGCTTAATCCTTGCCTATTCCGGAGTGGAAATGGGAAAAGATAACTATGGATTTTTGATGGGATTAGAGATCTAGCAAGAAGCATGATGCAATATGGGTGATTGTGGATAGGGTGACTAAGTCACTCACTTCGCCAATCGCCGACATGATTCTTTGAATGTGTTGGCTAAGAAGTATGTGGATGAGGTGATTAGGCTTCATGGGATTCCGAGTTCGATAGTTTCTGATAGAGATCCCAGGTTTACCTCTAGGTTTTGGGAGAGTTTGTAGGAGGCCTTGGGGACTAGATTGCATTTCAGTACGGCTTTCCGTCCGCAGACTGATGGACATTCGGAAAGGACCATTCGGACTTTGGAAGCAATGTTGAGGGCTTGTGTTTTGGATTTCAAAGGTTCGTGGGATGATCACTTACCTTTGATTGAGTTTGCTTATAATAATTCCTATCACTGGAATTCGGATGGCACCTTATGAGGCTTTGTATGGTAGGAGATGCAAGACTCCTATTTGTTGGGATGAGGAAGGTGAAAGAAAGCATAGGACCTGAATTGGTACAGTTCTGCTTGATAAAGTTAAGTTAGTGAAGCAGAGGTGAAAGCAACCAAGATAGGATGAAGAGCTACATGATGTCCATAGGAAAGAGATGGAGTTTGAAGTGGGTGAGAAGGTGTTTCTTAGAGCATCTCCATGGAAAGGTGTTTTGAGGTTTGGCAAGAAGGGCAAGCTTAACCCGAGGTACATAGGCCCATATGAGATCGTTGAGAGGATCGGGCCTTTAGCTTATAAGTTAGATTTGCCATTGGAGTTGTCTAAGATTCACAATGTGTTCCATGTGTCGATGTTGAGGAGGTATAGATCCATCCTTCGCACATAGTTCAACCTTCAGAGGTTCAGTTGAGAGAGGATTTGACTTATGAGGAGCAACCAGTGGAAATCTTAGATTCAAAGGAGAAAGTGTTAAGAAACAAGAGTGTGAAGCTGGTTAAGGTCTTGTGGAGGAACCATTCGACCGAGGAAGCAACTTGGGAACCTTTGGAAGCCATGAGGGAGGAGTATCCCTACCTCTTCATGAATTCAGGTAAGGATTTCGAGGACGAAATTCTTTTAGGAGGGGAGAATTGTTGGGCCCCGATTTTTTTTTTAATTATTTTAATTAATTATGTATCTATTTATGGATTTATTCGTTAATTATTTTATTTTGTCTTAATTGATTTAATTATGTGTTTATATAAATATTTTTATGTTGGGCTTGGGATTAGAAGTTAGAAATTAATGGATATGTGGAGTGGGCTTGAGAGGAGGAGGAGGAGCCCAATAGCAAAACTATGTAGTTTTGGGAGGAGTTTAAAGTGAGAATAAAAGGGTTAAATGAATTAAAAGGAAGAGAAGGAGGAGAAGAGTGTAGTGAGTTACCAAAGGAAAGAAAGAAGAGGAGAAAACGTGAACTAGAGGAGGAGGAAGAATAGCTTTGGCCAAGGAAGAAAGGAAGAGAGAAAATCGTGGGAGGCTTGTGGAGAAGAAGAAAAAGGAGAAAAGAAGAGAAATCAAGTGAGAAAGGTAAGCTTTCATCTTTTCTTAAGTTAGATTCAAAATGGTGTAGGATGGAAGTTAGGGTTTGTGTAGAGATTGAAGAAAATGGAAGAGAAGGTGAGATCTATGGAGGTTAGGGAAGGTTATGGTTATTCTAGCTTAAATGAGCCATGGGTAGGTTAGGTTAAGGTTAATGTTAGTTTTCCTTTAAATTTTGAATATTATGACCTTTCCTATGAAGTTAGAAATTGATTAGAGATGTGTTTTGTTTGAAGGAACTCAAGAAAACCCTACTCAAGACAAGGAGGAAGGTGATCTTGAATTCAATTTCTCGATAGGTGGGTAACATTTTTATAGTTGTTGTGTAATGGGCAAATGCCCTATGTGTGCTATCTTTGCTATAATATGTGTATATTGAAAGTGTATTTACATTGCTTTGAATGAAAAGTGTGAAACCATGATGATTTGAAAGTATGAAAGAAGCATGAAATGCTATTATTGTCTTGAATATGTGAGCATAAATGAGTTGTGTTTGGGAGAGAGAACCTACTTGATAAGTCACGCACGTTGACCCCATTAGCCTTCTCCGGCTGCTGCTTTAGGCTTACGAGATCCGAAAAATGGACTCGTCGTGATTACTGTAAACGGTCGCTCGTCGTGTTTATGGAACTCTCGAGCCAATTGCTTGCATCCCATCATTTATTTGTGTTCATGATGCATAATATGTGTTTTAATTTAAAGAGGATTCCATGTTATGCTTTATGTGATGAGTTGAGTTAATTGCTAATGCTTTGAATTATTAATGATGTGTGTATGTGTGTCTCATTACTCGATGGCTATAAACTTGTTAGCCACTGAGCCGTGTTTCGCTCACCCCATTCTCCCTCCTCAGGTGCAAATTCAAGTTGAGAGTTGAACCTTGCAAGGCATCGACATCACTCCAAGAACTTAGGAGCTTTTGTATTAAGTTAGTAACTAGCTTTTGGAATAGCTTTGTAAGCATATTGATCATTGAGCATCTCATCTTTTATGCGTTGTACTTGATTTTGATGAATATGCCAATATGTAACCAAAGCTATGCATGAATCTTTCTTATGATTGGAAAAGAGAATGAGAGCTCTAGTTCTCTCTTCATTATATGTTTGTGTTGATTTGTGACCTATGTGTGAAGCATGTGTATGCTTATTTTAAGTTTGGAGATTGTTGTTGGGTATCCGCTGGGTTTTTGCCTTGGAAGAGCTTGCTGGAAAATTTCCAAGGTTAGGAGTTGTAGAAGTTTTGTAAATTCTGGGTATGTTGCATTTTCTGAAATTTCGGGGTTGTTAGAGGTTGTATGAAATCATTATGACTCCTTGAGAATGATAGGCGAGCTGTAGAGCTCTTCTAAGATGTTTATGAGCTATTTATGAGGTATTAAAATGGTAGGTGTGAGTGGTTAGAATTAAATGTAGGTGCTGTCAAATGACAGATTTTGGACATAACCTTTGTGTCCATTTTTGACCCTTATAGAGTTGGAATTTGGGTCAGTGGTCTTCATGAAAAATGTAGATCTTTCTTTTCTCTATGAAATAGACACCAATTTTGTTGAATTTGGAGTTCTGAGTGGAAAGTTATGACCTTTGCAAGTGGAGGAGTTCCGGAGCAAAAATCAGACGATATTACCGCATTCACGAGCAAAATCGAGCGATATTCTTTGTTCACGGAGTAAAAATCAGACGATGTTATTGTTCACGGAGCAAAAATCAGACGATGTTATTGTTCACGGAGCAAAAATCAGACGATGTTACTATTCACGGAGCAAAAATCAGACGATATTATTGTTCACGGAGCAAAAATCGGGCGTTATTCGTTTCACGGAGCAAAATCGCATGAAGTTCTTTATTCATCTCCGATCGATTGTCTTTGTCTCATTTTATCGTCTGCTTTTTTTTTTTCTTTCTACCCCTCTTCCTTCTTTTGGCCATAACTTTTTGCACAGACCTCTAATCGACCTCATTCTCGAAGCATTGGATTTCTAAGAGATTTTTCTACCTTTCTACACTGGATTTATCAGATTTTCTTTCAAATTGAAAATTGTGGTTTGAAATAAAGTGTGGAGGCTGGTGATTCTTTTCTGAATATACTTCACAAATTTTTAAATATCTGGAGCTATAGGACTCGGATTGAGACGATTCTTGTTTTAAATGCAACTAGAGACATAAATCTACACTTTTTATGAAGGAGCAGATCAGTAATTTTTCCTCTAAAGTTTTTAAATATTTACATGAAGTCGGTAGAGGGACTGTTTTCTTTAAGATAGCATTTTTGCCATAACTTTTTCATTTCTAACTTTGAATTGAGCGATTCCATTGCGTTGGAATCGTTAGATCGAGGGATCATTTTATCAAGAGCCAACCCAAATTTTATAAAGTGAATTTTTCCTTATTATGATTAGCATATGTGTTCGGTTGTGGGTCTTCTACATTTGGATGGGTCGAATGTTGGGCTTTGAGACGGGGTCCAACAAGATGCTTGAAGGCGTCACGTTGTCACGTGCACCAACATCAGCGATGATGTCGATGGCTGACGTCATGCTGACATCAGCCATATGGACCTGTTACAGTAATAAAAAAAATACCAAAAATTTCAAATTTCAAGTAAAGCTACCCCGAGGTGTTTTGGGTTAGTTTTCGGGTCTGAAAAATTTATAAAGTAATCTTTTTTTATTTTTCTGGATTTATTACATTTATGATAAATTAAAGTTTAACTTCATAAAAAGGAATTAAGGTATTCTGAATCCGATTTTTATTAAATTTTCATGCTTTGGACTTCTTATTAGGGAGATATATGAGGTCTCGTGTCTCGGGTCTTATTTTCAGTGTTCGAGATTGCATGATAATCAATCGGAAATAGGAATTGAGACATTCTGAAGCCATTTTTGAGTGAATTTTCATACAATGAACTTGCCATAAGGGAGATACATGAGGTTGTCGTGTCTCAAGAGGTCGATTCAGTATTCGGTGACGCATGATAGTGACTCTACTGAGATTTTTTGTTTACGAAAGTCTCGAATGAAGTTTTTGGAGAATGTCTTCAACACGTGTGTGTGACAATGAGATTGTACATTTGAATTTTTGCATTTATTGTGGTTACATTGCAGTATCCCATAAGGGATGTGAGGATGATATGAAGATGTATCCCTCGTGTTTGCAGACTTTTTGGAGATAGTTGTAGTTGAAATGGCCATATGGACTGGTAAGCCATCTCCAATTACATCCATGAGCTCGACAGCTCATAAAACAACCTATGAAACCTAGGATTGACCTAACAGATTATATTTGATGACCATTAAGAATTTGTACCTAAACATCTGCAAAGTGAACTTCCAGAAACAGACATAGCAAAGGAGTTTCTTGGTAATGTTTCCCAGAGGTACACTGTAGCACCCCACTCCCGACAAGACCCAAACCCGACATCTACGGTGATATCCGAGCCCGTGCCCTGCGAGGGTGGCGTACTAAAACACTCAATACCTTTTTAAATCTCGTTATAACATTTTTCTTTTCTTTTTCTCCTTTTTAAAACAGTTGAGTGCGGAAAACGATAATCAATCTAGGCCCGATTTAATATGAAAACATTTTTCAAATATGAACAATTCAGTCATTAACTAGCACTCAATAGTGCTCAATCATCATGTACATATAGAAATGTATGACCCAACTGAGCCCAATGCCATTTCTAAACATTTCAGTAATACAATACAATGACACATAGACAAATGGGGCCCACTTAACAAACTCACTACACTAATGCAGATGTGACGACACTGATCCCGACCCTGACCTTCACTTGAATCCTGCAAACATACTCCCGCTTTATTAACGGGTACTCTTCAATTCTGAAAATAGATGCAATGTTGGGTGAGTTTGCGAACTCAATGAGAAACCATCATCGATGGTTCACCCAACTCATGCATTCACAATCATATACATATAATACATGTAGCATTTACAGTAATATCACATGCAATTTCCTTATTCACATCTCTCGGTCATTTGCGGTCAATTTACATTTTGGTCGGTCATACACATATGCAATTCACACGTGACACTTTCATTTCTTTTCGTTGTTGTGTGACCGCTTTGAAATCATTTACGTTGAGCGGTGGTTTCAAATCGTTGGGCATGATATGCCTGCGGTGAGCTCGAGGCTCTATTAATCGTTGGACCTAAGGTCACGTGCGTTGAGCTTAAAGCTCTCATATACGTTAGGCGTGATCTTCTCGATAAGCCCAAAGGTGGCAGGCATGATACATTGAGCCTCACGGCTCGCATACGTTAGTACCACCGGTCACAACTACCATTATCTGATCATTCAGTGATGCATGAATGCATGTGTCACTTCCCAATTTCATTCATTTATAGTTCCAATCATTTTCGCTAATGCATTTACAATTTAATTCATTCATGCATTCATACATATTTACTCATCTTTGCACTTCAATATCACAATCAAATATTTCGAACACCCATGGTCCGAAATCAATCAAATCAATCGCACATCTATCCATCCGCGCTTCCTCATGGCAATCAATGCATATAATTAATAAACACATAAAATTTGAGAAACCAACTAGGTTACTCACCGCACTTCCGAAACTACTGCACTGGAAGTCCTAATATTGTCAAGTGGAATGTCGATCCATGAACCTCTATATCAAATCAAATAAATCACACATTACCAATCATGCCAAATTCAATAATCAATAGCAATTTCGATAAATACTATACATGTTATGACTTTCTCGATTCAATTCCCGAATTTTCTCAATTTGATCACTCTCACTCTAATTCATAACAATTTCAGATACCATAATTAAATTTACTACTTTCCATACTCTAAAGTCACATTCTAAAATCACATTCACTATTTCTTTGTCATCCAATCCCGAGAATCATCAAATCAAATTCTGTAATTCCTATTCTTATCAATTCAGAATTCTTAGTCTCCAAATTCCAATTAATCATTAAGGAACCAATTCATTTAAAATCAAAACCTCAACTCATTACTTGTAACAATCATCTCATAATCACTTGATTTCATTTCTCCCAAATTGCAATTCCTAGTCTTAGAAATTCAATTAATCCATAACCAATCCATTAAGAATAAATCCCAAAATTCTTCAATTCCAAAAACCTCACAATCTCATATTCGGAAATTAATCCCCTTCGCCGCGACGTACATTTCCCCCTCGCCGCGGTGTATAATCTGCTGTTCGTCGACGTCTTATGCTTCTTTCGTCATGACGTCTTGAACCAAGTCTGCTTTCATGCATCTTATGACTCCGCTCGTCGTCATGGCGGCGTCCAATCTTCTCGTCACATGCGCATTTAATTAAATATTTAATATTTGTTGCGGCGTGCACTAAGGGGCTCATGGTGGCGTGTTCATCACGCCATGACGTGCAAACCGTAAGCTAGGTCAAACCCGAAATTTATCGATCTTACGATCTAAACTCATCCAAATCCATTCTAAACACTTTCAATCAGTTTTAAACATTAACCCAACTTATTTCTAACCTCAGATCATCATTTAAATCATTTTTCATCAAAAACCCAAATCAAATCCTCAAAAACCCTATCTTCCGAAACTTTCTAAATTTCTAAACAATTTCATACTCAAATCAATAATCAAATGAAACGATTTAAAGCATAGACAAGTAGAAACTTACTTGATTCAAGCTAGAAACCTTCGAAAATTCCTCTAGAACCTCCAAATCCCAAGCTATGCTCATCCACGGCAAACTCCATTTTCTTTGAAAACAAAGGAAATTCGTGGATGACGATAATCAAACATTTAAGCTTATATATAAGAGATTTAGAGGCTAAGGGCATGCTTGGTCGATCATCGCCACATGCCCAATTCTTAAAGTCTAACAACCCGATTCTTATTCCATTTTCTCCCAATTTCGCAATGCTCATAAATAATAAAATCATAACTCAATTGTCTCATATCAATTGTCAATCAATCTTGGACATGATCAATTTATTACATCATTGGGCCAATTTTCCGGTCCGGATTCATTACTTTAAAAATCCTAGAAAAGTTCCCATAAATTCACAAAAATTAGCAAATACCCATTCCTATACTCAAATTCCACTTTCCATTCCTCTAAATTCCATTTCATTCCAATTCCATATTCAAAACCTAACTTATACACTTATTACTAAATTTCCAATTTTCTGACCAATTCTCATCTGCATAATTATAACCAATTTCCGATACACAATCAATTCAGAATCATCATACATGTATGTACATATATATATACTTATGCAGTCAATAATCATTACCGATATCTATAAAAACAATAATGCATGCACAATGTCACATTTGCACATGCATTCCAATTCTAACCCGATCCAAATTATCGACATACCCGTCACTCCGTAGCAGGATGTTACAATTCTCCCTCCTTATAAAAATTTCGTCCTCGAAATTTCATGTATGATTTGTCAAAATGATAGGGGAGTCTTTACGATCATTGATTCTCGATTTCCACTTATTTCCCTATACGCATACGCATAATTTACGCCAAATCTTTCTTAACTCTACATTGCCTTTTACTCACAATTCATCACTTCCAATATTGATAACACATGTTTGGATCTAACAATATTTTCTTATTCAGTCTTTGTAACACTTTGGATCCGAATCATCTTTTAGGATTTTAGATTTAACTTGCCAAATTTAATCACACTACAATCACTTACTTACCTCTTTTCCTTTCTCAAACTTTATACTATTTTAACGATTTCTTTTCGATTACTCATAATTCTTTATATCCACCACCAATAATATACATATCCGATCATATCAATATTTCCTATTTCGTCTATATAGTACTTTATTTAACCCATTTCATCTTTTAGGTTGCTCTTGACTTGCCAATCCATAAATCGATTCACAAACGGTCACATCAAGGCCACTAATAACTAATTTAATTTCCCTTTTCCTATGATATCAATCAATACATAGATTGCCGAGGTGACACATTTAGAAATATATCATGTATCACTTATCATATTGCATCTCTCCGGTGCCAATTACTACTCTCGTAAGGTTTCAATAATCTCGATAATCATCGATCTGATTCATTCTCATCAATTTGAATTTTGTTATTACCAATTTAACAATCTTTTTTTCACTAACTTCCCTTAATGAATTTTTACTCATACTTCTTAATCCATTCACATTACTCATTTTCTTTATAGCTAAACTATTCACAATTTCTCAATACGGTCCACTATTCAAGATTCTCAATTCGGATTTTGCCATGCTTTCAATACACACCGCACATTTGACTTGGAATTCCAATCGCTAATACGTTCTTTTTAAGCTTTACTAACTCGATTTACACTCATTCTTACATTAGGTATCATAATCTTATCGCCTCACTACTTGTTTCAATAACGAAATTTCGAAACACTCAAATGCATAGTCATTTTTCCATTCACTCATATAACTTAATCATTATTGCCTTATAAACGATATACATCCAAAACAATTTACATTTAATAGAATCTCCAAACTTTACAACACTTTCTAATACACTAAAATTATCAAGTTATCAAATACCAATACGCCCATCGATTATCTTGATCTCCATACACATAGAATCTCTTTACTCTATTTCAATAGATCGCATTTTAATCTTTACGATTCATTTCCTATTATAACACCTCAAAATTTAAAATAACACGATCAATGCTCGAATTGAAAATTTCTCCAAGTGTCTCTTTTACAATCATTAGTCATACAATTCACATTTTCCTCGAACATTATCATGTGGACTAAGATCGAGAAAACATTTAACAATTTACGGACATATCCGGTATACAATCATACACTCCACACATTTTAGGATTGATTGTATATTGGAAAATAACTCCAAATTCTTATGTACTGTCCTTTACAATTTCACATTTATCAATACCTCTATTTACATTTTAATCTCCCGATACAATGTTGAATAATAATTCATCCCTTACTTATTCAATCAAGATCAAATTCACTCTTATAAAACTTGCATACTATACAATTTCCTCAACTATGCCAATTTATCTTCTTCACTATTCAAATGTATTCTATCGATCATCGATGATCACAATACTATCCACTTTAAACTCATTCTACACATTTCACTCTTCAATAATATAATGAACTCCTTACACCTATGATCAATTTGCATAACTTTTACATATCATACATCTCCAATAAGGAACAATTTTCTCATAACTTACTCAATTTCATCAAATGTATTTTCACACACGTTCCTTTACACTAGATTCTCCACATATTGCGATTTATTCCTTATCATGTCAAACTGGGTTAATAATACCATTATCAAATCCACTTTATCCTTTACAATATTCACAAAATATACCAAAGATCGGTATTCTCCTCAAATCACAACTAATATCTTTTCTTGTTCAATAATCCTATTACACAATGAAGTCTTTACATTATCGTAATACATACCTTCTTAATAACTTATTCTATCTTTTACACTCCCGATAACGACTTTTCATTCATTTCACATTTATCTCAATTTGTCCTTGCATTGCTAAACTTTTCAATTCTCATCATCCAATCGAAATCCAATTCAGGAAATTTTTCTTTCAATTCCTAATCATCAACGATCGTCATATTTCCTTATCGATTATTCTCAATACCTTAGGAAATCAATTTCGACTGTTCACGCTATCTCGTGAAGATCAATCTATGCCATAATCCACATAACCAGAAGATCAATCTATGCCATAATCCACATAACCAGAGCATCCTTTTTAATACCGTTCATTGGGGTACATACCATTTAAAATTATTACATCAATATACCAATTAGTCACTTCTACTAAAGACAACTCAATCTCGTTTGATTTTAACCACATTTTCCTTTTACTCCTATCCTCGATCATGAGGATATTACTATACTAAGATCCCGATTACAATCTCAATTCATTCCCAAATAATCACTATAAACACTTTCAATTCTTACTCTAACTCACATGAATTTTTAACTATAAGACTTGGCGGTTATCCACTAACACACCAATTGATTTCCGATGTCATTTCCATTATCAGGTGTGCTTTCGCATAGGCAAATCCACTGACCTTAACAATTGTTCAACTTTTTCATCTATCAATACCATTTTCTTGCCTTTCGATCTTTTCATTGTTTCGTTTCATGCAGTCACACTTAAATCCATATCACAACAATCACAACTCTCGTCACGCTCTCGCTGCGCAACTCTAATCACAAAACATTTTATTTCTATTTACTTTACTTATATACTTTCAATCTTACCATTTCTCATATATCTCATATTTCCTCTATACATATTCACATCTATTTCACGTTCACGATTGTTCCTATATCACTCTAGTGTCGTATTTCATATCGCCCATCGGTACTAATACACTAATTCTCCAATTTTCATATCGTTCCATCTACTTGTTCTTATTCCTTGGTTTCACAACTTCCATTTATCACATTTTCCATATCATCTTTTCCTAACTATTTCTAACCACTTAAATCATCTGTATGCGAGCTCGTGTATGAGACTCATATGCTATCTTCGGGATGGGTCATCACCGTCACGAGACATGACTTATATACATGCACTTTGACACATTTTCTCGTAACGCCCATGTAAGATTGTACTACGGGCTCGATACCACATATGTAGCACCCACTCCGACAAGACCCGAACCCGACATCTACGGTGATATCCGAGCCCGTGCCTGCGAGGGTGGCGTCTAAAACACTCAATACCTTTTAAATCTCGTTATAACATTTTTCTTTTCTTTTCTCCTTTTAAAACAGTTGAGTGCGAAAACGATAATCAATCAGGGCGATTTAATATGAAAACATTTTTCAAATATGAACAATTGATCATTAACTAGCACTCAATAGTGCTCAATCATCATGTACATATAGAAATGTATGACCCAATGGGCCCGATGCCATTTCTAAACATTTCAGTAATACAATACAATGACACATAGACAAATGGGGCCCACTTAACAAACTCACTACACTAATGCAGATGTGACGACACTGATCCCGACCCTGACCTTCACTTGAATCCTGCAAACATACTCCCGTTTTACTAACGGGGTACTCTTCAATTCCTGAAAAATAGATGCAATGTTGGGTGAGTTTGCGAACTCAATGAGAAACCATCATCGATGGTTCACCCAACTCATGCATTCACAATCATATACATATAATACACAGTAGCATTTACAGTAATATCACATGCAATTTCCTTATTCACATCTCTCAGTCATTTGCAGTCAATTTACATTTTCAGTCAGTCATACACATATGCAATTCACATGTGACACTTTCATTTTCTTTTCGTTGTTGTGACCGTGCGCCTGAAATCATTTACGTTGAGCCAGTGGCTCTGAAATCGTTGGGCATGATATGCCCTGCGGTGAGCCTGAGGCTCTATCAATCGTTGGACCTGAGGTCCTGTGCGTTGAGCTTAAAGCTCTCATATCGTTAGGCGTGATGCGCCTCGATAAGCCCGATGGCAGGCGCGATGCATTGAGCACGTGGCTCTGCATACGTTGGAACCATTGGTCATAACTACCATTATCGATCATTCGGTGATGCATGAATGCATGTGTCACTTCCCAATTTCATCATTTACGCCCAATCATTTTGCTAATGCATTTACAATTTAATTCATTCATGCATTCATACATATTTACTCGTCTTTGCACTTCAATATCACGATCAAATATTTGAACACCATGATCCGAAATCAATCAAATCAATCACACATCTATCCATCGCGCTTCCTCATGGCAATCAATGCATATAATTAATAAACACATAAGGTGAGAAACCAACTAGGTTACTCTTTTGCACTTAGAAACTACACTTTGGAAGTCCCAATATTGTCCAAGTGGAATGTCGATCCATCGGAACCTCTATATCAAATCAAATAAATCACACATTACCAATCATGCCAAATTCAATAATCAATAGCAATTTCGATAAATACTATACATGTTATGAATTTCCCGATTCAATTCCCGAATTTTCTCAATTTGATCACTCTCACTCTAATTCATAACAATTTGAGATACCATAATTCAATTTACTACTTTCCATACTCTAAAGTCACATTCTAAAATCACATTCACTATTTCTTTGTCATCGATCCGAGAATCATCAAATCAAATTCCATAATTCCTATTCTTATCGGTTCAGAATTCTTAGTCTCCAAATTCAATTAATCATTAAGGAACCAATTCATTTAAAATCAAAACCTCAACTCATTACTTGTAACAATCATCTCATAATCACTTGATTTCATTTCTCCCAATTGCAATTCCTAGTCTCGAAATTCAATTAATCCATAACCAATCCATTAAGAATAAATCCCAAAATTCTTGATTCCAAAAACCTCACAATCTCATATTGAAATTAATCCCTTAGCATGACGTACATTTCCCCCTCGCGGTGTATAATCTCTTGCTTTCGTCATGACGGCGAACCAAGTTCTGCCTTTGACGTACTTGACTCCGCTGTCATCGGCGTCGCGTCCGAATCTTCTCGTCGCGGCGTACGAATTAAATATTTAATATTCATCGCGACGTGCACCCTAAGGGGGCTCGCAAGCGGCGTGTTCATCTGCGTCGCGACGTGCAAACCTGTAAGCTAACATCAGAAACCCGAAATTCATCGATCTTACGATCTAAACTCATCCAAATCCATTCTAAACACTCTCAATCATTTTTAAACATTTACCTAACTTATTTCTAACCTCAGATCATCATTTAAATCATTTTTCATCAAAAACTCAAATCAAATCCTCAAAAACCCTATCTTCCGAAACTTTCTAAACTTCTAAACAATTTCATACTCAAATCAATAATCAAATGAAATGATTTAAAGCATAGACAAGTAGAAACTTACTTGATTCAAGCTAGAAACCTTGAAAATTCCTCTAGAACCTCCAATCCCAAGATATGCTCATGCACGGCAAACTCCATTTTCTTTGAAAACAAAGGAAATTAGTGGATGACGATAATCAAACATTTAAGCTTATATATAAGAGATTTAGAGGCTAAGGGCATGCTTGGTCGATCATCCGCCACGTGCCCAATTCTTAAAGTCTAACAACCCGATTCTTATTCCATTTTCTCCCAATTTCGCAATGCTCATAAATAATAAAATCATAACTCAATTGTCTCATATCAATTGTCAATCAATCTCGGACTCGCAATCAATTTAATCAGTCATTGGGCCAATTTTCTGGTCCGGATTCATTACTTTAAAAATCCCAGAAAAGTTCCCATAAATTTACAAAATTAGCAAATACCCATTCCTATACTCATATTCCACTTTCCATTCCTCTAAATTCCATTTCATTCCAATTCCATATTCAAAACCTAATTTATACACTTATTACTAAATTTCCAATTTTCAACCAATTCTCATCTGTACAATTATAACCAATTTCCGATACACGGTCAATTCGAGAATGCGTCATACATGTATGTACATATATATATATACTTGTGCGATCGATAATCATTACCGATATCTATAAAAACAATAATGCATGCACAATGTCACATTTGCACTGTACCCAATTCTAACCCGATCCAAATTATTGACATACCCGTCACTCCGATAACGGGATGTTACATACACAGTCTCATCTGATGTTGAGACAAGTGCCTTAATGAAAGTATTCTTCTCCATAAAGTTATACAGAGGAAAAGGGGAGTAATGGAGTACTTATCGAGAATAATTTATTTTCACAATAGGTGAAGATATTGAGACTTCAATTCTTTGATATCCCATTGTGTTGCTGAGGTGGAGAAACTCAAGTTGTTACTCCTACAATCCTGGAAGTAGCTTAAGGGAAGACAAAGATGAAGCTCATTAAGTTCAAAGGTAGAAAGCTCAAATCTTCTCCACTTACTGACGCAAGTCAAACAAATTTTGGTAAAGGTCCCTTGGACATAAAGAAACCAGTAGTATGAGGTTTAAGGGAAGACTGAGACTATCTTGTTACTCTTTGGTTTATCAATTATGAATCTAATTTGCGATAGTCGCATTAAGTATAAGTGACTATTTAGTGGAACATTTGATAAGGATGCTTCCACAATGCAGTAGTTCATATCCAGGATGAAGCCAAATAAAAGGAAGGAGGAACTGATGATTCACAGCAATAAAGATGTGAAAGTGATATTTATAAGGCTGTATGTACTGAACTTTATAGTAAGGTTCATTAGGGTTTACACGACACATTTTATATGTGATCTTTTGATCAATTAAGGACACTGAAGGTTGACGTTTTGCAATTAATACTTCTATTATATAGTTGTGGTTTAATGCAAAACATAAAGGTACAACTTTCTTATCATATGGTTTATATAGAATGTGTCCTATCCCGGATTAGATATATACTTTTACATATCATACTAAACAAGGTATGAAGGACTTGATAAATGAGAAGTCATATATGGTGTGACATAAAAGTTTAAGTCACATATTTAGAGATAGGATTGAGAGATTGATCAAGGAAAGCATTTCTCAATTCTAGATTAAGATGATCTGGAACATGTACTGACAATCATAGGGGTAAGTTGACTAATAAGGACAATGGGGTCAACTCATACATAAACATATAATTGCATTATGCAATTATAAAAGTATTTTGACATTTCTTGATGATTTTTCACATCAAAGTCATGTGTTCTTGCTTAAAGTCTGAAGGTTGAGAACCAGTTGGAAAAATTCATCAAGATAGTCAGATTTGACCAAGGAGGAGAATATCATGGCAAACATGATGTTTCAGGACTTTAGAAGGTCCGTTTGCCAGATATTTGAAGTCAATTGGAATAGTGACTTAGTTCATTATGCCAAGTAGTTCTGAGCAAAATGGTGTGTTGCCGAAAGGCATAGCTCCACCTTGAAGTACTTAAAGAAGTCAACGCAGAGCAGGCCTAATCTACTTATCTAGAAGTTGAAGAACTCAACCTTGCGCACAATTGCGTAAAGGGCTGTCCTACCTCAGTAGGATAATCCTTATAAAGAAAGAATGCATACTCGTTCCATTCATTGCTATTTAGTAAAATATTTCAACCACTTTAGGGCTACAGATTTTATTGTAGATAAGGAGGGACCAGAATAGTGGGATTACAAGCAACTAAGTTTCTGGAATACCATGTCTATGATGATGGTAGGTTCTTTGACCTTTCGGATGATAGTAGGGTGGATACTACAGTTATCCCGTACCCGTTACTCATACAGCTAGATCTGGTGGATCTCGATTTTTGTACCGTAAGTGTACAAAAATAGGAACCCATACTTGTGCATATAGAGGGATTCCTGGGGATGCAAGATCTAATAAGGTTAAGTAAATCCACTAGATTGAGATGATCTGTTATCCCATCTGACAACATAGTCTATCAGGTGTACTAGACTATGTTATTAGACTATTTTGTCCATGTCTCATAAAGTTGGACTAACATTAATTGCAATTTTGGTTTTTAAATAAATTACCAGTTAAGTTACGTCATTTGATCCTGATAAAGATAATAAAATGACCCAATAAATGATATAGATTAATGAGTCGAAGTTTGGGTAGAAAATGGGTCCCGATTTGTTGGAACCCGATCCGAGAACCAGATCCCGACCAGAAAAGCAGAACGGAAAACAACAAGAACGATTGGATAACGCGAAACGAAAGCGAAAGCAAATCGGAAAAGCAAAGTAAGCAGACGAAAATACGAATCAGATCTAATAGTGAAACAAAACGGGGCAAAACACAAAACGAATCGAAATCGTATTATCGAATAGCCGAAATACGAAACAATTACGGATCGAATACAAATCAAAAACGGATACGAACCGGATCGAACCCAAGCAAACAAATCGACATCCAAAACAAAAGAGCGAGAGAAAAGCGCGCGTTGGAATTCCTAGACTATCCATATCAGAAATCCGGTATAATTTTTTTTCTTTTCTTTTCTTATTCATTCTTTCTTATACCAATCACATCCATATCATTTCCATAGGAAATTCATTCTTATACCCAAAACTCAACATTCATACATAATCTTTATATATCCATACAAATCTCAAAATTACATTTTATCCCAAATTTTATCGAAAATTGACAAAGATAACGGCTGCATTTATTCTAACGAACTCGCAAAGTATCGAAAATACACTTCTAAATTCGACCAATCACACAATCAATCAAAATCTACGGACCCTCCGTCCGGATCTCAACAAATAAACACACTCCTATATCTAAACCACTTCAAAACATTAATCATGTCCAATTCAATACATTTCAATCTTAAATTCCACACAAATTCCTAAATCAAAATCATTATTATACACAATTTCATATACAAATTCAAGACCATTCACAATACCCAACTTTATTTACAAGTACACTTTCCCAAACTTATCTTAAGCCATATACATATTCATACTAAAATCCAAACTTATACAAATATCAAAATTGGCGTCTTGACCATCTTTCATCCGATCTCTTGCTCGAATACCGGAGATGGGGATGAAAGGGGGTGGCTTCAGCTCGTGGATAACACATTTATAAATTGAAAATAAGGTAAATCAATTTTCATAAGCTTTTGCCAAAAGGGCTAATTTTCAAACTTTGTAACTTTTTCAAAGCGGTTTCCTCAAACCTTTCAATTTTTCAAACTTTTCATAACAAAAGTCACCTTTTTTCCTTTCTCAAATTTTTTAAACATGAATGCAGCACACAAAACAAATCAAAACACGTAACATATCAGAATGGTGCGGTTGATGCGAAGCGAGCGTCTTGCACATTCCGTTTAGCGGTCATGTATGGTAGTGAATAGAACGTACTACACTTTCCGCATTGCGGTCGGTAACCATGAAGAGTCAAATTAGAGCTCGTGCCACTAGCGGGCAGCCGGGAGAAGGCTATAACGAATAGAGATAGTGCACTGACTCACAAGGACCTGACCAAACCCACTTAACAAATAAGCGAAAACGAAAGGTCGGAATGCCCGAAGGCACTTTTCAAAAACTTGCTTTTCTTCAAATTTTTCATATTTTCACATAATGTCAAACTTGACACACTCACATTCACAAATCACATCAAGACATACAACAATTCACATTCACTAATTTAATCACGTATCAATTCAAATCATAAATATGAATGCAATGTATTTCTTTAAAACATAACTCAAACAGATACATATTCATAATGCACATTTTTCAAAAATTATCTAACAATTCAAAATCATAAATTTCTTCAATCTTGTAATTTCTGAAAATCATTTCTAAAATAAGGCATTTAATCCTTCTTTCAATCATTTACATAAATATAAACAATAATTTATAAAAATCCATTTTAGCCTTCTTTAAATTTTCAAAACTTGCTTTTTTAATTTTCAAACTTTCATGTATAGCTTACAAATCAAAATATAAATATGCTACCCAATTCAAATTAATGCGAAACTTGATTTCAAGCTCAATTGATCCTTGCTTCTTTTCTTCTTTTAATTAACATTGACCTAAGCCATAATCATCCAAATTCCACATCATAATTTATAATTCTCAAAATTAACTATAGGAACCCAAATTCATCACTTTTCCAAGCTTTCTAAAACAAGAATTTCTAAAATCTCCAAATTCAAAATTTTACCTAAACCAATTCACTCAAATTCAATCTCATTAATAACTTAATTTTCAAAATTGATGTCATAAATCATCAATTCATACTAATTTCAAGATATCTAATGCAACATCCCGTTACCGATGTGAGGACATATCGGTAATTTGGATGGATTGAGCGATGAGTGCATTCTTAATTGAATTGCACATATAGTTTGCCTCTGCATCGATGATACATGAGTTAATTGCATGCATACATAGTGACATGCATTCATGATTATTCCAAAGATTTAATTGTGATTATGAGTTGAATTGTGAAAATTGTGTGAGTTATGAGTTATTGAGAATTAAGCGATAAGTGGAATTGAGTAGTCAATTGGTTAGATTGTGAGTTGAGTGAAAAGTGATTTATTGAGAATTGAGGAATGATTTGAATTGAATGGTTAAATTAGTGGAATTGTGATTGATTGAGAATTTGAGAAAATTGAGTTAGAGAAAGAATTGAATTTTAGAGAATTGAAATTGAAATTGAGTATGAGATTGAGTGTTTTATATTTTTGAGGAATTATGAGAATTTTTTTTTCTAGAATTTTTAGAGTTAAGTGACCGGACGGGAAAATGACCTAGAGGCGATAGATGGGTTTAGGTTCGAAAGTGAGTGGTGATGGCTTGAAAATTTAGAATTTTGAGTTTAAGAATTATTGTGAAGAGCCATTGAAAATTAGAGATCGAAATTAAGTGAATTTGAGGATAGTGATCTATAGTGTTTAAACCAACCCTTATATATATATATATATATGGTTTTAAAATTTGGGAGTTAAGCAATTCTTCTTCCTTCTATTCTCTTCTCCCCGTCGTCGATCTCTTCCCTTTGGAGATTTTCATTGATTCCTTGTGGAAGTTTTCTTGTGATTGATGAGTTGCTAGAAGCCTTGGGAAGTTGATGTTTTGCTTGGTTTGGAGAATCACCGTGGGTGTTGAGGTTTGAAGGATTTTGGAAGGATTTTAGGGTTTTCCGTCGATCCTTTGATTTGGTAAGTTTTAATGTGTTTAATGTTGTTATTTATGTTGATTATGGCATTTATTGTGTTTGAATGAGTTGTTGAGAGTATTAATGTTGGGTTTTAAGAGTATTAATGATGAAATGAGAATCGGGAAGGCAGACGGTAGCGTCGCGACGGCGTTGAGGCTGAGGCTTCGTCGCGACGAATAAATTAAATTTATTCGCCATAACGAGCTCGATTAGCCTTGTGACAGCGTCGTCATGACGAGTCAAATGAGACGTCGCTGACGAGCGGATGAGTTTTATCTTTGCGTCGAGTGACTCGTAGAGGCGCCCATGACGAGCGACACATGCGTCATGACGAAGGTGCGATTTTCGAAGTGTAATAACTTAATCTTTTGAGCATAACTTTTAGTGTAGACCTCAATTGAGATGATCCTTGATTCGTTATGAACTAGAAAGAGGTTACAAGTGTGGTATCAATTGAGAGTTGAACTTTGATTTGAGAGATCATAATTTATCAAAGAGAGTCTATTGCAGATTGAATGCGACTTAAGTGTTATGTATTGAATAATTAGAGTTTCAATTGGAGAATTATGGTATTGAGGGATATTATGGACCTAGTGAATAGTAAATTATGGATATAAAGTGAGAGATAGCGGAATTGGAATTTAGAGCTGGAAATCATGATCATGCATCATATTATTTTAAATTGAGACATGTGCATTAGAGAATTTGATTAATTGAGCATCTAGTGATGAGAATTCATTTGAATTGTTATAGAGGCACCGTTGGATCGACAGTCCACGGATATTCTTTGGGACTTCAGCGGAGCTTTCGGAAGTTACGGTGAGTAACCTAGTTGGTTCCTCAACCTCATGTGATAAACTATGATGTGATAAATATTTAAATAAATGTTATAAATGTGAAATGAATGTGAGAGTGTTAATAAATGTCTTTGTGAATATGCGTATTATAAATGCTGAAATATAAATGTCTTTGAGATTGTGAATAAATGATTGTGAGTGATTATGCGGTATATGTTGCAAATGTAAGTACTTATGATAGTGAATCGGTGCATAGAATTAAGAGTAAGTGTTTTGATTGCGATAAGCGAGTGAAGTGATATATATATAGATGTGATAGTATTTGCAAGTGTTAGTGCATGATTATAAGTGGTAATTAAGCAGTTGTGATGGAGCTTAGTGATCGAGGCTGTGAGCTCGATATCGATGAAAGGGCCTGGGGCCAAAATGGCGATAGTGCATACCCAAAGGCTCTCCTACTTGCCTAAAATGCGATTATTATGAAAGGGCATAGTGCATACCGGAGGGCTCTCCTATCCCTTATGTGAGTGGGCGTAGTGCATACCGGAGGGCTCTCCTACTACGAAAATGTGATCAATGTGAAAAGTGCCCGAATCGGGACGGTGATAACTTCAGATCTGATTAATGTCATAAAATGAGAAATTGCATACATTATGCATTATGGTATGTAGTGAAATTGAGAATGTGTGTAATATGTGATAATTGTGAAGTGACATGATTGAGCTATGTTGTAGTATAATAGTGTAAAGCGTGTGCGTGATCAAAATGTGAAAATTGTGTTAATATATATCTATGAGATATATTATGTGTATATGCATGAGTTGGGTGAACCATCGATGATGGTTTCTCATTGAGTTATAAACTCACCCAACATTGCAATTATTTTCAGGGATCGAAGAGTACCCCGTTGGATAAGCGGGAATATGTTTACTGTAATGAGTCGAATTCGAGGTCGGGATCGGTTCCGTCTCCATTAGTGTAGTGATGTTTTATGTATTGAATTTTTGAGTTATTCAAATTAGCGATTTTGTTCGATGGGCTTAATTGTTTAGTGTGTGAGTGATTTTGTAAAAGACAAATGATTTCAAAGTTTGAATTACGTTGAATGTTTTAATGCGCCACCTCGCGGGACACGGGCTCGGATATCACCATCGATATCGAGGTTGAGTCTGGCGGGAGTGGGTGCTACATATGTGTCGAGCCCGAAATGCGATTGTACATGGGTATTCTGAAAAATGTGTCAAGTGCATGCATTGAAGTTATGTCATGGCGAGCGGTGACAAGCGATCCCTAGTCTAGTGTATGAGTCACATGCATGGACATGTATCGATCGATAAGCGGTTAGTAATAGAGAGGAAATAATGATATGCTAGAATGAGATAATGTGATAAAGAGAAGTTGTGAATATCGTAGAATAAGAAAAAGTGAATGGTCTGATTCGACGGATGGAAATTAAGTGTATGGGTATTGGTAGATGTTTTGTGAAATACCGCATTAGAATCATAATGTGGTATATCCTTACATATGGAGCAGTCTGAATATAGAGCTGTGGATTGATAGTGGAAAGATAGAGATGTGTTAGAATTGGTAATATTTCAAGTGGAAGAGATAAAATAAAGTGATAGTTGTGGATTGAGAAAGGAAAATGAAAATAGAAGTATGATGGACATGGCAAGAGGTCAAGTGTATAAAGTGGATGAAAATAAAGTGTTCTATGTTATAGAGAAGTTACAATTGGGATTGATTACCGTGACGAGAGTTATGAATCATGATTTATGACCGAGAATCCATTATCTTAGTGAGAAATCAAGAATGATGGTATATAATTATGATATTGATTTGAGTGTGAAAAGTTCGTGAGTATGAGACAATTATGAAAAGATTATAATGTAAAATATTGAAAAAGACAGATGAAAAAGTGATTAGAGTTCAGCTGAATTACCTTTGAATTGCCAAAGTGAATACACACCTGAGTATGGGAACCCCGTGGTAAGCGAAATTATTAAACATAATTGTCTTATTTGTGGAGAAAGCATGGGAAGCAACTAATGAGTTAGTGGAAAATTGCCAGTCCGATTCTTATAGAATGAAAGTGTTTATATTGATTAATTGGGAATGAATAGAGATTGTATTCGATCTTCTTGTATGAGGGACGGGTGCCAAAAAGGAAAGTTGTTGAGCTCAGATTTTATTGTCCTTTATGGCGTACATTTGATAGTGGGATCACCCTTATGGGTGAAATGATTGGCGTAAGTGAATATGATATAGGAGGAAAATGGGTGGCCTATTAAATAAGTTAGATTATAATTCCTGTATTTGAGTTCGAGATGAGTTAGAGCAAGACATGAGAATGCTTGTAGCGATCAATTGAGAAAGAAGTGAAACTAGTAATGATGTTAGTATAAGCAATGAACTTGAGGGAATAAAAGAGGAGTGTGAGTATAGTAAAGTCCCATGATTGAGAACTGGTACCAAAAGAGAAAGGTTATCGAGAATTAAATGGGATTAAAGTGTTCTTAGTAGTATAGGCTACTAATGAGTCAATTGATGTAAGTGTATATTCAGCTATGATATGATGATTATAGCGATTGCATACAAGATATTAGCGTAAATGAAATTGTTTAAATGCCTTCTGAGCCTCATTACAAGGAATGTTCTAATCTTGTAATGCATGGTATGAATTACTTTATTGGAAAAATTATCGTAATCAAAATTGACCTTCTCGAGGTATTAAGAGTGAGTGATAGATAGTGATGAGAAATAGTTGATTGACAAGGTTTTGGTGAACAGTGTTAATGATTGATAAGGTTTTGTTAATCCGGTAATTTGATTTGAGAGTGATCATTGACGAGATAAATTTTGAAATGAAGTGAAAGTTAATTCTGGAGTCCTAATCCTAGCGGAGACTCAAGTGTAAGAGATAAAATTTGTTACTGAAAAAGTGTACATTATGTTGATAAGATGACTACGATTGTGTAAGAGAATTCTTGAATGTTAAGGAAATGTTAATTGCAGTATGAGAAGAATATAAATTTATGTATGTTTTGTGTAATTGTGATCTAAAAGTACGAAGAGATATGATGAATGTGTTAACAAACCGGTGTGTAATGATGGCAATAAAGTGGGTTATGTGGAGAACTAAGGTATAGGAAGTTGTGTCAAAATATGTTGTGATGGCCGAGAAAGTAATGAGAAAATTGTTCCTCATCGGAGATAATCGATCTTTAGAGAGTTATACAAATTGATTATGGGTATAAGGAATTTATATTATGACTGAAGAGTAAAGTGTTTCGATTATATTTAAATGGGGAAGTGAATATGACCGTCGACGATCGATTAAATGTATTTAAAAGTGAAGAAGATAAATTGGCATAGTTAAGGAAAATGCGTGAATGGTATGACTGATGATTATGAAAGAGACATTTGGGAAACAAATGTTCAGCTCAAATATTGATCGTATCGCTTTAAATTGGAGATTTTGCAACAGTTAGTGAAATGTCCCCGAATAGGGTTATGAGGCAAATCGTTGATATAGTGCAAAGTGATTCTCTGTATTTGGGGGCAAGTATAACTTTGTGAGCTATTCTATGATTAATTATTTGAAATTGTTGTACTGAGTGTTGCTATGAGAGCTTGGAGATTATAAATTGTACAGAAAAGTTTATGGAGATGCAAATCAATAATGATCGAGATATTTTGGGAATTTGAATGATTTGAAAAAGGAATTAAACGATTGAGTATCATCCAGGGAAGGCCAATGTGGTGGCTGATGCGTTGAGTAGGAGATCTCATGTCGGTCTGCTTGATTGATTGAGAGATTGCCAGTCGATTGATTGAAGCACTTAATGTGTAGATGGAATTGGTTCAGGATGGAGCCTTGATCGCTACTCAGAGATTGAGGCCGATGTTGCAAGATCGTATCAGGAGAGTGCAGGATCAGGACCCAGTGTTAGTGAGACTGATGGATAGGGTCAGATCGGGGTTACTCTTGAGTTTGAGTTGAGAGATGGGACTCTTTGGATGGGTCAGAGATTATGTGTGCCAGATGTGGATGAGCTGAGACGAGAGATCTTAGAGGAAGCTCATGTGGCCGCTTATGCGATGCATCCTGGAGTCACCAAAATGTATAATACTCTTAAGTTGCATTTCTGGTGGCCAGGCATGAAGAGGCAAGTGGCAGAGTTTGTTTCTCGGTGTTTGGCGTGCGCGAGTTAAAGGTGAGCTCGAGGCCCGATTGGGAGATTGCATTAGTTACCCATTCAGGAATGGAAATGGGGCGGATTACTATAGATTTTATTATGGGGTTGCCTAGGGCTTGGCAGCATGATGCGATCTGGGTCATAGTGGACGATTATTCATCGGCTCACTTCTGCCGGTCTTGAAGAATAATACTCTCGTCGGTTGGCCCGAAGTATGTGGCGTAGATTGTCTTGTGCATGGGGTCCCGATGTCGATTGTGTCGAGATAGGGATCCCAGATTTACTTGAAGTTACGGAGGAGCTGCGATCGGCTATGGGTTGGTGAACTTTAGATCTGACGTTTCATCCTCGAACGGATGGGCGAGTGAAAGGACTATCAAGGCTGATTGAGGATATCTTTGAGAGCTTGTGTATTAGAGTTGAGAGTCTTGGGACCGATGCTTGGCTTTGATTGAGTTTGCGTGCAATAATGATGCAGGCGGTATTGGGATGGCACCGTATGAGGCCTTATATGGGAGACCGTGTAGATCACCTCTTTCTTTGGGATGAAGAGGGTGAGAGGATGCTTGAGGGCCCAGGCTGATCGAGGATCTGATGGATAAAGTGAGGCTGATTGAGTCGCATCAAGGCGGCTCATGTCAGACCCGACCCGAGATCGAACCCAATTGTTGGATCTCGTTACCCAACCTGCATATAACTTACTATAGATGTTGGATCGAGACCTAATTGTCCGGGAGGTGGTCCTGGTGGAGCTCATTCAAGACACTTACTTACTAAGACCCTAACTTGACACTCTATTTGACTCACTTTGGTGGTGAGCATACACCGACTAAGGCACGGACCACATTTGCTCTCGACAATCCCCAAAATAACACTCTTATCTATGGATCTGCGAACAAGTCGACATGCGATAAACAAGTCGACTTATCGAGACAAACAACTCGACTTATAACCAACAAGTCGACTTATTGAGACAAACAAGTCAACTTATAACCAACAAGTCGACTTATCGAGACAAACAAGTCGACTTATCTAATTGACAAATCGACTTATTATTAAAAGCTTCATGAGTGGACTTATGGGTCCAATAACTCGACTTATATCTATTCGAACTCAAAACCTAACCCTCTACACTCTCTCTTGACTTATTCCAAACACCAAAACACTTCAAACCTCTCAACTCATCCACTCTACTCTCAACATGCTATAATCTCACTTAAACTTACATCATTCATCTACTCACATGAATTCCAAAGCAATTTCATACCACTTTGGAAACTATGCTTAAACATGATAGTAAATGGCTTTGGGAGATCATGATAAATCATAATTCATGCATTTCATTTATATCAAAACAATGTTCTTACAATGCTTTAGTAGGCATTTCAAACTATTACAATTCAAATCAAAATACATCTGTTTTCTCAAAATGCAACCTAAAGCATTCATTACAAAAACATGAAATACATGGGCAAAACACTAAGATCTTGGGTATGCCTTGAGCTCATTCTTGAGATCGGATCTTCACCTAGAGATGGGGACGGGAAGTGGGGGTGAGTTTTTGCTCGTGGGTAACACGTTTATATTTATACTACTAAGCTGAATCTATTCATTACTCATCTTTTTTGCAATATTCTCATTAACAAATCTTACAACTTGCATTTCACAAATTCATCAAGCTAACAACAAAATTTCATGATTCATGCATTCATCATTCTTGCTAACATATGCTAACACATAATCACATAGCTGATGGTTTGAAAAGTCCACGGGTTTACGATGAGCTACACAAGTGTAGTCATATCTTTGAGAGTCCATAAAGAACATCCTATGCCACGATCGGGCGGTAAAGGCGAAGGCTTTATTGGTCTACGTGCGCGTGACTCTATTGGTGGACTTAACTAACCCACATAACACTGAATTTCATGCATAAAACTGGACTTTTCTTGTCCACTAGCTGAATTTCTGAAAATGGATTTTCATGCAATCCAAATAGCTGATTTTACGGAAAATGCTTTTCATGCTTAGCTCGAATGTCAAATCTCACTAATATTCATGCTCATTCAATTTATGAATTTATCAAGCAATGTCAAGCAACGTCATATATTATCAAGTTCTCATATAATGGCATTCATACATCTATTATACTCAATCAAATCATCACAAGTAATTTGAAAGAACATAATTTCTTTAATTAAGATAGTATTTATCACTTACTAGCATAAAGATAAAAGTGAAACCCACCTTATATCCTTGCTTAAGCTTGCCTAAGGAAGCTCCTCTTCTTGTTCTCCTCTTCTTTCTTGTCCTCCTTCATTCATGGCAAGAAAAGAACCTCACATCATTTAGGGTTTCTAAAATTGAAAACCTAATGAACCTTAATCATGAAATCAACCCTAGAATCACTAAACCCACTTCATTTCTAAGTTATCTAAACCATAACCCAAGCAAAATCTTAACCTTGAAAACATAACTTACCTTGAATCTTTAGCTAACCAAGTGATTTCTTGGTTCAAAAAAGCTCTAGCCTTCCTCCACACTTTTAACTCTTGAACTTTCTTGAAATCTTACCCGAACTCTTGGAAAAATCACAAACTTTCTTCTTTCTTCTTCTTTTCCTTCACCACGAAACTTCTCTCCCTCTCCTTTGATTTTCGTATACTCCCTCTCTTTCCCTACTACTCACTTATTTCTCTCCTTTTATACTCCTACACAAACTCACTTAAGCCCATTAACTTAAGGCCCATTCACTTACTCTTCCTCCTTCCTTCCTTTCCTTTCTTATTTCCTTATACTACTTTCATTTAACTTAAGCCCAAGCCCAAGTTCACTTCTTCTAAATCCCTTTCTTCCTACATCATTTTCTCTTTAACTCACTCAAGCCCATTTGTTCTTTTAAGCCCAACTCATTTCTCTTTTCTTTTCCTTCTTCATTCAAGCCCAACTAACACATTTAATTCCATTAATTCTTAACCTAACTACCAACCAACATATTAAATTTCATTTATTCACCACCTATCTCATTTATGTTACTACATGCTAATTAATGCTATCATATTTAATTCATGCTAACTCAATTTCTTAATTAGTCTAATCATGTTTAATTAAATAAATAAATAAATAATTTTTGGGGCTAATATTTCTCCCCCCTTAAGAAATTTCATCCTCGAAATTCTTACCTGACTCATTGAAGAGGTGTGGATACTTCTCCTTCATTGCATCCAATGGTTCCCGTTGCCTCTTCATTGCATGATTCCTCCATAGGACTTTAACCAATGAGCAGTCTTGTTTACGAGGACCTTTCCTTGCTATCCGAATTTCCTTGGCATCTCCTCGTAGTTCAAATCATCACTCATTTGAACCTCGAGGTTTGAATAATGTGAGAAGGATCGATCTGTACCTCCTCAATATGGAAACATGAAATACATCATGGATCGAGATAATTACGGAGCAATGCCAACCGGTAAACTAACGGCCCGATCCTCTAGTACTTCATACGGACCTACATGCGAGGACTCAACTTGCCTTTCTTACAAACCTCATAACCCCTTTCCATGGAGGTCTTAGGAACACTTTGTCCCTCTTGCATACTCCATTTCTTTTACATGAGCATCTGCATAACTTTTCATTATGTCTGTCTTTGCCTTAAGTCATTGCTTAATCAATTCAATCTTATCCACATCATACAGAACCAATTGGGTCCTACTAGCTTCCTCTTACCTTCTTCATCCCAACATATCGGAGTTCACACCTCCTGCCATATAGGGCTTCATAAGGAGCCATTTGAATGCTTTCGAATAGTGCAATTGTTATAGACAAATTCGACCAACGGCAAATGTTCATCCATGCTCCTTTGAAGTCTATAACACATGCTCTGAGCATGCCCTCTAGAATACGAATGGTCCTCTCGGGTGACCATCCGTGCAGGGATGAAATCTTGTCTAAAACTTAACTTAGTCCCTAGGGCTTCTGCAAACTACTCAGAATCTCGATGTAAATCGAGGATCCCTATCGGATACTATGGAATCTGGAACTCCATGCAACCTCACTACCTCATCAATATACTTCTGGCTAAGACTTGCAATGAATCATGCTCCCTAATTGCGAAAAATGGGCTGACTTGGTCAATCGGTCTCAATGACCCATATAGCATCATGCTTCCTAACTTGATCTGGGTAAAACCATCAAAAAATCCATCGTAATCCTTTGCCACTTCCATTCGGGAATGGACAATGGCTGCAACATGCTGAAGGTGCACGGTGTTCGGCTTGACTTGACGACACACTAGACATCTGCTCACGTATTATTTACATCCCTCTTCATACCTTTCCACGAAATGTTCCTTGAGATCTCATACATCCACTGGTGTTTGCTGGGTGCATGGAATAAAGCGCATTGTGTGCCTCATCCATGATCTCATCATAAGCGCCTTATCATTGGAATACATAAACTGTTTCCAACTACCATTAGCCCATCATCCCTTACTTGCACATTGCTTACCATGTTGAATTTCATCTCTCGACTTACTTAATTACGTATCCACTCCTGCAACTCCTTGACCTTCTCCCTAAGGATAGGTCTCACCAGAATTAAGCAAGAATACAATCTAGCGATCTGCTTCAATCGATCTTCAACTTGGCCATTTCTCCAAAAGAGGCAAGTAAAGCGCTGAACATAAGCTAAGGATGACTTCCTACTCAAAGCATCTGCCCTTACATTTGCCTTGCACGGATGGTACTCTATCATCGGATCATAGTCCTTGAGCAACTCAACCATCGTCTCATCTTAAATTCAACTCTTTCGACTCATAATGTACTTAAGGCTTTTGTGGTCCGTGAAAACCCTTATGCAACCCCATCGAGATAGTGTCTCCATATCTTTAGGGCAAAAATCACTCTGCCAATTCGGATCATGAGTCGGATAATTCAACTCATATGGCCCATTTGTAGTGAAGCATAAGCTATCACCTGTCATTTTACATTAACACCTGACCCAAGCCCTTTCTCGAGGCATCCTTGTACCTTTGCATACCCCAGTCTCCATTGGGCAAAATTAAAATGGGAGCACTAGTTAACCCCGCTTAAGCTCCTCAAAACTCTGCTGGCAATTTTCATTCCAAATAAGCTGCTGATTCTTACAGAACAACTTAGTCATCAGTGCGGCTATCATGGAGAATCCCTCCACGAACCTCCTGTAATAACTTTGCCGGGCCTAGAAAACTCCTTACCTCCTTCCTTTGTCTTGGGCTCTTGCTAATTCCTCTCGCTTCTACCTTTTTGGATCCCATGAATCCCTCTGCTTTGGAGATCACATGTCTAGGAAAACTACTTCATGCGGCGGAATTCACACTTGCTGAATTTGGCATACGACTCCGCTCTCTCAATCTACGCAATACTATCCTAAGATCTGCTCATGCTCTCCTTCATCCTTGGAATAGACAGAATGTCATCAATGAACACTATGACAAACCGATCTAAGAACTCTGAAAAACCCTATTCATAAGGTCCATGAATGCATTGGAGCATTGAGTGATCCGAATGGCATGACCCTAAACTCATAGTGCCCGTGCGGGTCTGAAGGCTGTCTTGTTAACATCAGACTCTCGATTCGGAGTTGATGATAACTTTGATCTGAGTCGATCTTGAAAAGACCCTTGCTCCTGCGGTGATCAAGCAGATCATCTATCTAGGTAAAGGATATACATCGTTTTAATCACCTTGTCAAGCTTCTGTAATCTATACACATGTGCCATGTCCCATCCTTCTTCTTAACAAATAGGCGGCGCTCCCTAAGGTGATGAACTTGGCACGATAAACTGTTTCTCTAACAGCTCCTCTAAGCGCTCCTTAAGCTCCCTTAACTCATTTGGAGCCATCTATATGGTGGCATCGAGATTGGCGCGGTTTAGGAATCAAGTCAATTTTGAACTCAATTTCCCTCACCGCGGCAACCCCATTAACTTCGTCTGGGAACACATCGAAAACTCCCGACAACCGGATAATCTTCTAATCGCCCACATTTTCCTCTGGATCTACCACATGCCAAGAAGACCTCACACCTGGTTCATCATAATTGTCATTAATAAGGTGAAATAATCCTCATTTGGCGGTTTTCGTCCCCATGAAGATTACTTCGACCATCTCGAGATCAAATTCTACTTCTTTGAGGCTACAGATCTAACTTGGCCTTATACTTCTCCATGACATCCATACCTAGTATGACATCTAGCCCTTTAGGTCAGAGGTAGAAGTCTACTACCAATCTAGCACCATCGATACTAAGCTCACACTTCTTGTAGACTAAATCGATCAACACCTTACTCCCTAAAGGGTACTAACAACCAAAAATTGTCCATAATCTCGGGACATCAGCGTGCATATTCATACTTGAGGAAACAAAAGAATGTGTGGAACCCGTATCAATCAAAACATAAAGCTGCAGAATTACTGTGAGCCATACAGTCCACAACTTGGAGGCATTGCAGCTTCCTCTCTGGTCATGGCAAATACTCTAGCTGGTACTGACCACGTGCTCTTGGCCTCCTGCGAGATTAGTCCTCTGTTGCTCCAGGAATCGCTGCCGGTGGTGGCACTGGTTCTCACTGTCTCCGTCGCCTCTGAGCTTGAACTTGGGAACCCTCTGTCTCGACCTCCTGGGACAATCTCTCATCATATGCCCTTCTCTCCACCTTTGGAAGCAACCACCAAACCCTTTAAGACACCTCCTGGATGAAACTTCCCTTGACCGATCACCTTTGGGGATGCTTGCCTTCCATGACTTTCTGAGCCTCCCACACTAGAGACACATTGTAAATTACCACGATCGTGACTCTTGGCGGGACCACTCTCGCCCATGCCACTCTGAGTATGATGGGTTGGTGCTCCTCTCGGTGTTGGAGCACTCACTCCCTTCTGGATGATTGTTTCTGTTCTTCCTTTTCCCGCTCACTTCAAATTTAATATTCTCCGACTTCTCGGCTGGGCCGCATCCACTAGCTGTTGGTAATCACAAGTTGTGAATCGGGACTTTTCCCCGATTCCCAGTGAAGACCTCCCTCAAACTTGCGGCACTTGTCTTCCTCTGTTGCCACAATGTTAGCTGATAACGACAAAGCATGTGAACTTGAGATCATACTCGCTCACACTCATGTCCCTCTCGTGATCGATTTAGAAACTCTCTAGCCTTCTCCTGCACATAAACCCCTGAGAGATACTTTTTCTGAACACTTCCACAAAATCCCTCCATGTCAACACCGGAAGGAACAACTGTTGTGGGGCAATGATTCCCACCAATGCAATGCATCTCCTGTGAGGCATCGACTGCATAATCCAGCTTCTCTTCATCAGAGCACTTCATCCGCTTGGGACCCTCTCGGTCCTCCTCAATCACGCGCCTCTTGATTTGTAGTCCCACTGAAATCAACACCCGTACTTAGGAGCTTGTCATCACGCCCACTCCGATCTGCTGGAGTTGGCACTGAGCTGCCTTCTGGCCCATAGCATATCGAAAGCTTTGGCGAAGGCCTGAAAAGAATTGTGGGTCTCTTTGGGTTTGGCATAGGAGGAGGCTGGAGAGGCACCTCATGCTACACTTGGTACCTCGGAATCTATAATGGATGGTCCTCGCATCACAGGGAATGTGGGATTCATCCGTACTTCCCTCGAGAGGCTGGTCGAGATTAAGCTCCTCGACTTCTTCTTCGATGACATATTACTCCTTTAATGAAAACCATTTAAAATCATTAGTTCATCTTTGGTAAGACAAGTTCAAATCATGTAAAGCCGTTCAAAACTAATACATATACTGGATTTAAAACAATGCACAGGGTTCATGTAACATGATGCATGCTGACTCTACCCTTGAGGTTACCCACTAGGGTTCCTAGGAAACCATAAACCTAGAATTGCTCGATACCACGGATGTGGGCCCGACCCAGGAGACGGACCCCATTTGTTGGATCCTGTTACCCAACCTGCATATAACTTACTATAGATGTTGGATCCGAGACCCAAGCTGTCCGGGAGGTGGTCCCTGGTGGAGCTCATTCCCGAGACACTTGCCTTGCTAAGACCCTAACTTGACACACTCTATTTGACTCACTTTGGTGGTGAGCATACACTGACTAAGGCCTGGACCCTGACTGCTCTCGACAATCCCCAAAATAACACTCTTATCTATGGATCTGCAGAACAAGTCGACTTGTCTGATAAACAAGTCGACTTATCGAAACAAACAACTCGAGTTATAACCAACAAGTAGACTTATCGAGACAAACAAGTCGACTTATAACCAACAAGTCGACTTATCGAGACAAACAAGTCGACTTATCTAACTGACAAGTCGACTTATTATTTAAAAGCTTCACAAGTCGACTTATGGGTCTAATAACTCGACTTATATCTATTCTGAACTCAAAACCTAACCCTCTACACTCTCTCTTGACTTATTCCAAACACCAAAAACACTTCTAAACCTCTCAACTCATCCACTCTACTCTCAACATTCTATAATCTCACTTAAACTTACATCATTCATCTGTTAGAGTAGTGCCCTAAAGGCAATCCCCTTTAGCGCTTTTTGTTCATAGTCATGTACAAACTTTATGAATAAATAAAGAAAGGCATGTTTCATTTATTTGATGTTCTTTATAAATTGATATTGATCTTTAATCAAATTAATGAAGTCCATGATATATGACATAGCATGAAGAAAATTATGATGTGATCATAATCCGAGATTCCTATCATGTGCAATTATGTCAAGATATCTAAATTTTCCTAGTCATAGGATTAATGAGACTAGAAATCATTAATCCGGACAGACTAACATATGTTATACTCCTTGATTGGATCAGCGGTGGATCTCGAAGCTGTAAATATGAGATATTTAGAGTTGACATATGGATGCTTACTAGTGGTAGTAAGTTCATTGGATGATTCGCCATGAGATCATCACATGGATTTAATGTCGTGATAATCTCATCATAGCAATGGTGCAAGTATCCTTAGACTTGAGGTACTCGAAGATATCTTGAATCTTGATCTGTGCTGACTCCATTCCTTGTGGCCTTCGGAGGTTACTCATAGGATGGTGCTTGGAGTGCGATTTGAGGTATTGAAGGTAATTGAGTAGCCAATAAAGTTCATCACTTGTGAGAGCAGAAGAGATACCACTGACCTCTTGTCGGGATCATTACTTTAAGTCTCGGCGAGCATGACTATGTCATGAAGAGTGTCTTCATGGACATATAAAGTAATGAGTCCTCGGGCGAGGCCGATTTCACTTAAGCTAGACTTAGTCTAGTAAGAGTTGACATATTAGTCATACTCATAACCAAGTGGGGTATAGGATGATGAAAGGACGAATTACGAATTATACATGGAAGGGTTCGTGATCCGGTTCGTGATGAATTCATCAAACCGATTACTTTCCGATCAATTGGGGTTATGATGTGTTGCTAGACGCTCATGACTTGCTCAGATTAAGTGTTAATCTAAGTGGCCAACATAACTAGGGAATCTAAAGGGTCACACGAATAAGAGTGTTTGGAGAATTAGTAAAATAGTTTTGGGTGAGTTCCAATATATGGAAACAAGCTGGATTAAATGGATCCCGATGAGATCGAGATATGTCGATGAGATCGCGACATCGATATTCTTGAAAAAGGTTTAGGGGTTTATCCCATAACGGGACCCGGTAGGTCGGTAGGACCGACCTCGGTGTATTGGACGCTTAAGCAATTATATACATATATATATATATTAATTATTATCAAACTTATGGATTCAACAAGTTAAGCTGGACGAATTTTCTTGTTGGTTAAGGAATGCGAGAATAGTTCTCGGATCTGAAGGTGCAGGATATATCCTAGATTTTCCGCTTCCGGATGCACTTCTTGTCGATGCTTCGATGATGATCGAAGGCATATAGTAAGCATCTAAGGGCGGTGACATGGCTACTTGCATCATGCTTGCCTCGATGTCACGGAGTGCGAAGCGGCGTGAGTCCATGGATGCTCACACTATAGTTTTTCATCTTAGGGAACTATTTGGTGAGCAAGCCCGGTCCGAAAGGTTCGAGACCTCAAGGCTTCTCTTCACCACAAAGATGGCTCGGGGACATCTGCATGCGACGCATACGAAGATGAATGGCTATATTGAGAGATTGAGTGCGTCTTAGGTTTTGCAATGGATCATGAGTTAAGTAGATGAAACCTAAATCATGTCATATAGTCCTAGTGACTATGATCCTTGACTTGAGTCTAGAGTTTCTAAATCCCTCCTCGGTATATGAAAACTAACGCCTTCCATTAATATGGTAAGAACGAGTTCTTATAGGGATGGGTTGTTAGGTAAACCCAAGCTCACTCTATCTGGATATGTTGAACCATGAAAATATGATTTTCTGATTAATGGGTTGGTTTTCCTTTGGGCGTTAGTTTGTTGAGTAAACTCAAGGTCAGCGTGGACGGAGGTGAAATTGGGTAGCATACATCGGATGTATGCGGATCAAAGAGTTGATACCAATGTAAGTGCATACATCAACAAGTTGATAGCGATCGATAGTTGTGTCTAAGATGTAATTGGTATATCGATACCTCCGAGACATAAGGTGGCTTGTTGGGTAAACCCGAGGTCATTCTCAATGTCGGTTGTCGATGATGCAATTGGTATGTTCGATACCTACCGATTGACCTAAGTTGTGGCTTGTTGGGTAAACCCAAGGTCATTCTTAGCAATATCGGATATCAACCCACTAGGACATTATGTCACTTTGTTTCTTTGGATTCGTAATGAGGGTTATGGATTCTATGAAACTAGTGGGAGCTCTTTTTGCATATCATTCAAGTCCTTATGATTATGCAGTTATTCCTATTCTAACATTCTTCCTCTCTATCCGTGTAGGTTGTTTGAATATGTCGTCAAGTGTGAATCTTCGCTCGCTTATGGATTCCAACAAGTTAACTGGACCGAATTTTCTTGACTGGTTAAGGAATCTGATAATAGTTCTCAGATCTGAAGGTCTGGGATATATCCTAGATTTTCTGCTTCCAGATGCACCTGCTGTCGATGCTTTTGATGATGATCAGAAGGCATATAGTAAGCATCTAAAGGACAGTGACATGGCTACTTGCATCTTGCTTGCCTCGATGTCACCAGAGCTGCAGAAGCAGCACGAGTCCATGGATGCTCACACTATAGTTTTTCATCTTAGGGAACTATTTGACGAGCAAGCCTGGTCCGAAAGGTTCGAGACCTTAAGGCTTCTCTTCACCATTAAAGATGGCTCGAGGGACATCTGCATGCGATGCATACGAAGATGAATGGCTATATTGAGAGATTGGCCGTCTTAGGTTTTGCAATGGATCATGAGTTAAGTATAGACTTAATTTGGTTGGATTGTCCGGCGGTTATGCACGATTAGTGTTAAACTATCGGATGAACCAAATATCCACTACAATACCGAGTGATCAATCTGCTTTCAAGAAAGTGAGCGGACTATCAAGAGTGATAGTAAGCAAGTCTTTGGTAGTAGCTTCTTCTTCTTGAGGTTCCAAGAAGAAAAGAACCCAAAGAAGAAGAAGGCAAAGAAACCAAAGGAAGCACCATCAAGAAGAAGACCAAAGAAGCTGCCCGAAAGGAACTTGCTTCCATTGCGGTAAAGATGGCCATTGGGCGCAATTGCAAAGTCTATCTCGAGTCATTGAAGCGAAGAAGGCATCGGATGCCTCGACTACTTGAGTTTGTATGTCATTGAAGTTAATCATTACATCGATCACAACATCGGGTATTTGATACTAGTTGTGGCTCACACATATGTAATGATATCGGGGCCTCGGGGACGATGGGCAACTCATGAAGGAGAAGTAGACCTACGTGTTGGAAATGGAGCAAGAGTTCTTTGCATTAGCCGTAGGAACCTATGTTTTGTATCTCCCTCTTGGGCTTGTCTTTGGAATTGGATGATTGTTATTTTGTACCCGTTTGACAAAGAATATATTATGCATTTCTTGTCGAATAGATTTGGATTCCATATGAGTTTTAATAGAAATGGTTGTTCTATCAATTCTAATGGAATGCTTTATGGGCTGGTACATTGTGCAATGGTATTTACATATTAGATATGTCTAATCCAATTTTAAATGTCAATGACACCAAATGGTATAAAAGAGATAATCTAAAGTCAACTTACTTATGGCATTGTCGACTTGGCCATATAAATGAGACACGCATCGCTAAACTCCATAAGAGTGGCAGTTTAGGGTCATTTGATTATGAATCATATGACACATGCGAATCTTGTTTATTAGGCAAGATGACTAAGTTACCCTTCAAGGAAAGGGTGAGCGGCGATTGGAATATTAGACCTAATACATTCAGATGTATGCGGTCCGATGTCCATCCATGCCAGAAGTGGTTGTCGTTACTTCATTACCTTTATCGATGATTATTCTCGATATGGGTACTTGTATCTGTTGAGATACAAATCTGAAGCGTTGAAAAGTTCAAACAATTGAAATGAAGTAGAAAACCAGCTTGGTAAAAGTATCAAGGCATTACGATCGATCGTGGTGGAGAATACTTAGACCAGCAGTTTACGGATTATCTCGAGATAATGGGATATTATCTCGGTGGACTCCTCCTTGCGCCGCAAAGACAATGGTGTGGCTAAAGGAGAAATCGAACCTTGTTGGACATGGTACGATCAATGATGGGTTCATAAAGTTACCAAAATCGTTTTGGGGTGTCGCTAGAAACATTGTTTACTTGTTAAGCAGAGTTCCCTCTAAGGCGATTGATGTTACTCCATATGAGATGTGGACTAGCAGAAAACCTTATCTTTCTCATCTGAAAGTATGGGGTTGTCCTGCTTACGTGAAGCGGATTTAGTCAGATAAGCTTGAAGCAAAGTCTGACAAGTGTTTGTTTGTAGGATATCCTAAAGAGACCATGGGATATCAATTCTACCTTCTTGAGGAGCAAAAGGTGTTTGTTTCAAGTATGCTGTCTTTTAGAGAAAGAGTTTCTTCTGAAGAAGGCGGTGGGAACAAAGTCGAACTTGAAGAAGTTCAAGATGCTCAAACAAGCACAGATCAATCGCACGAACACAGGCATCACTCATTCAGGATGAAGTATGATTCAACCTTCTGTGACACACGAAGTTCAGAGGTCAAGTAGGATGCGCCTTGTTCGAGAGATATGGATTTCGTAAGTGAGCGAATGACGTATTGCTCATAGAAGATGATGAGCCTGCTACTATGAAGAGGTTACGAAAAGCTCGAGTCGAAAAATGGCTTTGTGCCATGAAAGCGAAATGGATTCCATGTACATAAACCAAGTATGGACTTTGGTTGATGCTGAAGGATAAAACCTATAGGGTGCAAATGGGTTTTCAAGAAGAAAACCGACATGGATGGTAATGTGATTACCTACAAAGCAAGGCTTGTGGCCAAAGGATTTTCGTCAAAGACAAGGAGTTGACTATGACGAGACCTTGACCCGTAGCAATGCTTAAATCCATTCGGATACTCCTAGCCATTGCCGCTCATTATGATTATGAGATATGGCAAATGGATGTGAAGACGACTTTCCTTAGCGAATCGGCGAGGATGTGTACATGACACAACCAGAGGGCTTCACTTCCAGAGATGGCGAAAAGGTATGCAAGCTTGAAATCCATCTATGGATTGAAGCAAGCATCCGAGTTGGAACATCCGTTTGATAAGTCAATCAAAGAGTTTGGTTTCTCACAAAATCTGGATGAGCATTGTGTGTACAAAAGGTTAATGGGAATGCAATCGTTTTCCTTGTGTTGTATGTAGATGACATACATTACTCGAAACGATGTCTCATTGATGCAATCAGTTAAAATTTGGTTGTCAAACAATTTGCGATGAAAGACCTTGGTGAAGCAACTTATATCCTTGGGATAAAGATCTATAGAGATAGATCAAAGAGGTTGCTTGGTCTTTCACAATCATCGATACATAGACAAGATGCTAAAGAGGTTTAGCATGGAGCAATCCAAGAGAGGTTTCTTCCATTACTCATGGGATAACACTCTCGAAATCTATATTTCTGAGACACAAGATGAGAGGATTCGCATGGATCGGATCCGTATGCATCTGATGGGATCGATCATGTATGCTATATTATGTACGAGGCCCGATGTATCGTATGCTCACGAGTGTCACGCGCGATACCAATCGGATCTGGTGAGGGTCCTTTGGGTGGTGTCAAGAATATCCTCAAGTACTTGCGAAGGACTAAGGATGTTTCTTGATATATGGAGATGGAAATCTCAGTGGCGGGCATCTGGATGCGATTTCCAATCGACAAGGGTGACTCGGATCCCGGTCAAGGTTATGTTTTCACGCTAAATGGCGGGCGATTAGTTGGAAGAGTTCCAAACAGAGAGGCATCGCTAATTAAACGACCGAAGGCGAGTACATTGCTACATCGTAAGCGGCAAAGGAAGCTGTTTGGATCGAAGTTCATTTCTGAACTTGGTGTGGTTCCTAGCTGTGATGGACCCATACAGTTGTATTGTGACAACAATGGGGCTATTGCTCAGGCAAAAGAACCAAGGTCTCACCAACGATCTAAACACGTACTCCGCAGATATCATCTGATTCGAGAGATCATTGCTAGAGGTGATGTCGCGATCGAGAGGATTCCCACAGAGCAGAACATTGTTGATCCGATTGTGAAGCCATTGTCACAGAAGAATTTTGATTCTCATGTACTCGCTTATGGTATTAGATACCAAGGCGATTGGCTTTAGGTCAAGTGGGAGATTGTTAGAGTAGTGCCCTAAAGGCAATCCCCTTTAGCGCATTTTGTTCATAGTCATGTACAGACTTTATGAATAAATAAAGAAAGGCATGTTTCATTTATTTGATGTTCTTTATAAATTGATATTGATCTTTAATCAAATTAATGAAGTCCATGATATATGACATAGCATGAAGGAAATTATGATGTGATCATAATCCGAGATTCCTATCATGTGCAATTATGTCGATATCTAAATTTTCCTAGTCATAGGATTAATGAGGCGGACATCATTAATCCGCATGATTAGCATATGTCATACTCCTTGATTGGATCAGCGGTGGATCTCGAAGCTGTAAATATGAGATATTTAGAGTTGACATATGGATGCTTACTAGTGGTAGTAAGTTCATTGGATGACTGCCATGAGATCATCACATGGATTTAATGTCGATGATAATCTCATCATAGCAATGGTGCAAGTATCCTTAGACTTGAGGTACTCGAGGATATCTTGAATCTTGATCTGTACTGACTTCATTCCTTGTGGCCTTCCAGAGGTTACTCATAGGATGGTGCTTGGGTGCAGTTTGAGGTATTGAAGGTAATTGAGTAGCCAATAAAGATTCATCACTACGTGAGAATGGAAGAGATACCCGCCTCTTGTCGGGATCATTACTTTAAGTCTACGGCGAGCATGACTATGTCATGAAGAGTGTCTTCATGGACATATAACGTAATGAGTCCTCGACAGAACTGATTTCACTTGGGCTAGACTTAGTCTAGTAAGAGTTGACATATTAGCCATACTCATAACCAAGTGGGGTATAGGATGATGAAAGGACGAATTGCCGCGAATTGTATACATGGAAGGGTTCGTGATCGGTTCGTGATGAATTCATCAAACCGATTACTTTCCGGTCAATTGGGGTCATGATGTGTTGCTAGGCGCGCTCATGACTTGCTCAGATTAAGTGTTAATCTAAGTGGCCAACATAACAGGAACCTAAAGGGTCACACGCGTAAGAGTGTTTGTAGAATTAAATAAAATAGTTTTGGTGAGTTCCAATATATGGAGAACAAGCTGGATTAAATGGATCCCGATGAGATCGAGATATGTCCCGATGAGATCGCGACATTGATATTGCTGAAAAAGGTTTCGGAGGTTTATCCCATAACGGGACCCGGTAGGCGGTAGGGATGACCCAGTGACTGGACCGCTAGCAATAATATATATATATATATGATTAATTAATTAAATAATTAATTAATTAATATATATATATATGTGTGATACGTGGAAGCATAAAGGAGTAGATCATCTTTTAAGCTTTATATATATATATATATATAAATGGCTAACGTGGACAAGCCTCCACCATAAGCCTTTATGAGTCTTTAAAGTGTAAAAGACATATAAAAGGTAATGAGAAGAGATGGTTTCGTAGGTTTTGCAAAGGTAAGAAGTTGAAAGCTTAATTGTTAAGCTTTGCTTTGGAAAGGTGATTTTCAAGTCTTCTTCCTCAAGCATCATCGGATCTTCTCTTCTTCTAAGCTTTCAACGTTGATTCAAGCTCTCAAGGGCAGAGGTAGGCTCTAGCTAGAGCTTTATTCATTTAGCTATTCCGGGTCAAAGGTGTTTGATCCGGTTAGGTTTTCTCGATCTCTGCGTGGATACCTTTAGAGATAGTCTCTATTGGCTATTCAGTTTGAGTTTTCATACCGACAGGGATCCTGGTTTCAGGAAGGTCCGGAAACAAAATTTTGTTTTCCGCTTCTTTGGAACATGTGATGTTCCTCTCGGGATTTTCCTACATCATCTACTCACATGAATTCCAAAGCAATTTCATACCACTTTGGAAACTATGCTTAAACATGATAGTAAATGGCTTTGGGAGATCATGATAAATCATAATTCCTGCATTTCATTTATATCAAAACAATGTTCTTACAATGCTTTGCATTTCAAGCCTATTACAATTCAAATCAAAATACATCTGTTTTCTCAAAATGTAACCTAAAGCATTCATTACAAAAACATGAAATACATGGGCAAAACACTAAGATCTTGGAGTATGCCTTGAGCTCATTCTTCGAGATCCAGATCTTCACCTGGAGATGGGACGGGAAGTGGGGGGTGAGCTTTCGCTCGTGGGTAACACGTTTATATTTATACTACTAAGCTGAATCTATTCATTACTCATACTGTTTGCAATATTCTCATTAACAAATCTTACAACTTGCATTTCACAAATTCATCAAGCTAACAACAAAATTTCATGATTCATGCATTCATCATTCTTGCTAACATATGCTAACACATAATCACATAGCTGATGGTTTGAAAAGTCCACGGGTTTCTGATGAGCTACACAAGTGTAGTCATATGCTGAGGAGTCCATAAAGGAACATCCTATGCCACAGTCGGGCAGCCGGGCGAAGGCTTTATTGGTCTACGTGCACGTGACTCTGCTGGTGGACTTAACTAACCCACATAACACTGAATTTCATGCATAAAAACTGGACTTTTCTTGTCCACTAGCTGAATTTCTGAAAATGGATTTTCATGCAATCCAAATAGCTGATTTTCTGGAAAATGCTTTTCATGCTTAGCTCAAATGTCAAATCTCACTAATATTCATGCTCATTCAATTTATGAATTTATCAAGCAATGTCAAGCAACGTCATATATTATCAAGTTCTCATATAATGGCATTCATACATCTATTATACTCAATCAAATCATCACAAAGTAATTTGAAAGAACATAATTTCTTTAATTAAGATAGTATTTATCACTTACTAGCATAAAGATAAAAGTGAAACCCACCTTATATCCTTGCTTAAGCTTGCCTAAGGAAGCTCCTCTTCTTGTTCTCCTCTTCTTTCTTGTCCTCCTTCATTCATGGCAAGAAAAGAACCTCACATCATTTAGGGTTTCTAAAATTGAAAACCTAATGAACCTTAATCATGAAATCAACCTAGAATCACTAAACCCACTTCATTTCTAAGCTATCTAAACCATAACCCAAGCAAAAGCTTAACCTTGAAAACATAACTTACCTTGAATCTTTAGCTAACCAAGTGATTTCTTGGTTCAAAAAGAAGCTCTAGCCTTCCTCCACACTTTTAACTCTTGAACTTTCTTCAAAATCTTACCCAAACTCTTGGAAAATCACAAACTTTCTTCTTTCTTCTTCTTTCCCTTCACCACGAAACTTCTCTCCCTCTCCTTTGATTTTCAGTATACTCCCTCTCTTTTCCCTACTACTCACTTATTTCTCTCCTTTTATACTCCTACACAAACTCACTTAAGAACATTAACTTAAGGCCCATTCACTTACTCTTCCTCCTTCCTTCCTTTCCTTTCTTATTTCCTTATACTACTTTCATTTAACTTAAGCCCAAGCCCAAGTTCACTTCTTCTAAATCCCTTTCTTCCTACATCATTTTCTCTTTAACTCACTCAAGCCCATTTGTTCTTTTAAGCCCAACTCATTCCTCTTTTCTTTTCCTACTTCATTCAAGCCCAACTAACACATTTAATTCCATTAATTCTTAACCTAACTACCAACCAACATATTAAATTTCATTTATTCACCACCTATCTCATTTATGTTACTACATGCTAATTAATGCTATATGTTATTTAATGCTATCATATTTAATTCATGCTAACTTAATTTCTTAATTAGTCTAATCATGCTTAAATAAATAAATAAATTTAAAAAAAAATTTCGGGGCTAATAGCTCAGGATAGACAGAAGAGTTATGTGGATCAGCATCGGCGAGAGATGGAGTACAGTGTGGGCGATAGAGTATTCCTCCGAGTGTCACCTTGGAGAGGAGTGCTGAGATTTGGCCGTAAGGGCAAGTTGAGTCCCCGATATATCGGTCCGTATGAGATTACTGAGAGGATTGGACTGTTGGCCTATAGATTGAGATTGCCTAGTGAGATGTCCCAGTTGCATGATGTGTTTCATGTGAGTATGCTCCGGAGATACCGCTCAGACCCGACTCATGTGATTCAACTCAAGAGATTGAGTTAGCGAGTGATTTGAGTTATGTTGAGGAGCAGTGTAGATTATTGGATCATGGGTCAAGCGGTTGAGGAGCGGTGATTCCATTGGTGAAGGTCCTATGGAAGAACCATTCGTCGAGGAAGCGACTTGGGAGGCGAGAAGCACATGAGGAGGCAGTACCCTCATCTGTTCGACCGGTCGGTATGAAATTTCGAATAAATTTTATTAAGGAGGGAGAATTGTAACATCCGTTACGATGTGAGGACATATCGGTAATTTGGATGGATTAGCGATGAGTGCATTCTTAATTGAATTGCACATATAGTTTGCCTCTGCATCAGTGATGCATGAGTTAATTGCACATGCATACATAGTGACATGCATTCATGATTATTCCAGCATTTAATTGTGATTATGAGTTGAATTGTGAAAATTGTGTGAGTTATGAGTTATTGAGAATTAAGCGATAAGTGGAATTGAGTAGTCAATTGGTTAGATTGTGAGTTGAGTGAAAAGTGATTTATTGAGAATTGAGGAATGATTTGAATTGAATGGTTAAATTAGTGGAATTGTGATTGATTGAGAATTTGAGAAAATTGAGTTAGAGAAAGAATTGAATTTTAGAGAATTGGAAATTGAAATTGAGTATGAGATTGAGTGTTTTATATTTTTGAGGAATTATGAGAATTTTTTTTTCGGAAATTTTTAGAGTTAAGTGACCGGACCGGGAAAATAAACTAGAGATTGATAGATGGGTTTCCGGTTCTAAAAGTGAGTGACTGATGGCTTGAAAATTTAGAATTTTGAGTTTAAGAATTATTGTGAAGAGCCATTGAAAATTAGAGATCGAAATTAAGTGAATTTGAGGATAGTGATCTATAGTGTTTAAACCAACCCTTATATATATATATATATATGGTTTTAAAATTTGGGAGTTAAGCAATTCTTCTTCCTTCTATTCTCTTCTCCCCGTCGTCGATCTCTTCCCCTTTGGAGATTTTCATTGATTCCTTGTGGAAGCTTTGCTTGTGATTGATGAGCTGCTAGAAGCCTTGGAGAAGTTGATGTTTTGCTTGGTTTTGGAGAATCACCGTGGGTGTTGAGGTTTGAAGGATTTTGGAAGGATTTTCAGGTTTTCCGTCGATCCTTTGATTTGGTAAGTTTTAATGTGTTTAATGTTGTTATTTATGTTGATTATGGCATTTATTGTGTTTGAATGAGTTGTTGAGAGTATTAATGTTGGGTTTTAAGAGTATTAATGATGAAATGAGAATCGGAGAAGATTTAACCGGTAGCGATGTCGCGACGGCGTTGAGGTTCGAGGGCTTCGTCGACGAATAAATTAAATTTATTTGCCATAACGAGCTCGATTGACCTTGTGACGAAAGCGACGTCATGACAGCGGATGAGTTTTACGCTGCGTCGAGTGACTCGTAGGTGCCTTGTTGGCGATTCTGACGTCATGACGAATGGACATACGTCGCGACGAAGGGGGCAGTTTTCTGAAGTGTAATAACTTAATCTTTTGAGCATAACTTTTAGTGTAGACCTCCAATTGAGATGATCCTCGATTCGTTATGAACTAGAGAAAGAGGTCTACAAGTGTGGTATCAATTAAGAGTTGAACTTTGATTTGAGAGATCATAATTTATCAAAAGAGAGTCTATTGCAGTATTGAATGCGACTTAAGTGTTATGTATTGAATAATTAGAGTTTCAATTGGAGAATTATGGTATTGAGGGATATTATGGACCTAGTGAATAGTGAATTATGGATATAAAGTGAGAGATAGCGGAATTGGAATTTAGAGATGGAAATCATGATCATGCATCATATTATTTTAAATTGAGACATGTGCATTAGAGAATTTGATTAATTGAGCATCTAGTGATGAGAATTCATTTGAATTGTTATAGAGGCACCGTTGGATCGACAGTCCACGGATATTGTTGGGACTTCCAGGCAGTAGCTCGGAAGTTACAGGTGTGTAACCTAATTGGTTCCTCAACCTCTGTGTGATAAACTATGATGTGATAAATATTTGAATAAATGTTATAAATGTGAAATGAATGTGCAGAGAGTGTTAATAAATGTCTTGTGAATGTGCGTATTATAAATCTGAAATATAAATGTCTTTGAGATTGTGAATAAATGATTGTGAGTGATTGTGTGGTATATGTTGCAAATGTGAGTACTTATGATAGTGAATCAGTGCATAGAATTAAGAGTAAGTGTTTTGATTGTGATAAGCGAGTGAAATGATATATATATAGATGTGATAGTGACTGTGCAAGTGTTAGTGCATGCTAAGCATGATTATAAGTGGTAATTAAACAGTTGTGACTGGAGCTTAGTGATCAGAGCTGTTAGCTCGATATCAGTGAAAGGGCCTAGGGCCAAAATGGCAGTAGTGCATACCCAGAGGGCTCTCCTACTTGCCTAAAATGCGATTATTGTGAAAGGGCATAGTGCATACCCAGAGGGCTCTCCTATCCCTTATGTGAGTGGGCAGTAGTGCATACCCAGAGGGCTCTCCTACTCGCCGAAAATGTGATCAGTGTGAAAAGTGCCCGAATCGGGACAGTGATAACGCTCAGTCACAACAGTGTCATAAAATGAGAAATTGCATACATTATGCATTTGACTGTGTAGTGAAATTGAGAATGTGTGTAATATGTGATAATTGTGAAGTGACATGATTGAGCTATGTTGTAGTATAATAGTGTAAAGCGTGTGCAGTGATCAAAAATGTGAAAATTGTGTTAATATATATCTATGAGATATATTATGTGTATATGCATGAGTTGGGTGAACCATCGATGATGGTTTCTCATTGAGTTCGCAAACTCACCCAACATTGCAATTATTTTTCAGGGATCGAAGAGTACCCCGTTGGACAAACGGGAGTATGTTTACTGCAAGCGAGTCAGAATTCGAGGTCGGGATCAGTTCACGCTCCATTAGTGTAGTGATGTTTTGTGTATTGAATTTCCATGAGTTATTCAGATTAGCGATTTTGTTCAGTGGGCTTAATTGTTTAGTGTGTGAGTGATTTTGTAAAAAGACAAATGATTTCAAAGTTTGAATTGCAGTGAATGTTTTAGTACGCCACCCTCACGGGACACGGGCTCGGATATCACCATCGATATTGGGTTCAAGTCTGGCGGGAGTGGGGTGCTACATCTAAACCACCAATTTCAAAAATCCCCAAATCTCAAAATTGGCCTAAACCAATTTATCTAAATTCAATATCATAATACACAAATTCTTCAAAATTACTTTCATAATTCACAAACCCATCATATTTCCTATATTTCTAAGCTATTAATTTCCAAAAATCTCAAATCACAAAATTAGGCATAAACCCCAAATTAATTTCCAACTAAAATTAAACCCTTAATCCTTAACAATCATCAAAATTGACTTTATATATCACCTACCCATATCATTTTCCATGTTTCTCAATCAAAAACTCAACAAAATCTCAAAGCTCAAATTTTTTCCTTACCTCTTTCTCCTTCAAATTTCGGATTTCTTGGTTCCCAAAGCAAGCTTCCTTCATTTTCCATCTTTTTCCTTTGAAATCAAGAAAAAATCAAACTCAAAGACCTAAAAATTTTCGAAATCTCACTTTCTCTTTCTTCTTTCTCCATACGAAAACTTCTTCTCTCCATTCTCTTCTTATTCTTTCCTTTCTTCTTGAATAATCGAGCTTCTTCCTCTTCAAAAACGACAATCCCTTATATGTGTAGTGCCACATCATTTAAAATGATGGCTTAAAAGACCAAATTACCCTTCCTTTTAAGTGAAATCCCAAAATACCCCTGCACAGGATTTTCAAAATCTGATAGCTTGCGTCCTATTTTCAAGCATCTAAAAGAAATAATTTGGACAAACTTTCTTCTTGAAAATTGTTCCTCTAGATCATACGAATCCAACTCCACCGACTGCGCTCAATTCGGATCAGAAACAAAAAATTTATAGCCAAAATATTATCGGACCTTCACAAAATCCAAGACTGAACATTACTCTAATTTAATCCCAGAAATTAACAATCTTAGGGATGAAATTAAATTGTGATCCCTTCACAAGAGTTGTAGCCCTATATCTTAATTTTATTTTCCCTCAAGAATCAACTCAATCGGAGTTGTAAAGCTCCCGAATTTAGCAAAATACTGAACCATGTTCAGAAAATTATCCCACTTATAACCTATAACCAAATCTCCTACTTTGGTTCAATCAATCTCTTTCCATTTAATCTCCTAAAAAATCATAATTCTTCATAAAAATGAAATTAATTGTCTTAGGAATCCAACGCTTCGAGAATCAAATCAATCGGATGTCGGACGAAGGAATTATAAGCAAAAGATTACGAAAGGGATCGGATTAAAAACAAAGTAATGGAACTTCAAAATCGAACTTTTCCGAAATCATATCTCTCGATCCCGAACTCGGAATTTCACAAATTTGACGTCAATAAAAGATCAAAGGAAACTCTACAACTTCCTGAAGTACTCAAAATCAAATTAGGTCTCGAAGAGGTCAAACCTCAATCAAAACTCATCCAAAACGACTTTTTCTAAACGACTTCCAATTTTTAATCGCTCATAACTCCTTGCCCCGATATCGAAAAATTGCAAACTTTATATCAATGGAAAGATAAAAAACATCATCTAAAACTTTCATGAAGACCACTTATTCTAATTCAAATTAAACCCGTACGATGAGTGGCCTCGAAGCATAGAACACACAAATCTATACTTAATAGCATTTTCAAAACAAAACATATCTTCAGAAAATCATATCTCTCAATCCCGACATCGAGAAATAACAAACTTTATATCCACAAAAAGCTCTCAACAGAGGCTACAATTTTCATGTTGATCATTTTCTCGAATTTTGCCTAAATCAAAAAGTCAACTTTTTCTTCAAAAAGTCAAACTCCAAGCGAACTTTGACTGATCATAACTCTCAATTCCGATATCGAAAAATATCAAACTTTATGGCTACAGAAAGCTCTTGACATAACTACAAGTTTTCAGAAACAATTTTCTCAAATTTTGCCTCAAACAAAAAGTCAACTCTCTCAAGTCAAACTTTCTATCTCCAAAAGTCAACTTTCTTAATTTTTTTTTCAAATTCTCTCACTTTCTTTCTTTATTTCTTGATTTTCCACTCCCATTTTCCTCTCATAATCTATATAAATTCATTCAAATATCAAAGTCCTCAAAACTAAACAATTCTTTTCTCATAAATTTTTCTTAATTTCAGCAAATTTTCTTAAATTCATAAATTGTTTCACCAATTTCTTTCTCATTAATATTCATTTTAATATTTCTAATTATCATCAAAAGTTTGGGGTCCAACATTTCTCTCCCTCTTAAAAGAATTTCATCCTCGAAATTCATACTTAGTCATCAAGTAACACATCCGCCTAACCATAGTCAAATTACTTTCTTATCCATTTCCCATCACATACATTCTTAACTTAATCACTATTTACAATCTTAATGAACCTTAAGGACCATCCATCATTTGTCTCATCTTGCAAGGATTCACTTCCTCTTTCTTTAAAGCATAAGCATAATCATAATCAATTTATCTCCAATCTCATTTGTATTATAACATTCCTAAAATCGATCATGATTCTCATCCCTTTAATCAACAATCAATTTAATTCTCCAATTATTTCAGATATGCCTTCATATCATTTAATCTTATCCTTCAAGTATTTCTTATTTCATTTCATAAATGTGTAAAGTCGAATCATCCAAATTCATCTTAAAATTCTCATCGCATAATGCCTTCATGAACTTCAAATCTCAAGTTCATTAACACACGCCTAAAATCAATCAAAGTTCTTAACCTCACTCAGACAATCACTAAATTCATTCTTCATAACCATATTATCCAAGTATGATCATAATACTGGTCTCTGATACCATCTATATTGGGACCCAATCCGGGAACCGGATCCCGACCGGAAAAGCAGAACGGAAAACAACAAGAACGATTGGATAACGCGAAACGAAAGCGGAAGCAAATCGAAAAGCGAAGCAAACAGAACGGAAGAAAATACGAATCGGATCTAATAGCGAAACAAAGCGGGGCAAAACACAAAACGAATCGAAATCGTATTATCGAATAGCCGAAATACGAAACAATTACGGATCGAATACGAATCAAAAACGGATACGAACAGGATCGAACCCAAGCAAACAAATCCGACATCCGAAAACAAAGAAAAGAGAAAAGCGTTGCGTTGGAATTCCTAGACTATCCATATCCGAAATCCGGTATAAATTTTTTTTCTTTTTCTTTTCTTATTCATTCTTTCTTATACCAATCACATCCATATCATTTCCCATAGGAAATTCACTCTTATACCCAAAACTCAACATTCATACATAATCTTTTATATATCCATACAAATCTCAAAATTACATTTTATCCCAAATTTTATCGAAAATTCGGCAGTATAACGACTGCATTTATTCTAACCCAAACCTGCAAAGTATCAAAAAATACACTTCTAAATCCCCAACCAATCACACAATCAATCAAAATCTACCGGACCCTCCGTCCGGGATCTCAGCAAATAGACACACTCCTATATCTAAAGCACTTCAAAACATTAATCATGTCCAATTTCAATACACATTTCAATCTTAAATTCCATACAGAAATTCCTAAATCAAAATCATTATCATACACAATTTCATATACAAATTCAAGACCATTCACAATACCCAACTTTATAAGCAAGTACACTTTCCGAAACTTATCTTAAGCCATATACATATTCATACTAAAATCCAAACTTATACAAATATCAAAATTGAAGTCTTGACCATCTTTCATCCGATCTCCTGCTCGAATACCTGGAGATGGGGATGAAAGAGGGGGTGAGCTCGAAAGCTCGTGGATAACACATTTATAAATTGACAAATAAGCAGAAATCAATTTTTCATAAGCTTTTTGCCAAAGGGCTAATTTTTCAAACTTTGTAACTTTTCAAACGGTTTCTCAAACCTTTCAATTTTCAAACTTTTCATAACAAAAGTCACCTTTTTTCCTTTCTCAATTTTTTTAAACATGAATGCAGCACACAGAAACAAATCAAAACATGTAACATATCATAATGGTCTGGTTCGGTCCGAAATAGAACGTACTGCACATTCCTGTTTAGCAGTCATGTGCAGTCGTGAACAAAACGTACTACACTTTCCCGCATTGCGGTCCAGTATAGTCGTGAAGGGAGTCCGAATTCGGAGCTCCGTGCCACTAGCGGGCAGCCGGGAGAAGGCTATAACGAATAGAGACAGTGCACTGACTCACAAGGACCTGATCAAACCCACTTAACACATAAGCGAAAACGAAAGGTCGGAATGCCCGAAGGCACTTTTCGAAAACTTGCTTTTCTTCAAATTTTTCATATTTTCATATAATGTCAAACTTGACACACTCACATTCACAAATCACATCAAGACATACAACAATTCACATTCACTAATTTAATCACATATCAATTCAAATCATAAATATGAATGCAATGTATTTCTTTAAAATATAACTCAAACAGATACATATTCATAATGCACTTTTTAAAAATTATCTAACAATTCAAAAATCATGAATTTCTTCAATCTTGTAATTTCTGAAAATCATTTCTAAAATAAGGCATTTAATCCTTCTTTCAATCATTTACATAAATATAAACAATAATTTATCAAAAATCCATTTTCGCCTTCTTTAAATTTTCAAAACTTGCTTTCTTTAATTTTTCAAACTTTCATGTGTAGCTTACAAATCAAAATATAAATATGCTACCCACCTCGAATTAATGCCCGAAACTTGATTTCAAGCTCCAATTGATCCTTGCTTCTTTCCTTCTTTCAATTAACATTGACCTAAGCCATAATCATCCAAATTTCACATCATAATTTGCATAATTCTCAAAATTAACTATAGGGAACCCAAATTCATCACTTTTTCAAGCTTTCTAAAGCAAGAATTTCTAAAATCCCCAAATTCAAAATTTTACCTAAACCAATTCACTCAAATTCAATCTCATTAATAACTTAATTTTCAAAATTGATGTCATAAATCATCAATTCATACTAATTTCAAGATATCTAAACCACCAATTTCAAAAATCCCCAAATCTCAAAATTGGCCAAAACCAATTTATCTAAATTCAATATCATAATTCACAAATTCTTCAAAATTACTTTCATAATTCACAAACCCATCATATTTCCTATATTTCTAAGCTATTAAATTCCAAAAATCTCATATCACAAAATTAGGTATAAACCCCAAATTAATTTCCAACTAAAATTAAACCCTTAATCCTTAACAATCATCAAAATTGACTTTATATATCACCTACCCATATCATTTTCCATGTTTCTCAATCAAAAACTCAACAAAATCTCAAAGCTCAAATTTTTCCCTTGCCTCTTTCTCCTTCAAATTTCGGATTTCTTGGTTCCCAAAGCAAGCTTCCTTCATTTTCCATCTTTTTCCTTTGAAACCAAGCAAAACTCAAACCCAAAGACCTAAAAATTTTTGAAATCTCACTTTCTCTTTCTTCTTTCTCCATACGAAAACTTCTTCTCTCCATTCTCTTCTTATTCTTTCTTTTCTTCTTGAATAATCGAGCTTCTTCCTCTTCAAAAACGACAATCCCTTATATGTGTAGTGCCACATCATTTAAAATGATGGCTTAAAAGACCAAATTACCCTTCCTTTTAAGTGAAATCCTAAAATACCCTTGCACAGGATTTTCAAAATTTGATAGCTTGCGTCCTATTTTTAAGCATCTAAACGAAATAATTTGGACAAACGTTCTCTTAAAAAAATTTTCTCTAGATCATACGAATCCAACGCCACTAACCGCGCTCAATTCGGATCAGAAACAAAAAATTTATAGCCAAAATACTATTGGACCTTCACAAAATCCGAGACTGAACATTACGCTAATTTAATCCCAGAAATTAACAATGTTAGGGATGAAATTAAATTTCGATCCCTTCACAATAGTTGTAGCCCTATATCTTAATTTTATTTTCCCTCAAGAATCAACTCAATCAGAGTTGTAAAGCTCCCGAATTTAGCAAAATACTGAACCATGTTCAGAAAATTATCCCACTTATAACCTATAACCAAATCTCCTACTTTGGTTCAATCAATCTCTTTCCATTTAATCTCCTAAAAAATCATAATTCTTCATAAAAATGAAATTAATTGTCTTAGGAATCCAACGCTTCGAGAATCAAATCAATCGGATGTCGGACGAAGGAATTATAAGCAAAAGATTACAAAAGGGATCGGATTAAAAACAAAGTAATGAAACTTCAAAACTGAACTTTTTCAAAATGATATCTCTCGATCCCGAACTCGGAATTTGACAAATTTGGTGTCAATAACAAGATCAAAGGAAGCTCTACAACTTCCCTGAAGTACTCAAAATCAAATTAGGTCTCGAAAGAGGTCAAAACCTCAATCAAAGATTCTGTCCAAAACAGTTTTTCCTAAACGACTTCCAATTTTTAATCGCTCATAACTCCTTGCCCCGATATCAAAAAATTGCAAAATTTATATCAATGGAAAGATAAAAACATCATCTAAAACTTTTATGAAGACCACTTATTCTAATTCAAACTAAATTCATACGACGAGTGGTCTCGAAGCATAGAACACACAAATTTATACTTAATAGCATTTTCAAAACAAAGCATATCTTCAGAAAATCATATCTCTCAATCCCGATATCGTATAATAACAAACTTTATATCCACAAAAAGCTCTCGACAGAGGCTACAATTTTCATGTTGATCATTTTCTCGAATTTTGCCTAAATTAAAAAGTCAACTTTTTCTTCAAAAAGTCAAACTCAGCTTAACTTTGGTGATCGTAACTCTCAATTCCGATATCGAAAAATATCAAACTTTATGGCTACAGAAAACTCTTGACAAAACTATAAGTTTCCAGTAGATAATTTTCTTAAATTTTGCCTCAAACAAAAAGTCAACTCTCTCAAGTCAAACTTTCTATCTCCAAAAGTCAACTTTCTTAAAAAAAATTTCAAATTCTCTCACTTTCTTTCTTTATTTCTTGATTTTCCACTCCTATTTCAATTAACTCATTCTCTTTCCTCTTATAATCCATATAAATTCATTCAAATATCAAAGTCCTCAAAACTAAAAAATTCTTTTCTCATAAATTTTTCTTAATTTTAGCAAATTTTCTTAAATTCATAAATTGTCTCACCAATTTCTTTCTCATTAATATTCATTTTAATATTTCTAATTATAATCAAAAGTGCGGGGTGCAACACGATTAGTGTGGACCGGGTCCATATCGGCCTTGTGATGGGGAAGCCCAATATGGAAGTTATATAAAGGTTAGGTTTCCTGCAGTTACTCAAGAGTTCATTCACGAGTATAAGGATTGTGACTTGTTAAGGAAGCTCGTGATTTGAGGAAATTGTAAAAAGACCTAGCTCGTGAGTCGGTGATCACTTTCCACTAAAGGTCTTGGGAGATTCAGAGACGTTTGGAGCTCAGAATAGGCATCGAAATCAGAGATGGAACCGAAATTCAGGTATTCCGCATTACCTTCGTTTTTAATCCTTTCATGTAAATCCGGGGTACGTAATAAGGCTCCCACTACATACTAACATTATGAACATTCCCTATGTTTTCAACACCAATGGCAGACATAACTTCCTCATGTCGAGGAGCTATATCAATTGTTAGAGATTCAAAAGTATAGAAAGGTGCTTCATTAAACCGCCCTTTAACTAATTTTGTATGCTCTCAGGGAATTTGTGGATCGGAATATATTCAGGTCAATCATTAAATTACCTAAAAAGAGGCATGGCATTGCATGGCATGTTAGTAAAAGAAAACAAACAAGGATACAAGATGAAGAGGAAATCGTTTTTGAATGTAGGGAAAAAATTACCTTATACTAATTAGCTTAGAACCTATTCTCAGATTATCTAGTACTTGATTAAATTGATTTGTTGTTTTCTATCATCACAACTTTTTAAAATTATAATAATTCATTAAAGATTAGAATTATATAGTATGTTATAAAGTATGTAGAACATTTATTGATATTTGAAGAAACCAACATCACTTCCAAAATTAAAACAACTTTCTTGAATTTAAGATTCAATTAAGTTAGTAACATTGAATACTGATGGTATTATTTTATTTTCTCCATAACCGCATACGATACAACTTTAACTAGCACAAGTGAGTCCCATGAGAACTAGAATTACTAGTGCTTACCATTTTCTATTATCTAGTCTAATAAATTATAGTAATTCTTATTTATCAAATTTAAAATCAAAATGAATCAACATAATTGACTAATTAGAATGAAGATTAAATTAAGAAACAATCAAAGAAGATAATGGTATCTAGACTTTGAGTTCCCTAAAACTTCTCATGTTATCAAGATTTCATTACTCAATTTAATTTATAGTTTATTGGATTATGAATGATCAATTATGATAATATCTTTCTCAAGAATATTAATATCCAATTCTCAGTTAATTAACATAAATCTTTTCTAGTTAAACCTAATTCTAAATATTTATGTCAACTTATCTCCATAGTTGTATACAACTCCTTTCAATTATGCTACATTTATTCATATATTGGATTTGTCAATCTCAATAACATGAAATCATACATGTTAATTTAAAATAATTAGGAACATATACTTAAATCTGAATGAAACTAAATAATGAATTAAATTAACATAAAATCACTACAAAATTTTTCCTCTTGCTCTTTCCCATCTTCTCTCTCTTCTTTAATGACAATTTCCTCTATCTCCTCGACCTCTAGCTCCTCTTCATTCCATAATATTATCGTATTCACATGTTCCACCATATTTGACTTATGTACCCGAATAAAACAACCAGCTCTTTGTTTTTTGGTTGATGCAATGAATTTCATGAGGACGACCTCAACATAATGATACTCCTCTTATTGTTGTTGTTTAAGAAATCCACATAAATTGTGATCAATCTATTCAAAGTTATAATAATTGATCTATTATGAATTATAAGTATTCTTGTATAAGGTATCTTGAAGCCAGTTCTATATGCAAATAGGATGCTCCAGCATATAATCTAGTATTTGAAATTTATGATTAGGGTGATCACCCCCACAATATCATAACATATCATAAATATTAGATGAGCCTTTGAGTGCACCTCACTATGCCCTTCATTCCAAGCTCTAAAATCCCCTTGAGAATATTGTCCTCTTCTTTCTTCCATTGTGTTTGTTGATTATAATGGTGAATACATAAATCATGGAAATAAACCATAAACACAAGATCAAGAAAGAGACCTATAAGGACAAATAAATAAATATAAAAGAAAAGAAATAAAATCCACCTAAAAGTAAAGAAAATGACTAGTTTAATAAGGATGAGGTTTTCTTAAGATTACATTTCTCGATAATAAGTGCCAAAACTTGATAATATTATTTTATTTTTAATCGTAGCTTATGGTGTAACTATAGGTAACATTAGCAAGTACAAGTTAATCCCACGAGGAATAGAATTACTAGTACTACCATCTTTTATCATTTATTCTAACAAATTATATTGCTTATTATTTATCAAATTCAAAATTGAAACAATAAACTAAGATAAATTAACACAATTTACTAACTAAAATGAAGATTAAACCAAGAAACATTAAAAAGATGGAAAATAACCGAGTCCTCATATGAGATCTCTCTCAGTATAATTATCGATTTGATTATTTGCATAGTATATTAGATTGTTTAACTCTCAATTTTGCATTTGGTTTACTCTTTTGATTTATTACCAAAGCATGTAATTACAACAAATAATCACAACACCTAACATAATTAACAATAAAAGCAACTAAATTAACATTAAATACAATATAAATCCATAAAATAAGTTAGAACATCCTTAAACTCAGGTTCACCATCATCAATTCCATCTCATTCATCAAGATGAAAAGAAGAAAAGATAACTTGGAGGATTGGAGGTTGAAGCAGCAGCTGAAGCTCCACCTTCTCTCTTCTTTCTTCCTCTTTCTTAGCTTTTTTCCCAAAGTGCCAAACTAAGGCTCTCTTTAGGGTTTCTTTCTTTTTCGTTTGTAGTTTTTTTCCATTTAGGGTAAAAACCAAGTTTTATCTGGGCCCAAATGTCCAAAATAATTCTCGAGAAATTGATTTTGGAAGTAGTCTATGCTCTTTTGTCGCACCTAATATGATCGTGGCACTTAAAAATTGTTTCTGTCATGATTGTGGCCTATTGTACCTACTTCTGTCACCATCATGATCTTCCTTGCTTGCTTCTGTCATAATTGTGAGATTAAAATGCTTATTAAAACATTATGCAACCTACAATTATCACATCCCCACACTTGAACTTTTGATTATCTTCAAGCAAAAACAAATGAAACAAAGCACGAATATACCAAACAATAACACTCACATATGCAATAATGGTACAATGACATTTAACTTCACGAAAAAAAATTTAACTACAAACACAATCCTTCAAGTTGTTCTAACTTATTAACTTATTAACTTATGAAATTTTTGTCTAAGTACTTCAGACCAAATATACATACTAATCAAGACTTAATGTCAAATTCATTCACTCATACCACTCACACACATACATTGATAATTAGTTAGTCAATCAATATTGTAACTATTAGTAAGTAGCTTTTCATAAGAAGTCATGTTATTTATAAAGATCGGTACGATTTATTAAACAATGCAATATTTTTGTTAATTTTCATTAACATGAACCTAGCCTTTTGATGCCAAGGCAAACATTTGTGACGAGTATCCCCCGATTTCTCAATTAGATTATGTTTTTATTAAGCGGCTTGGTTGGATTATCATTATAGCCTGTTGACATGAGGGAAACATTTGTGATAAATTTCCTCAGGTTACTCAGTTATATCACATTCTTAACTGGCTACTAGCTTTATTTATAACCCAATTCGTTTCAAAAAGGACTAGCGGAATAATTATTTATTAAACAAAAATAAACAATTTTTTAAATATTTTCTTCCCTACCTCGTTTCTTTAGCTAATCGTTCTCATGAAAAGATACTAACAATGCTACTTATTCGATTGACCTAAAATTATAAATGAATGTGTCAAATTCCTAGGATGAAGGAACTAACATCATATCCTAATTAACATGCATATTTAACCAAAACAACATAGGAAACTAATTTTACAAGATAATAAATCTTAACAACCTAAAAGACTATGTTCAAAGCTAAATCGATTTCGTTAAGTCCTATCCATTGACACATTCACACGAGTCATATTATGAAATCCTAAATAAGAATTAATATATATAGCATGCAAAATTCACACTCAAAATAAAAATATACAATGCATAGAACCTTCCCCACACTTGGACAACACATTGTCCTCAATGTGAGATAAATAAACAACACGTAAAAGTGGGGAAGTAAAACAGAATAAAAATAAAAACACAAAAACAAATAAAGAGATAAAGGCTAGAGAATAAAACCTATCATGACGATTTAGGTAGTGATGGTGTTGTTGTTTGAAACCAAATTCGCTTGACACGTGAGATTAATGCCCTATCTTATAATGCTTCAAAAAGAATAAGAGAATTAACGTTCCAAACCATTCCAAATCATTAAAAACTTATTTTTATAATTTAAAACAAATCTAACTACATAAAAATTTCAATCTGACTACCACACGTGCTAATTTATGGTCATTAACTTAACCTCACATCCTCACAAACCCAACCAGGATCAATTATGAGTAGCTAACTTCCACCCATGTTGCCTAATTTCAGTTTTGTAGCTTGTAAATAAGCTAAAAATTGGAAGATAATCAGAACGAAAATCATGATAAAATTAATGAAACTAATTAAGGTCAGTAATGTCCTTTTTACTAACAAACTATCGATATATTAGAGAATAACAAAACGCCTTGAATCTTCTATTGATTCCAATAGTTTGTCCTGCAAAAGGGTGAGTTGTTTTTATTCTTCTTCAATCACCCCTGTCTCTTCTTCTTCTTTCACTTCATTAATAGAGAGTTTCTTATCTTCTTCAACCTCTATGCCCTATATCCTCTGCTTTTTGTTCTCGTTTTCTTCAGCTTCTTGAACAGAGACTTCCTCAGATTCTTCAAACTCAATCTTCGTTATCATCTATTCTTTTTCCTCTTGCTCCTTTAAATATTAGACTTCATCAATTCCCATGAAGAAGTTACCCTCCTTTAGATTCTTTAATACCTTATTCTTGTTGAATTTCATCTCCAATTTGAAGGATGAGGTTGTCTTCATGGACTTCTACCAAAGCTTTTCCGGTGGGCAAAAAGCATATATCAAGAATCAGTGAACAATTTTGATCCTCTTCAAAGTCTAGTACAACAAAATCCATAAGAATGATAAACTTGTCCACTTTTACAAGTACATCCTCTAACACGCCAAACAATTTTTTTATCAACTAATGTACCAATTGAATTCGTATAGATGTTGGCTTTACATCTCTTATCCCTAATTTCCTTACAAAGGCATAAGGTTTATACTTACGCCTAAGTTGCATAAAAATTTTGACAACTTTAAAATACCAACTACATAGGGTATTGTAAAGATCTTTGGATCTGTCAATTATGAGGGCATAAGGTTGGTAATTAAAGAGTTGGAGGTTTTTGTCATGGCTACTGTTTGATTATCATCCCATGTCTGCTTGGAGGATAATATGTCTGTAAGGAACTTCATATACTTAGGCCTTTGTTTCAACATTTCCACAAAAGGCAAGTAAATTTTTCATTTTTTAGCTTTTCCACGAACTTTGCAAATGGTACATCTAATTCGTTCTTTTGAAGTCTTTACGAGAATTATATTTTCGGTGCGTAATGTGGAGGAGGAATGTATGAAGAGTCCTCATTCTTGTCTTCATCATTTTTCTTCTTTTTTTTAGTCTTTTACAAAGTCATCTCAACTTGTCTTTCAGCTAGTTCTTCTAGCTCTTTCCTGCTCATAAATGTGATAACCTTACATTGCTCTCTTGGATTTACTTCCATGTTGTTCAAAAAGTTTTCCACACTTCTCTTACAAAATTTCCTATAAAGTTGGCTCATTTGAACCTCTAGTTTGTGAATAAAAGAGTCATGGTCTTTCGTTACTTGCTCAAACTTCCCTTTCAATCTCTTTTGTGCCTCTTTCATGTTTATGAGCTTGTCCATAATCTTGTAAAATTTACAACCCCATCAACTCGACTCATCTTGTTGAAATCTTGGCAGACCTTGAATTCTCATTTGAGTTCTTGCATTATTAAACCAAAAGAAATCTGGGTGCTTCTGTCACCCCAGATTATAAGTGTTCCAATAAGGATGATTACTTCCTTTACTGAATTGTGCCTCATTGAAGTTCTCAAGGGCCCTTTAGTTCCTTTGATATATTTCCTCCATCATCGTTCTTTCTATCTCTTTTTGACATTTAACTTTTTGGATTCCTCATAGTTTGCCTTATGATGTCTAAATTGATGTGTCTTCTATTTTGCGACCAAACTTTCTTCTTTTTTTTTTAAATTCGTGTGATTAGGTACCACAATCACAAGAAGGGTAATAATTTCTTAAAATAAATGAATTCAAAAAATCCTAAACTAATTCCTTAGCAACGACGTAAAAAACTTGTTGAGCAAGTTTTAATCTTATAAAACTCTCAGAATTTTGCAAGTGTATGGATCGTAGTGTAGTATATGATGTGTCAATCCCATGAGAAATTAGTGAACTAATCGAATCCTAATTTTTTAAGGGATAAAAATGTAATTAAAATGAAAATAAAAACTAAACAGAAAAGTAAACAATCGAATATGGAGTGATTGAAATGAGAATTCTAAATTAATGTAAGAAATCAATTTTCAGCACCTCCAATTAACAATTGAAATTCAAACAAGGAAGATTAACAAATTATAAGAAAGCGAATTTATCCTGTCATCAATGCTAACTTAGTGATTTTTGTGTTAATGCAGTGTTAGTCCTAGACCTTCGAAGGGTGGGTTAGTCTCTTTTGAGTTGTAATCACTGAGCCCTAAATGATGAGTTACTAAATATTTAATCTCTCGATTGATAAAACAACCTATAACCTAATTAGTTCTTAAGCATTCTAATAAATAATCAGGTCCTCACATGAGATCCCTCTCCTTATAATTACCGATTTGATTATTTACGTGGTTTATTAGATTGTTTAATTCTCATTATCTAACCTAATTATTTTTGCATTCGGTTCACTCTCTCACTTTACCACCTAAGGATGCAATTACAACAAATAATCACAACACCCAGCATCATTAACAACAAAAGAAACAAGATTAAGATTAAATCAAGTATAAATCCTTAAAGAAGTTAGAATATCCTTAAACTAAGGTTTATCACCATCAATTCCATATTATACATAAAATGAATGAAATAAAAGATGAAAAGAAGAAAAGATAACTTGGAGGATTAGATGTTGAAGCAGCAATTAAAGCTCCACCTTCTATCTTTTCTTCTCTCTCTTCCTTCTTCCTCTTCCCTAGCTTTTTTCCCAAAGTGGCAAATTGAGGCTCTCTTTAGGGTTTCTTTCTTTTTCTTTTATAGTCTTTTTCTATTTAAGGTAAAAATAGATTTTAAATTAGCCTAAATGTCCAAAATAGCCCTTAAAAAGTTGAGTTTCGAAGTAGTCCTTAGGTTTGTCATCGCATTTTCCACGATCGTGACCTATAGTGCCATGATTGTGGCATTTAAAAATTGCTTCTTGAAGTGAATCACACGTTAATACAGTACTTAGAAAACGATATTAGAATGCACGAGAAAGGGGGGTTGAATTGTGTATTTCCTTATTTATAATTCTTTTGAAAACTATTTGTTAGAAATAAAATTCTTTACAGAATTTTTATAGATTACGATTAATCAAAATTTTCAATACTATATATAAAAAACTAAGTAATGATAAAATTTGAAACTAAAATAGAGATAGAGAGTAAGAGTAGTAGACACGGAGATTTATCCTGGTTCACCCCAAACCGTGGGCTACGTCCAGTCCTCAGAGTTTCTTCTAAGATTTCACTATCTCTTCAATCATTACAAGTATTCTTCCGCAGCCTCTTCAGTCTCTACAACCAGATTCTTTCACACTTAGCCTCTGCAGCTATCTGTACAACTTTTCTTCTTGAAAAAATATTTGAACACTTGTTCTGGAAAAATAGCACTCACCTAAATCACTTTTCACGTAGTAATTTTTCTCGCTATTTCGTGTAAGTATCTGTAAGTATGTAACTTTTTGTAACTTTTGTGTGTGTGTCTCAGAACTTTGCAATCTTCGACTTCGACTTGTATTTATAGCCTTCGCTTCCAAGCGCTTCTTGATTCTTGAATCTTGAATCTTGAAAGAAGCAGTTAATCAGTTGAGTTCAGAATTAACTCGAATCGACTCTTGCGTCGCTTTTTCTCGTCTGCGTCTGCTTTTGCATCTGCGTCTGCGTCTGCGTCTGCGTCTGCTTTGCATCTGCGTCTGCGTTGCTCAGCGTCTGCATCTTTCTCGCGTCTTTCATCGTCTGTGTCGTCTTTGCCTGTGTTAAATTTAACTGTTTCAACTTCGCCTCAGGTCTTAATTCATCCAATGCCTCGTGTCCGACTTCAGATTATTTCAACTTGCCTGCGTATGCGAGTTAAATGCGTAAATGCTCGTCTCGACTTCATTATTTCAACTTCGCCTCGGTCTCGAGTTCATCTGTAAGGCTCAGGTTCGACTTCGATTATTTCAACTTCATCGTATCTGAGTTAAATGCGGTAAAGGCGTCGTGTCCGACTTCAGTTATTTCAACTTCATCTGTTTTGTTTTTTTTATATTTGATCTCTTTTTATTATACATCAAAATCATATTTATGTAAAGTTATTTTGACTTAACAATCTCCCCCTTTTTGAGTATAACAAATTATATACAAGAAAAGAAAACAAAATTTACAGATGTTGCAAAAGTAAAACAAAACTTATCTTCTTCCTTTCTTCGTCTGCTGTGGTCACACCTTCTTTATCTAAACATCCTCTCCTCTTCTGTTCATTTTCTTTTTTTTCTGCTCTCCCCCTATTTGTTATAATAAAAAATGATTAACGATGCTGGTTCTTCAGCAGTTCTGCTATCATCTTTTTCAGATCATTCACCGTCTCCTTCAAGTCGTTGAGTTCACCACGTAATCTACTAACCTCATCTGGTGGATCAATCAATGAGGAGGCTTGATCAACATCTGCTGATGGAGGAGTGAAGGGAATTGAAGTAGTGTAAACATCAGAGGATGGAATGTATTCTTCATTGATCTCAAAGGTAGGTGGACGAATGAACGTTTCAGCTTCAGGAAGATTTAAGTCAAAAGGAACAGCAAAGATCAAGAATCGACTTCCTCATAGGGTGATGCTTGTGATTGAATGCACAGTGTATTAGACAAAGGGCTAATACGTAGAACTTTCTGAACAAGGGACTCAATAAATGTTCCTGTTCTTATTCTTCCCCCTACTGGACAGTCTTCCTCCTTATTAGTATAGCTGCAGCTCGCTTTATCTGGATTCTATGCAGAAGCGCATGCCTCATCAATTCTTCGCACTTTTTCGAATTTGATCTCATGACGATCATCACCGCATCTTCTTCAGGAAATAATTTTGACTTCCCCCTAGTCAAATCTAGTGGATATCTTGGCTGTATATCTGGTGCAACCATTATCTCTGTGTTTTCTGTGATTGGAAAAATAGTACACGGTTGGCAGGGACGTTTTGAAGGATATGGCACAGTAGAAGCAAACCTCAAAGTATCGTAGAAGATCTTTTCATCTTCTTTGAGTAACTGCCATGTGTTACTATTAATCACCATAGGTTGTACCATAGCCACTATCTTCTTCACTGGTTGAACACCGATTGCAATAGCAATCCTACATCTGGTAACTACTTCCACCATTTTGATCTTCAACTTCTGTTTCCTCAAAAACTTATGGTAGTTGTATACCATCAGACACGATTTATCACCATCCGAGTCTGATACTGTTGTTGCCTCTTGTTGTGCTTCAGTAGGAGTCTCCTGAACCGGGCTTTTTGGGCTTTCCTCTACTGGTTCCTCCTGTTGAGCAATAGGTGTTTCCTGAACCGTGCTTTCCTCCACTGGTTCCTCCTGTTGAAAAATAGGGATTTCCTGAACTGTACACTACTCAGTTTCTGTTTCTTCTTGAACAACATCAATAGTTTCTTTCTGTTGACTAACTTCCTCAGCAGTTGAAATGGTCTTCTTTCGACTAACCTTCTTAGTCTTTGCCTCTACTTCAGTCAGTCTTACTGATTTCTTTGCTGGAGATTTTCCTCTCTCAGATTTTGATTTTCTCTTCCTCTCAGTCTCTTTGGTTTTTCTGGCTGTATCTTCTTCCAAAATAGAGACTAAGGATCTTGTGGCTCTGGGTGCACAAGATTGAGAGGTTTCTTCTCGACTGTTCTCCGCAATCTTTTCTTCTTGTTGCCTCGAGTCCTAATCTCAGTGATCTCTTTGCTTTCTTCATAACTTCGCCAAAGACTTTCTCCTTGTCTTTTGGCGTACTTTGTTCTGGTCTCTGGGATTGGCTTTCTTCGAGGTGAGGACTCGACTGTTTAATGAGAGGTCTTCCTAGCACTCTCCTTAGTTCATCCGCAGGCGATCTGGTACTCATTGGAGATTGAGAACTTGAAGCGAGAGTCTTCTTCAATACACGCCCCTCGTTCTTGACTTCCTTGAAGAGTCAATTTGGGTCTTTGTTCATCGTGCTCGGACCCATTCGTCAGATCGTGTGTCCATCGATCTTTCTCTTCACAGGAACAACTCTTCTAAATCCTTGGTGCAGACGAATACCGGATTCCTTAAAAATCCTCATCAGAAGCATACCATAAGGATAACTAGTTGATTCCTTTATCCCCTTAATCATATAATGAAGGATTAAGAAGGGTAAATCTATGGGATTTCGATTCAGTAGGTAGAACAGACATTGTTCATCCAGAGTGGTCACCAAATGTCTTGAACCGAATCTGGGTAGAATGCAATTAAACAAAATTGCGTGAAGCACCCTAGCCTTTGGAATCAAATTGGATGTATTCCTCTCCCATGGATCATTGGTGCCATATAGTTGCCTTCTGATATCTTCTTCTTTCATATCGACTTGGGACATCCATCCGGCCTTGGTAGATAGTTTCTCACCAATCGATGGACAATCGGTCACCTTGTTTATAAGCTCCTTTGTCACAATAACAGATATGCTATCTACAGAAGATACGATGGTATTGTCTATTAGACGGCGTTCTTCCAAAACTCATATACCTCATTCGTATATCCGGTTCTTGCGTCGAAGAAGTTCCTCCAACCAGCTCTTATGATTTACGGTTCTACAACCATGCCGCCTCTTCTTAGTGACTCAAAGTTCACATGTCTTCCATAAATCATAGCTGCTTCCATTGGTAGAGCAAAACCGCCTTCAAGAGCTTTTGAGTGAGATGTTTTGAGAGAGTTGGTAAAGCAGAAATGAACCGTCAGGAGATGATGAAAAGACCGCAATAATTTCACCTTCAGTTTATTTGTAGGATTATAGTCCGGTGAGTTCTAGAATCATTAAGAACCTAGAGATTATCAGATTTTTCCCTCCAAAAATCTTCCTTGTGAGAGAAGTTACCAGCTGTAACTCACTATAACTAACGTCGTTAGTTTTGACGTTACTTTAGTCCTGACCGTTCACTTAACATAACCATGTTAAGGTTGCATGTTATCTTCTGGAACCGTTCTTCACTCAGTGGTTTAGTGAAGATATCTCGCCCATCAAGCTACTGCTTTCAATGAATCGTAGAAGCACCACTTTCCTCTGAACATAGTCTCTCAGGAAGTGATGTCTGACTTCTATATGCTTCACTCTAGAATGCTGAATTAGATTCTTTGATAGATTGATTGCACTGGTGTTGTCGCAATAGATTGGAATCTCCTCTTGAATTAAATAGTCTTGAGTTGATACTTGATCCACAACGCCTGTGAGTAGCAACTCATGCGTATATATATTTCGCTTGGCGGTTGATAGAGCAATTGAGCTTTGTCTCTTGCTTGACCAGAGACTAGATTTCTCCAAGAAAGTGACATCCTCCACTTGTGCTCTTCCTTTCGATTCTATCTCCGATAGTCCGCATCGCAATATCCGATTAACTCGAAATCTTTACCTTTCTCAAACATTAAGCAAAGATCGTAGTACTGAGATATCTCAAAATTCTTTTAACAAGAATAAAATGATACTCTCTAGATCGGCTTGAAATCTTGCACACAAGCATATCGAACAAAATATCAGGTCTACTTCAGAAGATACAAGAAAGAACCGATCATCCTCTATATAGGGTTTGATCCACCTTCTTACCAAGTTCATCTTTCGACAAGAGGTTTGAAGGATGCATCGAGTTGCCATAGGCTTCACATTATTCATATCAAATTTGTTCAACAACTCTTTCACATACTTTTGTTGATGAATGAAGATCTTTCTTCGGTTTGCTTAACTTGCAACCCAAGAAAGAACTTTAACTCACCCATCATACTCATTTCAAATTCTTTCTTCATTAGACTCTCAAACTTCAAACACAACTATTTTCAAGTAGCACCAAAATGCTATCATCAACGAGATCTGCATTTAAGATAAAATTATTCTGAAAATTCTTCCTAAAGAACGCCTTATCAACTTGACCTCACTGAAACCATTTTCTATTAAAAGGTATCAGACGATCATACCAAGCTCTAGAGCTTGCTTCAGCCGTAGAAGGCTTTATGAAGTCTATAGACATAATCTAGGTTTTAACATCTTGAAGCCAGGTGGTTGTTTCACATACACTCTTCATCTATAAAGCCATTCGAAATGCACTCTTCACATCCATCTGAAACAACTTTATATCATGGTAGATCGATATGCCAACAAAATCCTTATAGCTTCAAGTCTCGCCATCGAGCATATGTTTCATTGTAGTCTATTCCTTCTTGCTGATTATAGCCTTGTGCTACTAATCTAGCCTTATTTCGACTCACTCTTTCGTCTAACTTATTCTTAAAAACCCATCTAGTTCCTATAATGGATTTCTTAGATGGTTTTGGAACTAAGAACCAGACGTTATTCCTAGTAAATTGATTTAGCTCCTCTTGCATGGCTAACACCCAAGCTTCGTCTCAAGAGCTTCCTCAACCTTCTTAGGCTCTACTTTAGAGATAAAGCTACATTAGCTTCTCTTTCGAATCTGACCTTGTCCTAACTCCTTTCGAGGTCTCCGATAATTAACTCTTCCGGATGAGAACTTTTATACTTCCAATTTCGCCTTAGTTCAATAGTTTTCTAATATCCTCAATTTTGTTCTCACGAGTGTCTCGATGAAGGAGTTTCTATGGTATCATCTAAGTTCTTTGAAGGACCTTCATTCTCCATGTCATCTTCCTTATGGGGTTGAGAACTATCATCAAACTTGACATGGATGGTCTCTTCAACAGTCTTTGAAGTAAGGTTGTAAACTCAAAATGCCTTAGACGATGATGAGTAGCCTAGAAAGATTCCTGGATAGGTCTTCGAATTGAATTTATCCAACAGCTCTTTTGTATTCAAATGGAACATTTGCACCGAATGGATGAAAGTAAGATATGCTTGTAGCACCACCACTCGACGAGACCCGAACCCGACATCAATAAAGGATATCCGAGTTCGTGACCCATGAGGGCTGCGATTGAACAATCACTACCTTTTAAAACTCGTTATAACATTTATCTTCTTTCAAAAACAGTTGAGTGCGTAAAACGATAATGATTTGGACCGCAATACTAAAACATTTTCATACGAAATCATTGTTTGGCCAAACACTATTTCAATAACCAAATCAGTTCATATATATATAATCATTTTCAAATTTGGCCCAATACAATTTCAATACCAAATTACTTAAAATACCAATTAGACACAATCCAAATTGACATTTATGCGACGTATCGATCCCCACCCTTACTCGACTCTTTGCAAGAGACATACTCCCGCTTCACTAACGGGTACTCTTCATTTCGAAAAATAATTGCAATGTGGGTGAGTTTATGAACTCGGTGAGAAACCATCATCAATGGTTCACCCAACTCATGCATTCACAATCATATACACATAACACACAGTAGCACTTACAGTAATATCACATGCAATTTCCTTATTCACATTTCACGGTCATTCACAACAATTTACATTTTCACTACCATATATATATGCAATGCCCATGAGACACTTTCAATTTTCGTTTTGTTGTTGTGACCGTATACCGATCATTTACGCTGAGCCGCTGGCTCAAATCGTTGGGCTTGATATGTTCTGCGGTGAGCCCGAGGCTCTATCATCGTTGGACCCGAGGTCTGTCGTTGAGCTTAAAGCTCTATCATATACATCAAGTATGATGTGCCCTCGAAGCCCAAAGGATTCGGCATAAAGGCATCGAGCTCTGTGGCTCTGATACGCTGGTACCACCGGTCACAACTACTATTATCTCGATCATTTACTATGCATGAATGCACATGTCACTTTCCAATTTCCAATTATTGCATTTCTATTTCCAATTTCAATTAATTACTATTTCCGATCATTTCCCAATGTCCCTGACTTTCAGTCCAGATTTCATTCCTATGCATTTACATTTCATTTCATTAACACATTTACAATCCAATTTACTCATGCATTTACACATACTTATTCACATTTGCACTTCAATATCATAATCCAATATTTCAACACCCATGGTTCAAATCAATCAAATCACTCAATCACATATATCCATCCTTGCTTCCTCATGACAATCAATGCATATAATTAATAAACACATAAGGTTGAGAAACCAACTAGGTTACTCACATGCACTTCCGAGCTACAGCCTGGAAGTCCCAACATATCCGTGGAATTGCTCCATCGGTGCCTTTAAAAAAACAGTCAAATAATCACATTACCAAAGATACCAATTTCAATATTCAATAGCAAATACGATAAATACTATACATGTTATGACATTCCCAATCCAATTCCCGAATTCCTCAATTTGATCACTCTCTTACTAATCCATAACACTTTCAATTATAATAAACCAATTTACCAATTTCCATAGTCTATAATCACATTCCAATTAAACTCACAATCACTATACGTTTACCACTCAATTTCCGATAATCATCAAATTCAATTCCTATTCTCTCAAATGCCATTTTGATCCATAACCAATCCAATTAGATCCCAAAATTCTCCAATTCAAAACCTCAATAATCAACTTTTCGAAACAGCCTCCTCGTCATGACGATAATCCATTGTTCGTCATGACGTGACGTCATTGCTCGTCATGACGCGGACTAAGTTCTACTCGTCATGCGCACGGCTCCACTTCGTGCAAGGCAATGGCCGATACTCGCTTCGTCGCGGCACACAAATTAAATATTTAATATTCGTCATGACGCAGACGCTTATGGGCTCGCCACAAGTGTTCATCACACGTCGCGACGCAAGCGAACCTGTAAACTCGTCCAAAACCCAGAAATTTTGCAGATCCTCCGATATAAATCATCCCAAATCCATTCTAAACACTCTCAATCAGTTTTAAATCTTAAACCCAACTTATTTCTATCCTCAAAACATCATTTAACTCATTTTCATCAAAACCCAAATCAAAACCAACAAAACCCTATCATCTAAACTTTCTAACTTTCTAACCAATTTCTTACTCAAATCTATGATCAAACAACATAAACACATATGAACTTACTTGATTAAGTTATCAATTCACAAAAATCCGTCAAACAACTCCAAATCCACCATTTCTCACACCCACGATCGCCGACGAAAGCTTAAGAGAATGAAGAAATAAGCTTACCTTGCTTTATACATATATATATATGAGATCCTCCACTTCATGTCCAATTCTTGTGGTCTAACACGTCCGATTCTTATTCTATTTTACTCCCAATTTCGCTTACTCATAACCAAAAATTCCCAAAATCATAATTCAATTTATTTCATATTATTTGTCAATCAATCTGGACCCGAATCACATTAATCAGCCCCTTAGCCAAATTTTTCGGTCCGGATCCAAAACTCTAAAAATTCGGAAAAATTCTCATAAATTCACAAAATTAGGAAATGCTCATTCCTATACTCAATTTCCAATTTCCTTTCTATAATCCATTTCATTCCAAGTTCATATTCAAAACCCAATTATACACTTACTAAATATCCAATTTTCACAAACCAAATTCTCATATGTACAATTTTGATAAATTCCCAATTGCACAATTAAGCCAATTTCATCGGACCAATTATATCCAATTTCCAATTTCACAATCAAGTCGGAACTGTCATACATGTATGTACATATATATATACTTATAAAATAATAGTCATTTATCAATGACTATCAAAACTGTAATGCATGTGCAATGCAACACTTTGCCAGATCAAATCCTAACCCGATCCAAATTACCAATCTACCCACACTCCGATAACGAGATGTTACAATTCTCCTCCTAATAAAAATTTCGGCCTCTAAATTTCATATACGATTTATCACCAAGTTAGGAGTCTTTCGATCATTGATTCTCTGATTTCCACTTATTTCGCTATACGAATAATTTCTGTCAAATCTTTCTTAACCCTATATTGCCCTTTTACACACAATTTATCACTTCCAAAATCGATAACACATATATCGGATCCTAACAATATTTTCCAATTCAGTCTTTGTAACATTTTGGGATCCGAATCATCTTTTAGGATTTTAGACGGACTTGCTATTTTAATCACACTACAACTGCTTACTTACCTCTTTTTCCTTTCTCAAACTCTATACTGTTTAACGATTTCTTTTTGATTACGTAATTTTTATATCCAATACCAATGCTACACACATCCGATCATATCAATATTTCCTATTTCTGTCCATATAACACTTTACAAATCCATTTATCTTTTAGGTTACCACTGACTTGTCAATCCATAAATCGATTCACAACACGATCACATCGAGGCCCCTAATAACAAATTTCATTTCCCATTTACCTGTTATCTCAATCAAGACATAGATCGCCAAGGTGACACATTTAGAAACATTCTCTCAGATCGCTGAACATATTGCATCTCTCCAATGCCAATTTCTAATCTCATCGTTTCAACAGCTTTGGTAATCATTAATTTAATTCATTCTCATCAACTTGAATTTCTTAAACCATGTTATCGATTCAAACACCGTCAATCTTAACTTAAATCATCCAGGCCTCTAATTATATTAGGTCCCATCATTTTACTATCCGAATGAACAACTCCTTTTAGATATAAAACCTTTCATACACTTTTCAAATGACATCTCCAATGAAACACAATCAATCTTATCTATTCATCAATCTCATAATCTTATGAACTCCAAACCTATATTAGTTTCACACCGATAACACACAACAACCATATAGGTCAAACATACTCATAATCTTTCAACGCCACATTTTACTACTCACACTTTTAATACACTTACAATTCCTTTCATGAGTTTTACTCATATTTCCTAATCCACCACATTACTCATTTTCTTTACAGCCTAATCTATTCACACATTTCTCGATACTATCCACTATTCAAAATTCTCGATTCGGATTTTGCCATGCTTTCAATACACCTCTCGCACACTTGATGTGGAATCCCCAATTGCTAATACGTTCCTTTTTACACTTTACCAACTCGACGGTTTATATATAATCTTTCATCCAGCTTCATAATCTTATCATCTAATTATTTGCTTCCTTATCAAAATTCGGAAACATTCAAACACATAATCCTTTTTCCCAATTTACTCATATAACTTAATCATTATTACTTTACAAACGATATTCATCCAAAACATTTTTGTACAAATAGAATCTCCAAACTTTTCACAACACTTTCCAATACGCTTATTCAATACAATAGATTTTTAAGTCATCAAATACCAATGCAGCCCATAAGCTTATACCGATCTCCATACACATAGAATCTCTTTACATTTTCCAATAGATCACATTATCATCTTTACAATTCATTTCATATTATAACACCAATTCAATTGATACGATCAATACTTAATTGAACATTTCTAAGTATCTCTTCACAATCATTTGTCATACACTTCACATATTTTCCTTTTAACACTTTCCTTATCATTTACAAATGTAAGACCTTTACCAATTTGGATGTATCCAAGATACAATCAATCCTATTATAACTCCAAATTCTTTATATACTTATCCTTTACAATTTCACATTTATCACTGCCTCTATTTGCATTTAATCTCCCAATACCATGTTCAATAATAATAATTCATCCACTAATTATTCTACCAAGATCAAATTCACTCTTATAAAATTTACATGTCAAACAATTTCCTCAATGTGCTAATTTCTCTTATTCACTTTTCAAATGTATTCAATCGATCATCATCCACTTTGAACACAATTTAAACATTTCACTCTAAACACAAGTAAGATATGTTGCTCTTCAAGAGCATAATGACTCTTCATATCAATAATCAATTTATATCATTTCCTAATTATCGGTTGTTCCAATGAGGAACAAATTTTCTCACCATCTTTCTCCATTTCATCGATATATTTTGACACACATTCTTTTACATCGGATTCTCCACATATTTCAATTTATTCACTATCATTTCAAACAAAATTTTCAAAACCACTTTATACTTTCCGATATTCACACAAAATATATCCGATTCGATATTCTCCTTAAATCACAACCGATATCCTTTTACCGCTCAATACTCCTATTACACAATCAAACTCTTTACATTATCGTAACACATACTTTCTTAATAACTTATTCTATTTTTTTCCTCTCCTAAAAGCTTACATTTCATTTATTTCACATTTTCTCCAATTTGTCCTTTCATTTCTAAACTTTTCAATTTTAATCATCTAATCAACTTAATTCAATTCGTGGAAATTCTTCTTTCAATTCCTAATCATCAACCGTCATCACATTTCTTGTCGATTTCAATTATTCACAATGTCCCGTGACGATCAATCTATACCATAATCCACATAACCAAAGCATCTCTTTTGATACCGCTCATTGAGGTACATACCATTTACAAGATGACATTAATTTACCACTTAGTCACTTACGCTTAAAGACACTTCAATCTCATTTGATCTTTGACCACCTTTTCCTTTTCGCACCTATCCTCGATCACGAGGCTTTTCCTTACCAACATCCTAATTACAATCTCAATTCATTTCCAAATATCACTATAAACACTTTTGGTTCTTACTCTATCTCACATGAACTTTTAACTATTTGACTTGGCAGCTATCCACTAATGCACCAATTGATTTTCGATATCATTTCCATTTATCGTGTGCATTCGTGATAGGCAAACCACCGACCTTAACAACTTTTTACTTTTCTTCTCTCAATACTATTTTCTCTCATTTCAATCCTTTCATCATTTTGTTTTACGAACCACACTCAAATCCGTGATCACAAATATACATTCATTGTTGCTTTCTCACTTAACATATTCAAATTCTAGGTCATAGACCTCCAATCATAACTCCCATCACGCTCACGTAACTCTCGATCATAAGACATTTTATTTGCCATCTTTCACATATCTCTATATTTCTTCTATCACTTCACAACTACACATATACAATTCACATCTACTTCCCATTCATGAGATTTTCCAATATCACTCTAATGTCAGATTTCATAATACGCCTATCAATACCAATACACTAAATCTCCAATCATCATATCGCACCAGTATACTTGTTCTTTTCTTTGATTTCTACAATTTTCATTTATCACATTTTCCCATATCATCTTTTCCTCACTATTTCTAACCACTTAAATCACTAGTACAAAGCTCATGCATGAGACTCATATGCTAGACTGGGATCGGGTCACCGCCTCACGAGACGTGACTTATACGCATGTACTTTGACACATTTTCTCGTAATGCCCATGTAAGATTGTACTTCGGCTCGATACCATAAATGTAGCACCCACTTTGACGAGACCCAAACCCGACATCAACAAAGGATATCCGAGCCGTGACCCGCGAGGGTGGCGATTAGAACAATCACTACCTTTTAAAACTCGTTATAACATTTATCTTCTCTTTCAAAACAGTTGAGTCTAAAACGATAATGATTTGGACCGTAATACTAAAACATTTTCATACGAAATCATTGTTTGGCCAAACACTATTTCAATAACCAAATCACCATATACATATAATCATTTTCAAATTTGGCCCAATACAATTTCAATACCAAATTACTTAAAATACCAATTAGACACAATCCAAATTGACATTTATGCAGACGTGTACTGATCCCGACCCTTACTCTGACTCTTTGCAGTAGACATACTCCCGTTTCACTAACGGGGTACTCTTCATTTCCTGAAAAATAATTGCAATGTTGGGTGAGTTTATGAACTCAAGGAGAAACCATCATCGATGGTTCACCCAACTCATGCATTCACAATCATATACACATAACACACAAGAGCACTTACATGAATATCACATGCAATTTCCTTATTCACATTTCACGGTCATTCACAAATAATTTACATTTTCAAACCATATACATATGCAATGCCCATGAGACACTTTCAATTTTCGCTTCGTTGTTGGACTGCTACCGATCATTTACGTTGAGCCGATGGCTCAAATCGCTGGGCTTGATATGCCTGCGCGAGCCCGAGGCTCTATCACCGTTGGACCCGAGGTCTGTGCGCTGAGCTTAAAGCTCCATCATATACATTGGGCATGATGTGTCCCGAAGCCCAAAGGATTCGCATAAAGGTATCGAGCTCGTCGCTCAGATACGCTGGTACCACCGGTCACAACTACTATTATCTCGATCATTTACTATGCATGAATGCACATGTCACTTTCCAATTTCCAATTATTGCATTTCTATTTCCAATTTCAATTAATTACTATTTCCGATCATTTTCATGTCCCTGACTTTCATCCCAGATTTCATTCCTATGCATTTACATTTCATTTCATTAACACATTTACAATCCAATTTACTCATGCATTTACACATACTTATTCACATTTGCACTTCAATATCATATCCAATATTTCAACACCCATGGTTCGAAATCAATCAAATCACTCAATCACATATATCCATCCTTGCTTCCTCATGGCAATCAATGCATATAATTAATAAACACATAAGGTTGAGAAACCAACTAGGTTACTCACATGCACTTCCGAGCTACAGCCTGGAAGTCCCAACATATCCGTGGAATTGCTCCATCGGTGCATTTAAAAAAACAGTCAAATAATCACATTACCAAAGATACCAATTTCAATATTCAATAGCAAATACGATAAATACTATACATGTTATGACATTCCCAATCCAATTCCCGAATTCCTCAATTTGATCACTCTCTTACTAATCCATAACACTTTCAATTATAATAAACCAATTTACCAATTTCCATAGTTTATAATCACATTCCAATTAAACTCACAATCACTATACGTTTACCACTCAATTTCTGATCATCATCAAATTCAATTCCTATTCTCTCAAATGCCATTTTGATCCATAACCAATCCAAATTAGATCCCAAAATTCTCCAATTCAAAAACCTCAATAATCAACTTTTCGAAAAAGCCTCGTCATGACGATAATCCATTGTTCGTCATGATGTATCAGTCCGTTGTCATGACGTATGGACTAAGCTCGCTGTCATGGGTGCACGGCTCCACTCGTCATGCGGCGATGGTCGACACTCGCTCATCGCGCACATAAATTAAATATTTAATATTCGTCATGACGCACGCTAAGGGCTCGGCCACAAGCGTGTTCGTCATGACGCATGTAACCCGTAAACTCGTCCAAACCCAAAAATTTCAGAGATCCTCCGATATAAATCATCCCAAATCCATTCTAAACACTCTCAATCAGTTTTAAACATTAAACCCAACTTATTTCTATCCTCAAAACATCATTTAACTCATTTTTCATCAAAACCCAAATCAAAACCAACAAAACCCTATCATCGAAACTTTCTAACTTTCTAACCAATTTCTCACCAAATATATGATCAAACAACATAAACACATATGAACTTACTTGATTGTTATCAATCCATCAAAATCCGCCAAACAACTCCAAATCCACGATTTCTCACACCCACGCACCGCCGATTTAAGGTTAAGAGAATGAAGAAATAAGCTTACCTTAAGCTTATACATATATATATAAGAGATCCTCCACTTCACGTCCAATTCTTGTGGTCTAACACGTCCGATTCTTATTCTATTTTACTCCCAATTTCAAGGCTACTCATAACCAAAATTCCCAAAATCATAATTCAATTTATTTCATATTATTTGTCAATCAATCTCGGACCCTAATCACATTAATCACCCTTAGCCAAATTTTCCATCCGGATCCAAAACTCTAAAATTCGAAAATTCTCATAAATTCACAAAATTAGAAATGCTCATTCCTATACTCAATTTCCAATTTCCTTTTCTATAATCCATTTCATTCCAAGTTCATATTCAAAACCCAATTATACACTTACTAAATATCCAATTTTCACAAACCAAATTCTCATATGTACAATTTTGATAAATTCCCAATTGCACAATTAAGCCAATTCTCATCGGACCAATTATAACCAATTTCCAATTTCATAATCAAGTCGGGAACTGTCATACATGTATGTACATATATATATACTTATGCAGTCAATAGTCATTTATCAATGACTATCAAAACTGTAATGCATGTGCAATGCAACACTTTGCCTGTACCAAATCCTAACCCGATCCAAATTACCAATCTACCCGTCACTCCGATAACGGGATGTTACATGCTTGGTCTTCTTCCATTCCATAACTCATAAGGAGTCTTCTTCAACATGGGTCACAACATAATTCTATTCTGAATATAGCATGTTGTATTCACAGCTTCTGCCCAGAAATACTTAGGAAGATTTATCTCACATAGCATAGTCCTTGCCATCTCTTGAATCGTCCTATTCTTCCTTTCAACAACTCCATTCTGTTGTGGAGTTCTAGGGGCCGAGAAGTTGTGGAAATTCCATTCTCCTCACAGAATACTCTAAACTTCTCATTTTCAAACTCTCCACCATGGTCACTCCTGATACTAACTATGGACATTCCTTTTTCATTCTGTAACTTTCTGGATAAGGTTCTAAAGCACTTAAAAGACTCATGTTTGTATGATAAGAACAATATCCAACAAAATCGAGTAAAGTCATCAACAATAACAAGTCCATATTTCTTTCTGGCCAAGACTTATTGTTTTGTTGGACCAAATAAATCCATATGTAACAATTCTAAAGGTCTAGATGAGGTTACAAAACTTTTAGAAGAAAAAGAGGTTTTAACTTGTTTTCCTTTCAAACAATTTTCACAGAAAAATTCTTTGTCAAAACTTATTTTTGCAAACCTCTTACCAAATCATGTTTTACCAATTTTGAAATATGTTTCAAAGAAACATGACCTAGCTTTTTATGTCAGATTAGTCTTTCTTCTTCGTAAGATAGAAAACATGAAATATTTTGACTTTGAAAATCTTCTAAATTGATTTTGTAAAGATTGTTTCTTCTCTTGGCAGAGAAAAGTATAGGCCCATCTTTGTTTCTGACTTTGCAAAGATTTTGATTGAATGTAACTGTGAAACCAGAATCACACAATTGACCGACGCTTAATCAAGTTATGCTTCGACCATCAACAAGCAAAGACATTATTTATGCATGCAAAGGAATCTTTTCCTATTTTTCCATTCCAATAATTTTGCCCCGCTGGTTGTCTCCAAAGTTACCGATCCTCCTTTCTTATAATCAAGGTCTAGGAACATAGACCTTCTTTCCAATGTGTCGCGAGCATCCACCGCCTAAATACCAACGGTGCTTGCCGATCTTCTAAGGAAGGATATCTGCAGGAGAGACTATTTTATTTTTGGTACCCAAATTTTCTTGGGTCCTTTACTTGTTAGTAGTATGCATATGATGTGATCTTTGATGCATATAACTGGACGTTGATTAAAATAAAATATCCTATAACTTCCTTTTTGATGATTGATTTTTACTTAGACCGAGTCTTGTTTCAGAAACCCTAATCCAAATTTTATCACTTCGGATGTCTACATTTTCCAAGCATTTCATTCATTTTCTTTGTACTTTCATGAAAGTAGCTAAATCAAATGATAAATTCTTAATCCTTAGTTTGCTAATTGATCTCTTCTCGATCCGTCTACAAACTTCCTTTATCTTCTAATTGTTTCTTTAAACAAATATTTTCTCTCTCTATTACCTCAAGATGTCTAATATTTTCTACATACTTTTCTTTAACAAATTGTACTGTTTTAAAATAGCATGAGAATCTTCTAACAATTCTCGGTAGGCATCATGCAAATTATCGAGTCAAATTTTACCTCCTTATCACTATCTTCCGGCCATCAGTGCAGAGATGTTCGTGATGTTCGATGACTCTGAACTCAGATTCGATTCGATGAATCTAGGTCCTCCCAAGTTGCCATCATGCTTTTCTTTCCTTCTACTCTTCTTGGTTTCTTCTTGAGAGTAGGACATTCGGACTTGTAGTGTCAGGCTGATTGCACTTTCAGAAGCAGTATAATGAAGACTTCTAGTTTAGCTTCGTCTTTCCCATTCTTTCTCGAATTTCGGTTCCCTCTGGACTTCTTCTTCCACATGCGTCTTATCTTTCTAGAGATGAAAGATAATTCATCATCTTCATCACTTGACTCTGATTCTGATTGGCTGGAGTTGTCATCCTTTGATTCTTCAATTTTCAACGCTTTTGATGACTTCCTTCTTCTCTGAGTCTTATGATTCTTCTGTCCGGCCTTCAGTGCTATCTACTTGTCCCGCTTGGGCTTGTCTTCAGCGTTGAGTTCAACTTCATGAATCTTCAAAGATCCCAGCAACTCATCCAGCTTTAACACGCTCAAGTCTTTGGCTTCGCACCGCAAAGAATTTTAGGTCTCCATCTCTTAGGAAGACGCCTTAGAATCTTTCGAACATGATCTTGATTGTTGTACGTCCTTCTTAGAGCTTTCAATCCATTGACAATTGTTTGAAATCTTCCAAACATTTGATCAATAGATCCTTCGTCTTCCATCCTAAAAAGCTCATATTGGTGCACAAGAATATTTATCTTGATTCTTTAACTGGCTTGTGCCTTCGTGAGTAATGGACAATGTGTCCCATCTCTTTTGCGTTGTCGCATCCGTGGACTTTGTCGTATTTCGCCCTCGCTTAGGCACACGCCAAGAAAAATTTTGCCTTTGAATTTAGCTATATTCTTGCTTTTTGATCAGCCTTCCATATGTTTCGTGGAATAGAATTGCCTTCTTCATCTACGGGTGTATAGGGTCCGTTCTCTATTACGTCCCAAAGGTCGACATGAGTAGATTCGATGAATAGCCGCATCCTATCTTTCCAATAGTGATAGTCTTCTCCGTTGAATGTTGGAGGTCTAGTGACTGAGGCTCCTTCAGCGATGTATACATGTGATTCCGCCATTATCTTTAATCCACACTTCGCCAAAGTGATTCTTGGATACCTTGCTTTGATACCAATTGAAGTGAATCACACGTTAATACATCACTTAGAAAACGATATTAGAACACTTGTTACAGAAAAATAGCACTCAGCTAAATCACGTTTTCACGTAGTAATTTTTCTCGCTATTTCGTGTAAGTATCTGTAAGTATGTAACTTTTTGTAACTCTTTGTAACTTTTGTGTGTGTGTGTCTGTAACTTTGCAATCTTCGACTTCGACTTGTATTTATAGCCTTCGTTTCCAACTGCTTCTTGAATCTTGAATCTTGAATCTTGAATCTTGAAAGAAACGGTTAATCGGTTGAGTTCAGAATTAACTCAAACCGACTCTTGCGTCTCGCTTCTTTTTCTGCGCTCATTCCGCTTTTGCATCTGCGTCAGGTTCGCTTTGCATCTGCGTCTGCGTTGTTCAGCGTCTGCATCTTTCCCGCCTTTCATCGTCGTGTGTCGCCTTCGCCTCAGGTTGACTTTAACTGTTTCAACTTCAGATGTGTCTTAATTCATCGTAATGGCTCGTGTCCGACTTCAGCTTATTTCAACTTCGCTCGTATGCGAGTTCGTCGTGTCCGAATTCAGCTTATTTCAACTTGCCTCAGGTCTCGAGTTAAATGCTCAATAAATGCGTGTCCGACTTCATTATTTCAACTTCGCTACGTCCGAGTTCGCGTAGGCGTCTCGTCCGACTTCGCTTATTTCAACTTCGTCTGTTTTGTTTTTCTTTGTATTTGATCTCTTTTTGTTATACATCAAAATCATATTTATGTAAAGTTATTTTGACTTAACACTTCTATCATGATCATGTCCTGTCATACCTACTTCTGTCATAATTGTAGCCCGTCATATTTGCTTATGCCACCATTATGGCTTTCCCTCCTTGCTTCTGTCATGATCGTGATACTAAAATATCAGTTAAAATATCATGCAACCTACAACTATCACATCCCCAAACTTGAATTTTTGCTTGTCCTCAACAAAAACAAACAAACAAAACACAAACACACCAAATAACAACACACACATATGCAATAATGGTACAATGGTATTGAACATCGATAATTAGTTAGACAATCAAAATTTTAATTATCCTTAAGTAGCTTTTCATGTGAAGTCATGCTATTCATAAAGAGTATGATTTATTAAAAAACACACCATTTTAGTTAATTTTCATTAACATGAACCTAGCCTTCTGACACGAAGGCAAACATTTGTAATGAATGTCCCCCGATTACTCAAGTAGGTCATGTTTTTATTAAGCGGCTTAGTTAGAATGTCATTATAGCCTTTTGACATGAAGGAAAACATTTGTGATGAATGTCCCCGATTACTCAGCTATATCACATTCTCAATTAGCTACTAGCTCTATTTATAACCTAATTTGTTTTAAAAGGACCAGTGAAATAGTTATTTATTAAAAAAACATCATTTTAAAAAATATTTTCTTGCCTACCTCATTTCTTTAGCTAATCATTCTCATGAAAAGATACTAATGATGCTACTTATTCGATTGACCTAAAATTATAAATGAATGTGTCAAATTCCTAGGGTGAACAAACTAACATCATATCCTAGTTAACATGCATATTTAACCAAAGCAACCTAGGACACTAATTTACAAGCTAATAATATTAGCAACCCAAAAGACTATGTTCAAAGCTAAATCAATTCTATTAAGTCCTAAACGTTGACATATTCACATGAGTCACATCATGAAATCCTAAATGAGATTTAACATATATAGCATGCAAAATTCACACTAAAAAAAGATAAAATGCTTACAACCCTCCCCAAACTTGGACAACACATTGTCCAAAATGTGAGAAAAACAAACAACACGTAAAAGTGGGGAAGTAAAACATAATAACAAGAAAAACAAACCAACAAATAAAGAGATAAGGGCTGAGGCATCCAACTCATTATGGAGATTGAGCTAGTGATGATGTTGTTGTCTAAAAACCAAACATGCTAATTTATGGTCATTAGCTTAACCTTGCATCCTTTGAAACTCAACTCGGATCAATTATAAGTGGTTTAGTTCCACCAGTGTTGCCTAATTTTAGCTTCATACCTTGTAAATGTGGCATAAATTAGAAGATAATCAGAAGAAAATATTGATAAAATTAAGGAAACCAATTAAGTTCAGTAATGTCCTTTTTACTAACAAACTGACAATAAAATAGGGAATAATAAAACTCTCTAAATCTTCTGTTGAATCCATCAGTTTGTCCTATAAGAGGGTGAGTTGTTCTTATTCTTCCTTAGTCACCCCTGTCTCCTCTTCTTTGTTCACTTCATAAATAGAGACTTTTGTATCTTCTTCAACCTCTATGTCCTGTATCATTTGTTCTTCATTCTCTTCTTCTTTATCTTCTTAAACAAAGACTTACTTATATTCTTCAAACTCAATCTTTGATGTCATATGTTGTTCTTCCTTTTGCTTTTTTAAAGATTCGACTTCATCAATTCTCATGAAGGAGTTATTCTCATTCGGATTTTTTGATAACTTTTCATGTTTAATTTTACTTATTCATCTCTAATCCGAAGGATGAGGTTGTCTTCATGGACATCTACCAAAGCTTTTCCGGTGATAAAAAAATGTATACCAAGAATTAGCGGACATTTTTGATCCTCTTCAAATTTTAAGACGACAAAATGTACAGAAATGATAAACTTGTCCACGTTTACAGATACATCCTCTACCACGTGAAACGGTTTCCTTATCAATTGATCTACCAATTGAATAAACATAGATGTTGGCTTCATATCTCTTAGCCCCAATTTCTTAAAAATCGACGAAGGCATAAGATTTATACTTGTACCTAAGTTTCATAAACATTTTGAAATCTTTAAATTACCAACTATATAAGGTATTGTAAACCTCTTTAGATCTGTCAATTATGAGGGCATATAGATGGTAATTAAGGAGCTGGATGTTTCCATCATGGCAATAGTTTGTTTATCATCCCAATTTTGCTTAGTGGATAATATGTTTGTAAGGAACTTCGCCTACTTAGGCCTACATTTAAACACTTCCACAGAAGATAAGTAAATTTTCCCTTTTTTTTTAACTTTTCCATAAACTTTGCAAATGTTACATCTAATTCGTTTTTCTGAAGTCTTTATAGGAATGCTAACTTTGGTGCGTAAGGTGGAGGAGGATTGTATGGAGGGGACTCATTCTTATTTTCATCCTTTCTCTTCTTCTCTTGGTCTTCTACAAAGTGGGTCTCAATTTGTCTTTCTGCTAGTTCTTTTAGCTCTTTCCCGCTCCTACGTGTGATATCCTTATATTGCTCTCTTGGATTTTCTTCCAGATTGCTCAGATGGTTTTCCATACTTGTTTTACATAATTCCCTATAAAGTTGGCTCATCTAAACCTCTAAGTTGTGAATAGAAAAGACATAATCTTTCAATAATTGCTCAAACTTCCCTTTTATCTCTTCTGGACCTTTTCCATGTTTATGAGCTTGTCCATGATCTTGTCAAACTTACTGTTGGGCCCGGGCCCCGCACGTCCGAATCCCCGAGGGCGGGCCCCTCGGGCTGCGCCGACGTCGGGCGCTCCATATACCATCGGACCCGATCCCAACATCCATACAAGGAATCAGTATCGGTTCGGATAACAATACATAAACACATACTCATACATACCATCGCATGCATTCTCAACATGCATTTTCATATCCATTCATCATCTTAATATTCAGAAACATATGTCATTCTCATTAGAAGCAATTCAACAAGATTCTCAAATGCGATGTAATACAAAATAAATTGAAATCTCAAAATATAAAGTATGCTCCATGTCGACATGCTCAAGGCCAACCAAAAGACTAACTTATATAAGTTCCTAGCTAGCTCGAAGTTTCGATGCCTCGCAAGGTCAACAATCGGTTCGATTCGCACCGAGGAGGGGGAGTAATGGGGTGAGCTGCGAAGCTCGATGGTATATACGTTTATAGCCATTGGCAACGAGCCACACAATCAAGCATATATATATATATAGATATATCATTGGCAATTCAAGATCCACATTCATATAACATAAGTCATGCATTCACAATTCCTCAACGATCAATCAATATGCAACATAGCTATCAAATTTATCATGTGTTATGCTCAACAAATCCATCGTATGCACAATCAATTGGCTTGAGAGTTCCAGAATCCATCCGAATAACCCAAAGGTCAATCCAGAATCCATCCGAGTCCGATTTCAAGGATCTCGCTACAAGTCAGGCAGCCGGGAGAAGGCTTTTATCACAACGCACGTGACTCCATCCAGTAACTCTCTTACCCAAACAAAGCACATAGTCCGCTCAATCCATGCTCAAAGCCACGGTTCACATGTTCTCAAATCTCATTCTAGTCCATTGCCATAAAGGCCTATCAATCCATGCATATTTGTAACCATAATGCGAGTTCACATTTAGTGCAATAGTCTCATATTATTCAACACAATAATCTCACATATTGCAAACAAGCACACATCATGCAATTGCCCATACACACAATAACCATAAACATATTACCCACCTAGTATCGCTGGAGTATCGGACTCACTGTTGTCCTTCCTCTTGCGATTGGGTCAAAGCAGCTTGGTTCCCTATAATAAACCAAGTTTCCATACAATTAATATCTATAGAAAATATTCAAGAAAGCTCGATAAGTAAAAAGGAAAGCGTTAAAAGTCTTCATTCGACTCCCATCTAAAATCCCAATTCTTCAAACAATTTCCAACTTCCTTCTCATACAACTCAGTCCTTAATTGCTAGATCACAACAAATCTAAAATCACCTCAATCGGACATCTACACGAAAGATATCCTCAAAATGCCAAAATCTCATTTTGGAAAACAGGGTCTCATGCAAGCTAGCTCATTGTGGTGTGCACCCAGGTGTCGCCCAGACGTGTTTCATCAATTGCACGCCAAGCATGCACACTATCATAGCCACAAGGCACACCTCTTTCAGACGCCGTAGGCGTGTACATGGTGCACGCCAGGATGACACCTAAACTCCAGACGCGCTGGCGTGTTCTGCATAATGACGCGGCGTGCGAAGTTGGAGCTACGATTCAACCAGATTCCTGCATTTTCCGACTTCCATTTCTTCCCAAACTCAAATACAACGCAAACAAACTATAGATCAAGACTAAAGCTACATTTCTAACCCAACATCAACTCAGAAATCAAAGACCAATACATTAATCCAAGAAATCTCATCGTTTACAACCCTAAACCCTAAAACCTTCGATTCTCACGGATTCCACATACTCTAAATTTAAATCTAACCAAAGCAAGTTAGAAGGCGCTAAACTTACCGAAAAACGCTTCCACACCGCTTGAAAACTCAAAATCGCAAAAACTCTTCCTCTCTTCTCTTCCTCCACCGACGGTGTCTCTTCCTCTTCTCTTCTATTTTTCCTTTCTAATTATTTTCTTTAAACCCTAAGGGCTTGGGCCCTTCCTAATAAGCCAAAGCCCAAAACAACTTAGTTAGCTTCTCAAAACCCTTACACACTTTAAATCCTCTAATCCTCATTTAAACCACAATTAACCTATACTTATCCATAATATTCCCAATTTAATCACACTAAGACAAAATACCGCAATTATCACAATTCATGCTTAATATCATCATAAAAAAAAATTCGGGGTCTAACATTTCTCCCCCTCTTAAAAGAAATTTCGTCCTCGAAATTTACCTGAATCATTGAAGAGATGCGGATACTTCTCCCGCATAGCTTCCAATGGCTCCCAAGTAGCCTCCTCTACCGAATGGTTCCTCCAAAGGACTTTGACCAACTGAACCGTCTTGTTCCTGAGAACCTTATCCTTGGTATCCACAATCTGCACTGGAAGCTCCTCATAGCTCAAATCATCTTGCAACTGAACCTCACTAGTCTGAATAACATGTGACGGATCCGATCTATATTTCCTCAATATGGACACATGAAAAACGTCATGAATCTGCGATAATTTCGAAGGTAACGCTAATCAGAGGTAGGGTCCAATCATCTCAAGGATCTCATAAGGACCCACATACCTCTGACTCAACTTCCCTTTCGTCAATCTCAATACTCCTTTCCAAGGAGATGTCTTAAGGAACACTTTCTCACCGACCTCATACTCCATCTCCTTTCGGTGAGCATCAACATAACTCTTCATTCTGTCCTATGCTGCCTTAAGCCGTTGCTTAATCATATTGACTTTCTCAACAGTTATCTAAATCAAATCTGGTCCTTCCAATTGCCTCTCTCCTTCTTCATCCCAACAGATCGAAGTCCTACACCTCCGCCCATACAATGCCTCATATGGAGCCATCTGAATGCTCGAATGGTACGAATTGTTATAAGCAAATTCGACCAACGGCAAATGCTCATCCCATGCTCCTCGAAAATCCATCACACAAGCTCGAAGCATCCCCTCAAGTGTCCGAATAGTCCTCTCCGATTGACCATCCGTCTGAGGGTGAAAAGTCGATCAAATTCAGCCTCGCCCCAAAGCTTTCAAGAACCGCCCCAAAACCTCGGTGAACTGAGGATCTCGATCCACACAATCGAATCCGAATCCCATGCAATCTCACTATCTCATCAACATACTTCTTTGCTAGCACATGCAAAGAATCACCGTCGAATAGCCAAAAGTGGGTGACTTAGTCAACCGATCAACAATCACCCAAATGGCATCATGCCTCCCGCCGTCCTAGGCAATCCCATCAAAAGTCCATCGTCACTCGCTGCCACTTCCACTCCGAATAGGCAACGGCCTCAATCTCTGTCTGGAAGGTGCCCGATGTTCAACTTGACTTACGACACACTAGACACTTCATCGACAAACTCGCTATATCCTCTTCATACCTTTCCACCAAAATTGCTCTCTCAAATCTCGATACATTTCGGTGCTACGGAATGCATGGCATAAGGCGATTGTGTGCCTCATCCATAATCTCATCCTTGATCTCCGCACATCCGGAATACACAACCTACCCAAGAAATGTCATAAGCCCATCATCCCGCACATCTATCTGTAAACCTTGCCATTCTCAATCTCATCCTGCTTGCTCAACCGCATCCCGAGCCTCGCAAATCCCTAACCTTTCCTTCAAAGACGGCCTAACTCGAAAATTAGCCAAGACAACTGCTTTTCCGCATCAAGCTTATCCTAAGCTTAGCCATCTCTTTCAATAAAGGAAGATAAACCGATCGAACATGAGCAATCGACGATTTCTACTCAGGCATCCGCCACAACATTGGCCTTGCCCTTGATGATACTCAATCAACAAATCATAATCCTTCAAGAGCTCCAACCACCTCCGCTGCCTCAAATTCAATTCCTTCGACTCAACAAATACTTCAAACTCTATGATCAAGAAAGATCCGAGTCCGAACTCCATACAAATAATGCCTCCAAATCTTCAAGGCAAATATCACCGCTAATTCCAAATCGTGTTTGATAATTCAGCTCATAAGGCTTCAAGCGCCTCAAGCATAAGCAATTACCCGATCTCCTGCAGATCAAACACATCCGAGACCCTTCCTCAAGCATCACTATACACCGAATAACCTCATCACCCATGGCAAAATCAAAATCGGGCACTCATTAATGCGCTGAGCTCCTCGAAGCTCCTCCGACAATCCTCACCCAATCAAACTTCGATTCTTCCTCGCAATTTCACATCGGAGCGGATATCATGGAGAATCCCTCCACGAATCTCCTGTAATAGCCTGCCAAACCCAGAAAGCTTCTCACTTCTGCTACATTCTTCGGCGCTTCCCAACTCACAACTGCTTCTATCTTCTTTGGATCCACATGAACTCCTTGCTCTGAGATCACGTGTCCAAGAAATGCAACTTCCCTAAGCCAAAATTCGCATTTCTCAAATTTGGCATACAACTCATTGCTCCTCAAAGTCTCCAAAGCCATCCTCAAATGTTCCTCATGCTGCTCATCACTCTTGGAATACACCAATATATCATCAATGAAGATAATGATAAATTAGTCCAAGAACGGCTTGAATACCCGATTCATCAAATCCATGAATGCTGCAGGAGCATTCGTCAATCCGAAGGGCATAACCAAAAACTCAAAGTGCCCATACCGAGTCCTAAAAGCAGACTTTGGCACATCCGATTCCTTGATTCTCAACTGATGGTATCCCGATCTCAAGTCGATCTTCGAAAAGACTCTCGCTCCTTGCAATTGATCAAACAGATCATCAATGCGAGGAAGCGAATACTTGTTCTTCACCGTTACCTGATTCAACTTTCTATAGTCCACACACATTCTCAATGAGCCATCTTTCTTCTTCACAAATAGGACCGGAGCTCCCCAAGGCGAAGAACTCGGTCGAATATACCCCTTCTCTAATAACTCCTTCAATTGTTCCTTGCTCTTTCAATTCACATGAGCCATCCGATAAGGCGGAATCGAAATCGGCCTGCACCGACACAAGCTCAATTGAAACTCAATCTCCGAGTGGCGGTAGTCCCGCACCTCTGAAAGACGTCCGAGAAATCCTCGACTATTGGAATATCCTCCACTTCCTCTATCACCTGAGTCAACCATAAGTTTAAACGCCTCACAACCCTTACTCATCATCCTCTCTCTGTCAATGCCGAGACAATCTCAGGCGGACTCGCTTCCGTCCCCAAAGAACACTACCCTTCCGTCGTCACCCAAATCAAATTCTACCGCTCTTCGCCATAATCCAAACGAGCATTGTACTTTTCCAAAGTGTCCATACCCAAAATCACATCTAAACCGCCATCTTCAAGTGGCATCAAATCGACCACTAGAAGTACTCCACCGATACTAAGCTCACATCCTCTAAACACATGACTAATCACAATATATCGTCCGATTGAGTACTCACCATCACGGAGTATCCAAAGGGCTCACAATCAATCACACACGGGTCTACTCAAGAAACAAACGAATGAGTAGAACCCGATCAATCAAAACTATCACATCATCGAATATAACTGCACTGCACTGTGACAACATCCGGTGCGGTCTCAAAGATCCTCCTCGTCATAGCAAACACCACGGCTGGTGCTGCCCTCTCGGTCTCCCGGAAGACTCGCCCTCCGGCAAGATCGTAACTACCTACCTCATCACGCCTTCGACCCATGGTCTCGCCTCTTGAGTGGCATCCGACCTCTCTCTCCGTCAGGAGGCCGAGGACACTCTCTCGGCAATGTGTCCCTTCACCCCACGTTGAAACAAGCCTCGCTGGCGATCAAGCACTCTCCTCTATGAGGTTTCCGCAGTGCTCACACGCTGGGATAACCGATCTATCTCCTCTCCTCTTCTACCGCCACCCACCGTTGAAGGTTGGTGAGAGATGAGAAGTCCTCATCGACCTACCGGCTAGCCCCATCGCCTCCTCTCCTCTCAATAAACTGGAAGCTCCTAGCACTCTCGTCTGCATAGGAGTACTAGTACTACCCTCTCCTAGATCGCTCTGCCTTCCTCTTCTTATTCACAAAGACTTTGATATTCTCTATGTTCTCCACCAAGAGCCTCAACTAATCGCTGAAAATCACTGAATGTGCACAATTACTTTATCCTGATAGCCAAATGTAGTCCCGACTCAAACCGACGACATCCGCAACCTCACTCAAAGATCAAGTCTCAAGCATACCGGATAACTCGTGAACTCGCCATACTCAAGAATCATCATATCCTCTCGAGTGAGACTCAAAACTCCCTCGCTTCATGGACATAAACCTCTCGACAGATATTTCTTCGAACACGACCACAAAATCCTCGCCATGCCAACCCCATCGGCCTCATCCGATCGCTCGACACGGCCTCCCACCAATGCAGAGCATCCTCAAGCAAACCGGCAGATACACCACTCGCCATCTACCTCACAATCCATCCGATCCATCACCCGCTCGTCCTCCGAACCATATCTCGGCTTCCTCAGATCACCGTCCCAAAGAAGTCAATCGCCCGCATTTCTCAACTTGTCAACTGCTTTTCCTCTTCATGGGCTGGAGCGGTAGGTCGGGCATCCGCCCATAGCCCGAATAAACGCTCGAGTGAACGTCAAACATCTTTCGGATCAAATCTGGGGCCTTTTTGACGGAATCGACGATTCTCGAGTCGCGAACGACGGGCTCACTCTCTAGCTCTGAAGCCTCAACATGCATTGGGCTACAGACTCATCAGCCCTCTCCTCCTAGTCGGAGAGTCGTGAAGGCACCTGCATAGCTCCTCGTGTCCTTCTACGAGGTGGCATCGCATTCTTCAAAGGTAAACACTAGGATTACTTACGACAATCTATATGTATGCATGATATGCATGTCACTTAATCAATGCAACAAGAAATCATATATCACACAATCCTATATGCATTCTAAGCCGAGGACACCTAAACCTAGGCGCCTGATACAAACATGTTGGGCCGGGCCCCGACGTCCAATCTCCGAGGGCGGCCTCGGCTCATACCGACGTCAAGCGCCCATATATCATCGGATCTCATCCCAACATCCATACAAGGAATTAGTATCGGTTCGGATAACAATACATAAACACATACTCATACATACCATCGCATGCATTCTCAACATGCATTTTCATATCCATTCATCATCTTAATATTCAGAAACATATGTCATTCTCATTAGAAGCAATTCAACAAGATTCTCAAATGCAGCGAATACAAAATAAATTGAAATCTCAAAATATAAAGTATGCTCCATGCCGACATGCTCAAGGGCCAACCAAAGGACTAACTTATACAAGTTCCTAGCTAGCTCGAAGTTTCGATGTCCCGCAAGGTCAACAATCGCTCGATCCGCACTCGAGGAGGGGAGAGTAATGGGGTGAGCTATAAGCTCGAGGGCATATACGCTTATAGCCATTGGCAATGAGCCACACAATCAACCATATACATATATATAGATATATCATTGGCAATTCAAGATCCACATTCATATAACATAAGTCATGCATTCACAATTCCTCAACGTAGCAATCAATATGCAACATAGCTATCAAATTTATCATGTGTTATGCTCAACAAATCCATCGTATGCACAATCAATTGGCTTGAGAGTTCAGAATCCATCCGGATAACCCAAAGGTCAATCCGTAATCTATCCGAGTCCGATTTCAAGGATCTCGTTGCCACAAGCGGCAGCCGGAGAAGGCTTTATCACAACGTGCACGTGACTCCATCCGTAACTCTCTTACCCAAACAAAGCACATAGTCCGTTCAATCCATGCTCAAAGCCTGGTTCACATGTTCTCAAATCTCATTCTAGTCCATTGCCATAAAGGCCTATCAATCCATGCATATTTGTAACCATAATGCGAAGTTCACATTTAGTGCAATAGTCTCATATTATTCAACACAATAATCTCACATATTGCAAACAAGCACACATCATGCAATTGCCCATACACACAATAACCATAAACATATTACCCACCTAGTATCGCTAGAGTATCGGACTCACTGTTGTCCTTCCTCTTGCGATTGGGTCAAAACAGCTTGGTTCCCTATAATAAACCAAGTTTCCATACAATTAATATCTATAGAAAATATTCAAGAAAGCTCGATAAGTAAAAAGGAAAGCGTTAAAAGTCTTCATTCGACTCCCATCTAAAATCCCGAATTCTTCGAAACAATTTCCGAACTTCCCTTCTCATACAACTCGTAGTCCTTAATTGCTAGATCACAACAAATCTAAAATCACCTCAATCGGACATCTACACCGAAAGATATCCTCAAAAATGCCAAAATCTCATTTTCGGAAAAACAGGGGTCTCGCCACGGCAAAAGTGGACGCCACGCGCGAACGGCCCTCGTCACGCATGCTTCATTGCGATGTGCACTAAGGTGTGCGCCATAGCGTTTCATCAATCGCGACGACGCCACAAGGCATACACACAGCCATGGCGTATTTTCTTCGCACGCCAGCGTACATGGTGCGACGGCGTGATACCTAAACTCAAGACGCCATGGGCGTGTTCTTGCGAACGACGCTGGCGGCATGAAGTCGGAGCTACGACTCAACCCAGATTCCTGCATTTTCGACTTCCATTTCTTCCCAAACTCAAATACAACGCAAACAAACTATAGATCGCTTAAAGCTACATTTCTAACCCAACATCAACTCGTAAATCAAAGACCAATACATTAATCCAAGAAATCTCATCGTTTACAACCCTAAACCCTAAAACCTTCGAATCTCACGGATTCCACATACTCTAAATTTAAATCTAACCAAAGCAAGTTAGGAAGGCGCTAAACTTACCAGAAAACGCTTCCACACTGTCGGAAAACTCAAAATCGCAAAAACTCTTCCTCTCTTCTCTCTTCCTCCACCGACGGCGTCTCTTCCTCTTCTCTTCTATTTTTCCTTTCTAATTCTTTTCTTTAAACCCAAAGGGCTTGGGCCCTTCCTAATAAGCCAAAGCCCAAAACAACTTAGTTAGCTTCTCAAAACCCTTACACACTTTAAATCCTCTAATCCTCATTTAAACCACAATTAACCTATACTTATCCATAATATTCCCAATTTAATCAAACTAAGACAAAATACCGCAATTATCACAATTCATGCTTAATATCATCATAAAAAAAATTTCGGGGTCTAACACTTACAATCCCATCAACTTGACTCATCTTGTTGAAATCTTGGTAGGCTTTAAATTCCTAATTGAATTTTTGGATTGTTAGATGAAATGTAATCTAGGTGGTTCAAACACCTTGATTGTAAATGCTCCAATAAGGATGATTACTTCCCGACCAAATTGTGCCTCATTGAAGTTTTCAAGGGTCCTTTACTCATATTTCCTCTATCATCGTTCTTTCTATCTCTTTTTGGCATTTGACTTTTTGGATTCCTCATAATTTCCTTGCGATGTCCAAACTGACGTGTCTTCTATTTTACGCCCAAACTTCCTTCTCTTTCTTTTTTTTTAATTTCGTGTGACTGGATACCACAATCACAAAAAGGGTAATAATTCCTTAAAACAAATGAATTCAAAAATTCCTAAACTAATTTCCCAGCAACGACACTAAAAACTTATTGAACAAGTTTTAATCTTATAAAACCCTTCAAAATTTCGCAAGCATATGGGTTGTCACATAGTATATGATGTGTCAATCCCACGAGAAATTAGTGAACTAATCGAATCCTAATTTTTCTAAGGGCTAAATTGCAATTAAAATGAAAAAAACTAAACAAAAAAGTAAACAATTGAATATGGAGTGATTGAAATGAGAATGCTAAAATAATGTAAGAAATCAAATTTGAGCACCACCAATTGGTAATTGAAATTCAAACAAGGAAGTTTAACAAATTATAAGAAAGGGGGTGTATCCTATCATCAATGCTAACTTAGTGACTTTTATGTTAATATGATGTCGGTCCTAGACTTTTAAAGGGTGATTATCTCTCTCGATTGTAATCACTAAGTCCTAAATTATAAGCTCTAATTAAATTGAGTTACCAAACACGTAATCTCTTGACTAACAAAATAGCTCACAACCTAATTAGTTCTTAAGCATTCCAATCAACAAATAGGTCCTCACCCTAAATCTCTCTCCGTATAATTATCGATTTGATTATTTGTGTGGTCTATTAGATTGTTTAACTCTCATTAACCAACCTAATCATTTTGTGTTTGATTCACTCTCTTAATTTATTATCAAAGCATTCAATTACAATAAATAATCACAACACCCAACATCATTAACGATAAAAGCAATAGGATTAACATTAAATCAAGTATAAATCCCTAAAAGAAGTCAGAACATCCTTAACCAAGGTTCATGATCATCTATTCCATCTCATACATAAAATGATCTAAATAAAAGATGAAAAGAAGAAAAGATAATTTAAGGGATTGGAGGTTGAAGCAGCAGCTGAAGCTCTAACTTCTCTCTCTTCCTTCTTCCTCTTCCTTAGCTTTTTTTTCCCCAAAGTGGCAAATGGAGGCTCTCTTTAGGGTTTCTTTCTTTTTCTTTTATATTCTTTTTCTATTCAGGGAAAAAACTAGGTTTTACTCGGGCCCAAATGTCTGAAATAACCCTAAAATTTTGAGTTAGTAAGCAGTACCCACATCTATCATCGCATTTGGCCACAATCGTGGCACTTAAAATTTGCTTCTATCATTGTCGTGGCCAACGACACCATGATTGTGGCCTTTTATACCTGCTTCTCTCATAATCATGGCCTTCTCTGCTTGCTTATATCACGATCGTAGCCTTCCGAGCCACGATCATGGCACTTGTTCCTCCTTTAAAAAAATTTTACCTGATCTTAAACACTAACAATTTCATCAAAAAAACCTCAAACACACAAAAATAAAGCTCAATATCATACTCTAACCCATATAACATTCAAAAAGACAAACACATAATCACACTAACACAATTCTAAACCTAAACATGTACAAATAATCTAATTAACAACTAAAAACATACTATGCCTATTAAAACATCATGCAAGTTACAACTATCACCTCACATTGAATTTCCTCACTATCTGCTGAAATTTCCATTTTTTGAGATCCTACTATCTCTATGCCATTATTCCCATCATCACTCTTAATTTTCTCATTATCTACTGAACTTTCCATTTTTTGAATTGTTGCTGGCTCCATTTTATTATTCCTATTTTGGTTTACCACTTGTTCTTTCTTCCTCCCAGATTTGTTCATCTCAAATGGCACATCTTCTACTTGTTTTTACTTGTTATTAAAAACTTCCTTCCTTCTCCATTTTTTCTTTTCTTCTCTATTTTTGGGCTTCCACATTTATAAGACTCGGATAACATCTTTCGTAAACATCCCCCTTCACCTAACTTTATTATTTTTAGAAAGTCAAGCAGCTTCCTGGACACATTCATATCCATACAAACTTTGGCATGACCTCTTCTCTTCATCATCGTAGTGTTCTCATCCATTCCTAGTCGATTCCCCTAACTTACTGGAAATATGACTGATCCTTACAGCTGAGCAATACTCCAATATTATTTTGTGAAAATTCACCCACATAGGTATTGTTACTAGCTAAGTTCTATCAAGAGTTACCCCATGAATCCATTTGTTAAGCAATATGGGACAACCTTGTACATGCCAAGATCTTGCATTCATTGTTTTCTTAGTATTTTCCTCAATATTAAATTTAAATAAAAACGACTCCTCTTTATTTACCATTGTACTTACAGACCTTGATTTCTCCATGCTTTTTGTCCTCATCTTTGAACTATGCAAAATCCTAGCCTCCTCTCAAGAAAGAATCGCACTAAAGAGGTGTTCAACTTCAATGCGCCTTGCTTAAGGACCTCCAAAGGTGTTTATATTGGGTTATATTAGTTAGTAATGAAAAATTGTAGTTTGCTTAGATTTCTTATGTCAGCCGCAATAGAACTCCAAATCTTCTTGCCTTTGTTTTGTTCTTGAGCCATTCTCCCTAGATTATCCCCTAGCAGTGGGACATCAGCTGGGCTGAGTTTGGGTTTTTCAGGTGTGGTTAATGGGTGTTCTATTTTGGTTTGAATGGGTTCCATTGTTTTTATAATGGGTGATTTAATGGTCGGATGATGGGTGGAAGAGGGCAAAGTTAATGAGGATGAGGTATGGCTGTCGGAAAAGGAGGGTATGTCGGAGAGAGATGGTCATTTTAGAAACTTTTTTTGGCACAACAAACTTTTTTTTTTGTCTTCCTAATTTTGTTCGTTGAACTTAGTTAACCAATTCCACTATTTTGTCATTAGATGATATTTTGAATAAAGAATTCTTCATATAATCTATTGAAAAATAGGCATTAAAGCTCTTTTTAAATATTGAATGAATTAATAATACTTAAAACTTGCCTAATTGACTATTATGTTAAATCAAATTTGATTAAATTGAATTTAATCACTTGATTAACTATTTTCATTTAGATAGGATATTTCAATATTTTGAACATTACTTCCTCCTATTAACTATTTAAAAAAATCAAATCCTAATGGAGGGTGAGGGGAAGTAACTATACTTTGTTTTTTAGACTCAGCGTAAGGCCCCCTTGTTTTTTTTCTTTAATATGTCTAAAGTGTTAGACTGGTGAAGGTGCTCATAAGCTGATAAAGCTAGGAGGCCATTAGTTTATAGTAGGCGTAAGAAGAAGTTGGCAAATCCTAGCACGTGAGTTAGTTACATATTAGTGACAGGTGTCATCTATTAATTGGGGTAGGATGGGATATAAAAGGAGGGGAATGTTCTGTAAGAGGGCAGGCATGTATTCAGTAGTGAGAATAGTGTTTGGGAGGTGCAGCCCCTCATATAGGCTGATCAGTGTTTAGGTTGTAATAACCAATTTCTACAGAATATCAATATACAATACGGAATCGATGAAATTGCTTTGATCCATCTGATTCTTTTATACTCATTATACTGACATACTTGGGTGAGTTCTATCAATTGGTATCAGAGCCAGTACTCGGGTCGGTTGGACCGATAGGAGGCTAGGACTCCCTTACAAACGCGTTTTTCATGACCTAATGGACTGGATCCCATCAGAACTCCGAGGTTAAATGTGCTCAGATGAGAGTAGTTCTAGGATGGGTGACCTCCTGGGAAAGCCTCAGGAAAAGCAAAACCGTGAGGGCTTGATTGGGCCAAGGTCCAAAGCGGACAATATCTATGAGCGAGTAATCTGGGTTGTTACATTGGTATCAGAGCACGTTCTTGGTGCCATTAGATTGAATTCTATTCAGTAGTGGATGGTAATGACGAGAAGCATGGATAAGATTGACTTGCTAGAGAGGAGTGTAGCAAACCTAGCTGAGATGTTGGAGAGAAATGATGAAAAGACACGTCGACTGGAAGAAGCATTGTTGGAAATGATGCAATATGTCAAAGGAAAAGGAGTAGGGTCCTCCAAGGGGAAATCGGTGGTGAAACCAAAGGAAATGGAGTGGGTGGGTTGGCAGAAACTAGGCAGGGCAGTAATATGAAGTTTAAGGTAAGGGGGTCAGGAGGTTTGAAGCGAGAGAGGAAGGGAGAGTTTATGAGGAGAGAGGAAGGAGGTTAGAGATTTTGATTTTTTGTGGAGAGGACGCTTATGGCTGGTTGAATAGAATATAATGATATTTTCAGTTTAATGGGGTTGTCGACTGTGATTAAAGGGATGTAGTGGTAGTGGCGATGGATGGTAAGGCACTGGTGTGGTTCAACTGGTGGGAGGCGTGAAACGCAGCAACTGATTGGAAGGAGTTTGAATCAGCGGTGTTTAAGCTTTTCACCAACATTAGCTAAGAATCCATATGAGCTTCGTTTGATCGCAAATATCTTGACGATGATGGAGTATCGAGAAAACTTTGAGTTGTTAACCGGGCCATTCGACACATTGATGAAGAAATTCTCGGGGTTGTTCTTGAATGGATTAAAGATGGAAATCGGTTGAACTTAAGCTACACCATCTTTGGTTCTTTGAGTGAGGTGATGGACATGGCGCCATCGGTGGAGGAGAGGAATGCAATTGTGAAGCAAGGCAATGGAGTCACATACATGACAGATCCTCCACAATCCAGCCCAGTTTCACCGATCCACCACAGTGGACTTCCGACCCAGACCCCCAACAGCGATGGAGACGAAAGGGGGTGCGGTAGCTCCAAACCCGACCCCACTCCAGAGAGACGAGACTGGAGGAGCTAGGAGATGCAATTTCCGACAACTCCCACCCGAAATGCATAAGGAGAGGTATGAGAAGGGGTTGTGTTTTTATTGCGATGAAAGATTCAGGCCCAATCACGTTTGTAAAAACAAACACTTTCGGGTATATATTGTGGAGGATGAAGGAGAGAATGAGCCACTGGAGGACGTGTTTATAGATGCAGAAGGTGACGACAGTGAACGTAAACCATTGCAGTTGAATATGATGAGTGTGATGGGGTTAACTACGAAGAGATCATTTAAAGTATGGGGGAACTTTGAATGAAAGAAAGGTGGTAATATTAGTGGATTGTGGGGCCTCCAATAACTTTATCTCAAAGACTTTAGTGGAGGAGATGTCCCTACACGTGTTGGACACTCCAACCTTCTTAGTACAAGTGGGAGATGGCCATAAAATTAAAGAAAAAGGGGTCAGTGAAAAGCTACAAGTGGAGACGCAAGGGGTAAAAATAAAAGGGGATTTCTTTTTGTTTGCTTTGGGTGGAGTGGAAGTTGTGCTAGGGTTGGATTGGCTTGAAGGTTTAGGTGATATACAAGCTAATTTTAAGGAGTTAATGCTGAAATGGAGGGTAGGAGATAAGCGGTTCAGTTTGAAGGGAGAACCATCATTGATGAAGTTGGTGGCTACATTAAAATCGCTTTACAAATCAGTGGGAGAAGGAGGAGAGGACTATCTAGTCAGCGTGACAATAGTGGAACCGCAAGAGACAACCATAAAGGGGACAGTACAACTCCAGCAATTGTTAGCCGAATTTACTGATGTGTTATCCCCACCCATAGGGTTGCCTCCTCAAAGGAGTCACGACCATGCAATCATCTTGAAACCAGGAGCTGAAATACCCACGGTAAGACCCTATAGATATCCCCATTATTAGAAAAATGAGATAGAAAAGATAGTGGGAGAATTACTTGCTGCTGGAGTTATACGCCCAAGTGTGTGCCCCTTTTCCAGCCCAGTGATTTTAGTAAGGAAAAAGGATGGAGGATGGAGATTTTGTGTAGATTTTAGGGCATTGAATAAGGTGATCAGAAGGATAAATTTCCAATCCCTACAATTGATGAGTTATTGGATGAATTAGGAGGAGTCAAGGTGTTCTCGAAGCTGGACCTCAAGAGTGGCTACCACCAAATTAAAGTCTGAGAAGAGGACATACACAAAACGACATTCCGAACTCACGAAGGTCATTACAAATGGCCGGTGATGCCTTTCGGATTGTCCAACGCACCCTCCACCGTTCAATCATTAATGAATGAGGTATTCCGTTCCCACCTACACAAGTCCGTTCTAGTTTTTTTTATGATATTTTTATATACAGTCCAGATTTTGAGCAACATTTGGAAGATTTAAGGGTTGTCTTGTTGATTCTCCGGAGTCATAAGCTGTATGTCAATGAGAAGAAATGCGATTTTGGCAAGGAGCAATTAAAATAGTTGGGGCATTTGATCTCGGGTCAGGGGGTAGAAGTTGATCCCTCTAAAATTGAAGAGGTTGCGAACTGGCCAATACCTAAGGATGTGAAGGCTGTCTGAAGGTTTTTAGGGTTTACGAGATACTACCGATGATTTGTTCGAGATTATGGCAAGATCGCCAAACCTCTCACTCAACTACTTAAGGCAGAAGGGTATCAGTGGAATGTGGAGACTCAACAAGCCTTTGAATCACTTAAGGCGGCCATGGTAAACCTCCCTACTCTAACTGCTCCTGATTTTTCTAAACCATATGTTATAGAGACTGATGCATCTGGGAAGGGGCTAGGAGTAGTACTCATGCAAGAAGGAAGGCCCTTAGCTTTTCTCACCGGGCATTACCTCCACAGTGTTCTCCAAGTCGGTTTATAAAAGGAGTTAATGGCAGAGTGAGGCGGTTCGTAAATGGAGACACTACTACATTGGGGAGGCGTTTCATCATCCGAACCACCAAAGAAGCTTAAAATATTTGATGATCAGAGGTTGTTGAGAGAGCAGCAACAAAAGTGTACAACAAAAATATTGGGGTATGATTTTGAGGTGCAGTACAAACCGGGAAGGGAGAACCAAGCGGCTGATGCTTTATCGCGTAAAATGGAGTGTGCTGCTATATCAATAGCAAAATTGATGGATTCAGATGACTTGGAGGCGAAAATTCGGGTTGATCTGAAACTTAACACCAACATGCAAGATTTGTTAAGTGGGAGCAAGGAACACATGGGATACTCGGTTAAAGGAGGCAGATTATATTATAAATCGAGGCTGGTTTTATCAAAGGAATCTAGTCGGATACCGACTATTTTGAAAGAGTTACATGATTCACCTATGGGAGGTCATTCGGGGTTCCTACGCACTTACAAACGTGTGCTGGGACTGGTTTTTTGGAAAGGAATAAAGAATGACATTAAAAAGTATGTCGAGGCTTGTGAAGTGTGTCAACGCAACAAGTATCAAGCATTATCCCCGGCTGGTCTATTACAATCATTACCAGTCCCTTCGCAAGTGTGGGAGGATATATCTATGGATTTCATTGGAGGTTTACCGAAGAGTAAGGGCATGGACACCATCATGGTAGTAGTCGATAGGCTAGCAAAATATGCTCATTTCTTGCCTTTGGCCCACCCCTATTCTGCTTCAGATGTTGCTACACTCTTTGTTCGAGAAATAGGGAAGCTACATAGGTTCCCAGCCTCAATAGTATCTGACCGGGATAGGGTATTCATGAGCAGATTCTGGTCTGAACTCTTCAAGCGGGCAGGTACTCAGCTGAAGTTTAGCTCCGCCTATCACCCCCAAACCGATGGACAAACGGAAGTCACCAATAGATGCTTGGAAACATATCTCCGTTGTTTCACCGGAAGCAAGCCGAAGCAATGGACTCAATGGTTATGTTGGGCAGAATTCTGGTTCAACACCAACTACAACAGCTCTACAAAAACTTCTCCATTTTATGCTCTATATGGCAGACCCCCACCCACCTTATTGGGTTATGCAGGGGAGTTATCAGCAGTGGACAAACTTCTTAAAGAACGGAATGGAGTCATTACCAAATTGAGGGACAACCTACTGCTATCTCAGAATCGGATTAAAACCCAGGCGAATAAGAAACGCAGGGAAGTGGAGTACACGGTTGGAGAAAGGGTGTACTTGAAAATCCAACCATACAAACTTCGATCCTTAGCACAGAAGATGAATGAGAAACTCAACGCCCGTTACTATGAACCATTTTTTATCGTTGAAAAGATTGGAGCAGTGGCTTATAGACTGGAATTACCTGCATATAGTCGAGTTCACTCGGTTTTTCATGTGTCATTGCTTAAGAGGGCAGCTCCTAATCTTGTGCAGATACAACCATTACCTAAGCAATTAACTGATGAGTGGGAGCTAGATTTCCAACCTGAAAGGGTATTGGGGACCCGAAAGGATGCAAATGAGAATGAGGAGGTATTAATTCAGTGGCAAGATCTTCCTACATTTGAAAATTCATGGGAATCCTATGCTGCAATTGCTGAACACTTTCTGACATTCCACCTTGAGGACAAGGTGCAAGCTTTGGAGGGGAGTATTGATAGAGCTAGGAGGCTATTAGTTTACTGTAGGCGTAAGAAGAAGTTGGCGAATCCTAACACGTGAGTTAGTTACATATTAGTGACAGGTGTCATCTATTAATTGGAGTAGGATGGGATATAAAAGGAGGGGAATGTTCTGTACGAGGGCAGCCATGTATTCTGCAGTGAAAATAGTATTTGGGAGGTGCAACCCCTCATATAGGCTTATCAGGTTGTAATAACCAATTTCTACAGAATATCAATATACAATACGGAATCGATGAGATTGCTTTGATCCATCTGATTCTTTTATACTCATTATACTGACATACTTGGGTGAGTTCTATCATAAGCTAGAGCGAATATTACGACAACACCCAAAAATAAAAAAAACAAACAAAAGATCAACCAAGTGAATTTTTTTGAGTCAACTTATTTCAAGTCATGATTGTTATTTAAAATAATTATATTTTGCAAATGTCTCAGTCGACTAGGGAAGCGATAGGTTTAAACTACAAGCATAAAGATTTATAACTTTTTTTTCTAGGTACATCAGAAGCTGTTCTTTTGAAAACCTTGAGACAAAGGTACACGTACAACAGAGGAACCTCCCATCAATCCCAAATCATGACAACAGCAATAACCCCAACGCCAAGCAGAACAGCAACAAACTTGAAGAATGGTGTGTCGAAGAATAATTTAGCTTGTGGTTTGAATCCTTTAGCCATAAGATGGTTTATAGCAACATAGATGAAAACCCCACATGCAATTCCCATTGAGATACCGTAGATCCAATCCATGACTTTGCCTTGTGTGGTTGCATCAATGGCAATGCCAATTCCTACTCCAATTGGACTGGAAATGGCAAATGCAAAAGAATAAGCCACAGTCAATAGAAATGGCCTCTTTGGAAGCATTCTTAGTAGTGCAATTCCCATTGCAATAGCTGCGAAAATTTTGTGCAAGGAAATTGTCCACAGGTTTCTCCATGCATCTGCCTCGGTCGCTGAAAGTATCGAAAATATCAGTTTCTTAAAAGGAATCCGAAACCTATTTTCTATGGATTTCTGACACTTGGAATAATTAATTAGAAGTAGTTCATTTGTCACCTAAAAATGAGTACCGCAGCAAAAATATCAACTCATATGGTTAGTTTTCCATTGTCTCCTGCGCCTGAGTCTTAATGTAACCAAAAGAAAACGAGTAATTTTATCCCAAACCTTTAAAGACAATGGATTGAAAGCTGAACTCCTTGGTTTTTGGAGGCGTGAATTTAATACAAGACCAATGTAAGATCTCATCTTTTTATATTAAATGATAATGTTACGGGTAGAATTTTTTCAACATGCTGACTTGAAAGCACATAAATACCTGCAACTCCGACAGCAATACCCTCAAAAACCGAGTGAAAACACAGAGCAACTATTAGCATTACTGTGTCACCAAGAGAAGTGGTGCTCAAGAACAAACGGTTAAGTTCCACTTCCAATTCTTTTTCAGCAGACCTTCCTTGTTCAATTTCCACTCTGTTTTCTTTTTGTCTTCCCCTTGTAACAAACATAACTATGCAATCACCGAGCATAGTCAAAAGGTACCCAGAAGATGCCAACATGAAAGCGAAAGGATACGTCTTTGACGTCAGACTGCCAAAAGTATCTGCTGAATCGCTCAAAAAATGCATTAGAGAGGTGCCCAGAAAAACCCCACCTGCAAATTGTGTTCCCAAGAGGAGAAAAGTCTCGTTCCATTTGAAAAAATATGGGGAGACACCACCGGCGAAGGTGGTGACCAGAAGTATGATCAAGCACCAAACTTTCACCAGAATCAAGTTTCTGAGTGCAAGTCTACGGCGACGCCGCCTTCGTGACCGCCATCTTCATCGTCTCCATGGCCGTTGATTGTAGAGCATTCCAGGAGCAATGAAGAAATCAACAGAAAGGTTGACCACGGAGATTTAAGAGCTGGCAAAAAAGCCATGGTTAGTGGATATTGATGAAGCTTTTTCCCCGAGGATTTAAATTTGCTAATTAGCTGTATACTAAGGGGATCGGTGTTGTACAGAAAAAATAGATTAAAATGCTATGAAGTACAGATTTGACTTTCCAATGTCTCTGTCAGCTTGTACTGCACAAAACTGAATCAAATCAGTAAAAGTTACCTGTAAATGGAATTAGTCTATCATGAATATGTAATATATATATTTTTAGTTGTTTATATTATTCATTGTAATTATTTTAAGCAAGTTATTCAGACATTTTGCATAAAGTATCCGACCCCTTAGGCAGGACACCAATCTAAGGCCCACTTTTAATGCATTTGAGCAGTATCTTTTTAGTTTTTTTTTTCAATTAAAAGGGTAGGAAATCTTTGATTGTCGAAGAAAAAGTTAACGTTAACTAATAAATCATCTTTATCATCATCGTACTCTAAAATTCAGTAGTAAAGCGAGTTTTAAAGTATTCGATAATACACAATCTTACTTCTACATATTAATATTAATTAATAAATAGCTTCCTTTATTAGCTATAATAATGAGAAAGTTACTCTCAATTTTTAATCATTAAATCTAAATAAATTTCTTTATTTGCTTTACAACTTTAACTTGTTATATTTATAAATATATTTGAAGCATTTGTGTGTATTTTTTATACTCTATTTTTTATTTTCACTAACATATAAATCTAAGATATTTCAATTCAAAAATTCATGGTAAAAAATTTTCGTAGTTATGTTTTCTCGAGTTCGAGTGATAATTTAAAGGTAAAGTTTTTATTTTTATTTATTTTAACTTATTAAATATTTGAATATATTATAATTAATTTGTAATTTGTCATTAACGTGGATATTATATTAGCATTTTAAGTTAAAACATAATATTAAATGATATTGTGTTTATTTTTGTTTCTCCTTTTATTTTTAAATTAATTATTATTTATAAAATATAATTAAACATTAATAAATAATTTAATTTTTGTAATTGTAATTTTAGTATACTTTGTCATGTGTTATAATTATTGAATTTTTGTTTTGTAGAGGTTCACATAAGTTTAGTTATAATATGACTAAATCAAATAATTTAAGTTACCCAATTCGATGACTACATAAACGATTTCATTTATTATAAAATTTGTATAATTATATTAAACATGTTGTGATAATTAAATAATAATAAAAATATTTGATAATTAAATAAGATCTTAAATAGTTAGATGTATTTGATTGGTTTTGTAAATAGGTTGGTAGCATTAGATTACTACATTTACCATTATGTTAATTCCTATAAAAGAAATTTTATTAAAAATCACTAATGTTAATTAAATTCAAAAGTTATTAAAATATTTGATTTAATAATTTAAACCTTTATCATAATATTTGTAAGATACTATTAGGCGATATTATGATCATTTAATATTTTGTTGAGTATGTAGATTTATAAATTGGGTCACTTATGTATGAATATTAAATTTTAATAATAACAATATCATTTAAAAGTTTACATGTTTATACATTGTTGATTTATCGAGGCTTTTTTACTTCACCTAGGGCTTAAAAACATTATGAACGCCTCGAAAGTACCTTATATGATTCTAACTTGAAATATAAATAGTTTTCTATAAAAAATCTCAATAAATAAAATAGTGAAACAATATACCGTTAATATATCATTAAGTTTATGCCAAAATTCTAACATAAAATTTGATGAATATTAAAAACATAGATGATATATATATATATATATATATAATGTAATTGTAGAATATGATAAACTTTTATTTACGTAATTCTATCAGGAGATTTTCTCCTATTGAATAATTTCAAGTAGTTTAATATATAAATCACTAAACTCTAATATTTTATAATTAAATTTTATAATATTATAATACATACCTGAAGCTAAAGATGCTTCAAAACAATATTAGTAAAATCTATATATTTAATATTGTTCATTAATTGATTGATAAGGTAGATTTTAAGGTGAAAATTAAGGTCTTATAAAGTGCTTATAAGCTAATATCAAGATCATTTAAGGAGTAGATAAGAGTCAAAATATGATTCTCATGGGTGGTTTGCTTGAATAATCTAATAAAAGATAACAAAAGTATGAGAAGTATCATCATCTCATACATCAAAAGAAGTTTTGAGATGTCTTTATAATAAGAGCAAGTTATACGAGGTTCCACCTTTTGTTAATCTAGTGTTTAGTGAGTTGGTAACTTCTTTAGCTAGCATTATTTATCTAATCAATTAAAATAAATATTGGCTCATAGTATTGCAGCTTTTTATTTGTGAAGATCTTGGTGTTCTTTCATTCCATATGATGTAAATGGAGTACTTGAAGGCTATCATTAAGAGGACATTTTCCTCTTTGGTGTGGTTGATTCTTCTACACCCATTTTTGCTATGTTTGCTCATCGATTCTCCTCAGACCGTAAGTTATAAACTACCTGAGCTTAAGTCATACCGAGATGCGTGTTACGCTTAAAGAATAAATGGTTGTGTCTCTACAACTAAGTGTTTTATAAGACACAAGTATAATTAGTTAAGGGTCAAAGTTAGAACTTGTTTTGGTTATAATTATTTACTTAATTGCCAACCTTATAAGGAAAGATCCATTGGGATAATTCTTACAAGGCCATGCTAGTTTATGCCATTTAACTTAAGGTGGATTGTTCCTGAACAATATTATGTAGGTTCTATTAGTAAAGGCTCCAAAATCTAGTATAAGTTATACTATTTTGACCTCAGCCTCTAAATTTGGGTTGTCGCTTGGTAGATTTCTTGTTATGGATGAGAACCCTAAAGTGTTAAAGAGAGGCCAACTCTAGGTATTCTCTCTGATGATTAGTTTGCTTGCATAGTCGATTTTTTTCTTGAAAATCCACTTGCACCCTATATGTGTTAGCCTTTCGGGTGGCTCGAACAAAGTTCATACTTGGTTTTCAAACATGGAATCCATTTTAGACTTCATGACTTGAAACCATTTTTCAAATTCTGAACTCTTTGGAGATTCTTCTTTGATTGTAGGCTTATCATCCTCTATGAGTAAGACATCATTATGTTCACTTACGAGAAAACTATATATCTCTGAAGCATTATGTATCCTACTGCATCTTGGGTATTGGATACTGGAGGTGCAACTCACATTTGTACTAATGTGCAGAATCTAAGAAGGACTAGAAGATTGATTGCTAGTGATATCGACCTGCGCGTGGGAAATGGAGCAAGAGTTACTGCTTTATCTGAGAGGACCTATGATCTTACTTTGCCTACTACACTCATTTTAGAGCTTAGGAATTGTTATTATGTACCTACTATGAGTAGGAATATTATTTCTTTTGCTTGTTTAGAAAATGATGGATTTAAATTTTCTATCGAGAATAAGTATTTCGCTTATAAAATGACATTTTATATGGCATTGCACGCCAATTATATGGCATCTATACTCTAGACACTGAGTCTCTTACAAATGAGTCCATCTATAACATAAATACCAAGAAGTTTAAATCTAACGATTTGAACCCAACCTATCTCTCGCATTGTCGCTAGGCCATGTAAATGAAAATGCATCTCAAAACTTCATCAAGATGGATTCATTGGTTATTTTGAATCTTTTGAGACATGTGATTCTTGTTTACTGGGCAAGATGACAATGGCCTTGTTAGGCCTGGGTCCCGATCCCCATCCCAAGGTGACCCCTCGGGGACGCCAGGTAAGGGGCACGCGGAGGGAGAAACGAAAACATCCAACAAATAAAGGAACAAAGAAGGAAAAGGAGGACTCATGGCCATTAAAACTCCGCTTCGCCACGATTTAACTTCGTACACGCCATGGCAAACGGTTAGCAACACGCCATGCATAACACCCAAGGAACGCACCGCAACAAAGGACTGGCTCACCACGGAGAACTCCCCAAAAATCGAACCCGTTCCCAACATCTATGCAATTTCATACGAACACATAATCTAATCAATCTAACTAGAATTTTGACCCGCACAAAAATAAGGGAACTTCATGTCATTACAATTCGAAGGAGTTGAAAAAGCATTCATACATAGCACAATACATAACAATGCTTAAATCCAAATACATAGGGATACTCAATGTTGATATGCTTGGAAAACTAACCAAAAGCACTAACTTAGTACAAAAGCTTCTAACTATCTTGGAGTTTCCGATGCCTTGCAAGGATCAACGATCTTCTCGTTCTACACCTGAGGAGTGGGAGATAATAGGGTGAGCTGCGAAGCTTAGTGGCTTATACATTTATAGCCATTGGTAACGAGTCACACATTCAAGCATATATACAAATACACAAGTATATAGCAAGTCAACACTTAACAATTTATTCACAGTCTTATTGTCATCACAAGAATATGTCATGCAATTTCTGTTTCCCAACATAACAATTTATTATGCATCATACCTAACAAATCAATCATGAAATGCACAACAAATGGCTTGAGAGTTTCGTGGAACAAAACGGATAAACCGAAGTTTATACTGTGAACAAAACAAGTCCGATTTCTCAGGATCTCGTGGCCTCAAGCGGGAAACCGGGAGAAGGCTATAAATCGACGTGCACATGACTAACGAAACGTTCCTCTCTCGCCCAAACAAAGCATAGAATCATTCGTTTCATGCTCAATTCATTTTATCAAAAGCTTCATACTTTTCATTCTGAAAAAATGCCATAATATCTTTCAAGGCAATACATATTCACAATCCCAATGAAATTTCAATAATATCAATGCCACACACACATGCAAGCAAGCAAGATAATTTTCTCATATACACAACAACTATAAATATATTACCCACCTAATATCGCTTGAGAATCCAAGCTCACTGTTGTCCTTCCTCTTGCGATTAGATCAGGTCAGCTTGGTTTCCTATAACAACCAAGCTCCCATTTAAACAACATTCAAAGGAAATTTAATAAGTTTTGAAAATCAAAAGTGCTAACACTAAAATCTATACTGACCATCGTCCAAGTTTTCAGATCTTTAGAGACTGATTCCAAACTTTCTCTCTTCATACAACTTGTAGCCCTATGGATCTAGTTCACAACGAATCAGAAATCACCTCATTTGGACATCTACAGCAAAAGTTATGCGCAAAATACCAAAATACCTCGGTGCTGAAAAAATTTGGCGCCATGACGCAGCCCATGAGCACGTCATGACGCAGTCCAGAACCCTCCTAAACTGATTTTTCCTGCATTTTTCATCCACAATCCAACCATTTTGCAAATGCAATATATCTAAACCTTAAATCATATCTTATACTTCATTTCTAACTCATTATAACTTTAAAAACCATCACAACTATAGCAAGATCATCAACCCAAAAAAATTCAACCATTTTTCCCAAAACTTCTTAACAACCGATTCTAACTCATACCAAGCTATACTAGGGTTTAATCTAACCAAAACAAGATGAAATGAACTTAAACTTACTAGGAAAATGCTTCAATCCCTCTACTCTTCAAGGATTTTCGAAACCCCTCTTTCTCTTCTTCTCCCTTAGCCACCAACGATTCTCTCCCTCTTTATTCTTTTCACTCTTTCTTTCTTTCTTTCTAATTTCTTCCACTTAAGTCTAAATGGAATGAACAAGGACCAAATTACAACTCTATGCAATGCTTTAGCCTATCCAACTTAAGTGATCTTCCCAAAATGCCCTCAAACATTTTCGCTCTTTCATTCCCATTTATACCACATTATACTCACTTAATCTCAATTTTCCCTTAATACTCCCAATTTAATCACATTAAACAATAAGTCACACAATCAAGACAATTCATGCTTAATAACATCAATTAAAAAAATTTGGGGCCCAACATTTCTCCCCCTCTTAAAAAAAAAATTTGTCCTCGAAATTATTACCTGAGTTATCGAAGAGATGTGGATACCTCTCCTTCATGGCTTCCAATGGCTCCCATGTGGCCTCTTTCATCGAAAGTGATTCCTCCACAGACTTTGACTAGCTAAACCGCCTTGTTCACGAGGACCTTTTCTTTTGTGTCCACAATCTCCACTGAATCTCCTCATAATCGAGATCATCTCTCAATTAAACCTCGAGAGTCTAAATGATATGAGAAGGATCCGATCTATACCTCCTCAAAGATGGAAACATGAAAGACATCATGGATCCGAGACAATTCCGGGGGTAACGCCAACCTGTAAGCTAGCAGTTCAATTCTCTCAAGAATTTCATAGGGACCCATAACTTGCCCTTGTTGTCAAACCTCATTACTCCTTTCCAAGGAGACGTTTTAAGAAACACTTTCTCACCGACTTCAAACTCCATCTCCTTTGGTGTGCATCAATGTAGCTCTTCATCCTATCTCAGGTCGCCTTTAAGCTACCGCTAACCAATTTGACTTTATCAAGCGTCGTTCGAATCAATTTCGGTCCTACCAGCTTCCTCTCTCCTTCCTCATCCCAACAAATCGTAGTTCTACATCTTCTTCCATACAATACCTCATATGGAGCCATCCAATGCTCGAATGGTATGAATTATTATAGGCAAATTCGACTAATGGAAAATGCTCATCCCAAACTCCTTTGAAATCCATCACACATGCCCTGAGCATTCCCTCAAGTGTCATTATGGTCCTCTCAGATTGACCATCCATCTGAGGGTGAAAAGATGTACTAAAATTCAGCTTAGTTCCTAAAGCTTCTTGCAAACTTCCCTAAAATCTCGAAGTAAACCGAGGGTCTCTATCAGAAACTATAGAATCTGGAATCCTGTGCAATCTCACTATCTCATCAATGTACTTCTTTGCTAGCACATGCAAAGAATTAGTCTGTTTAATTGTCAGAAAGTGAGCTGACTTCGTCAACCGATCCACAATAACCCATATAGCATCATGCTTCCTACTGGTCTTGAGCAAACCCATCAAAAACTCCATAGTCACCCTTTGCCACTTTCATTCAGGAATGGACAATGGTCTTAACTTGCCTGAAGGTGCCTGGTGTTCAGCCTTGACCTGCTGACACACTAAGCATCTACTAACATACTCTGCAATATCCTTCTTCATTCCTTTCCACCAAAAGTGCTCTCTCAAATCCCTGTACATCTTGGTGCTACCGGGGTGCATGACATAAGGCGTATTGTGTGTCTCATCCAAAATCTCATCCTTTACCTCCTTGACATCCGGGATACAAAGCCTATTCTCCACTTTCATAAGTCCATCATCCCTCACTACTACTTCAGAAATCTTACCATTCCGAATTTCCTCTCGGAGTTTGCTCAAATCTGCATCTTGTGCCTGCAACTCCCTAACCTTCTCCCTAAATATCGGTCTCACTCGAAAGTTAGCTAGAAGGCAATTTGGTTCCTCCTGCTTCAAGCTTACCTTAAGCTTGGCCATCTTTTCCAATAAAGGCAGATAAACTGTCCGAACATGGGCAATTGAAGACTTCCTACTCAAAGCATCCGCCACTACATTTGCCTTGCCTGGATGATACTCAATCAGCAAGTCATAGTCTTTAAGCAGCTCAATCCACCTTCGTTGTCTCAAATTCAGTTCTTTCTGGCTCAGCAAGTACTTGAGACTCTTATGATCGGTAAAGATCCTCGTCTGAACTCCATATAGATAATGCCTTCAAATTTTCAAGGCAGAGATCACTGCCGCTAATTCCAAATCATGTGTCGGATAATTTAACTCATATGGCTTTAGTTGCCTTGAAGCATATGCTATCGCCTGCCTCCCCGCATCAATACACAACCAAGACCCTTCCTCAAGCATCACTATACACAGTATGGCCCTCATCTCCAAAAGGCGTAATCGTAACCGAGCACTTGTCAACTGTGCTTGAGCTCCTCAAAGCTCTTTCCGCATTCATCACTCCAGATAAACTTCGATTCTTCCTCAATAACTTAGTCATCGGCGGATATCATAGAGAATCCTCCACAAACCTCATGTAGTAACTCGCTAGACCCGTAAAACTCCTCACCTCTGCCTTGTTCTTCGGCGCTTCCCAATTCACTATAGCTTCTATTTTCTTTGGATCCACATGCACTCCTTGTTCTGATATTACATGTCCAAGAAATGCAATTTCCCTAAGCCAAAATTTGCATTTATCGAATTTGGCATACAACTCGTTTTTCCTCAATGTCTCCAAAGAAATCCTCAAATGCTCCTCATGCTCCTTATCACTATTGGAATAGACCAATATATCATCAATAAAGACAATGATAAATTGGTCCAAGAAAGGCTTAAAGACTCGATTCGTCAAATTCATAAAGGTTACAGGGGCATTTGTCAATCCAAAGGGCATAACTAAAAACTGCCCATACCGTGTCCTGAAAGCAGTCTTTAGCATATCAGACCCCTTTATCCTCAACTGGTGGTAACCTGATCTCAAGTCTATCTTGGAGAAGACTATTTCCCCTTGCAGTTGATCAAACAAATCATTTATGCATGGAAGCGGATATCTATTCTTGACAGTGACCTGATTAAGCTTCCTGTAGTCCACACATATCCTCAACGATCTATCTTTCTTCTTCACAAAAAGGACCGAAGCTCCCCAAAGTGAAGAGCTCGGCCTTATGTACACTTTCTCCAACAACTCCTCCAATTGCTCCTTAAGCTCCTTCAATTCTGCCAGAGCCATTCGCTAAGGCAGAATTGAGATCGGTGCCATACCTGAAAGAAACTCAATGGGAAACTCAATTTTCCTAGATGGCGGTAGTCCTGGTAATTCCTCAGGAAAGACATCCGAGAATTCCCTGACTACTGGAATATCCTCTAGCTTCCCTCTATCTGCCCTTATGTCTACCATATAGGCCAAAAATGTCTCACATCCTTTCCTCAACATCTTGTCTACTGTCAGAGCTGAAACAATTCTGGGCGGACTTACTTTTCTGTCCCCTAAAAACACCACTCTTCTGCCATTATCCAATTCAAATTCCACTGTCTTCTACTTACAATTCAGACGGGCATTATACTTCTCTAACGTGTCCATACCCAAAATCACATCCAATCCTCCCATCTTCAATGGCATTAAATCCACCACTAGAAGCTCCCCACCAATACATATCTCACACTCTCTATACACTTGACTAATAATAATATATTGGCCGATTGGAGTACTCACCATCAGCGGAGTATCCAATGGGCTCAAATTGCTACCACACACAGTTCTACTCGATGAAACAAACGAATGAGTAAAACCTGGATCAATCAAAGTAATCACATCATCAACAAATAATTTAACTGTACCAGTAACAACGTCTGAGGCGATCTCTGCATCCTCTCGTGTCATTGCAAACACCCTAGCTGGTGCCTGCCCCCTTGGTCTCCCTAGAATGCTAACCCTCTTAGCTGCATCGAATCGCCCACTTCGTAGTAGTCTTGTGTCCCACGCTTCAGACCTCTTCGAAGCTCAGATCTGCTTCTCTCTTGTCTTGGAGGCCGAGGACACTCTAGTCATGTGCCCTTTTCCCCGGTTTGAAGCAAGCTCCTGTCAATCTATAGCACTCTCCTCGATGGAGTCTCCCGTAGTGATCACACCTAGGAATAGATGACCTATCCCCATCTCCCATTCTACTGCCGTCCACCGTTGAGGCTTGGTGAGAAACAGTAGAAGTCTTCATAGGCCTAGGTCGGCTCGCACCATTGCTCCTCTCCTCAGATTGCACAGGGAAGGTTCTCGCACTCCTTTCGTGCATGAAGTACCACCTCCCTCTTGAATCGCTCTCTTCCTTTCTTTTCCTCGTTAATCGCACTCTTGATGTTCTCGATGTTCTCCACCTCAACGCGTTGCCTCAACCAACTGCTGGAAGTCACCAAAATTCTGCACTACCACTTTCTCTCGATGGCGGTGTAGACCCAACTCAAACAATGCATTTGCAGCCTCACTCAACATTAACTCAAGCATATCTCGCCACTAAGTGAACCGACGTCAGACTCACTAACTCGTTATCTCCTTCGGGTGAGACCGAGGAATTCCTCCGTCTGAATGTATACCTCAGATAGATATTTCTTCTTATAAGCAGCAAGGAAGTCCTGCCATTCTAACCCTAATGGTCTCATCTGACTCTCTGGCACAGTCTCCCACCAATGTAGAGCATCCCTCTGAAGCAGACTTGCAACATACACAACTCTCTTATCATCCTCACACTCCATCTGATCCAACACTCTCTCGGTCTTTCTCAACCAGGTCTCGGCTTCCTCAGGATCAGTGGTCCCGTAGAAGCCCATTGCTCCATACTTCCTCAACTTGTCAAGCCGTCTCCCCTTCTTAGCCGGGGTTGAAGCCGAAGGCTATGGCATCTGACCCATAACCTGAACAAATGCCTGAGTAAATGCCTGGAATAGTCTCGGATCTAGTGGAGGTACTTGTTCCTGTAGACCCGGCGACTCCTGTGTCTGCGATGGAATGGGCTCACTATCCAGCCCTACAGAAGCCTTAGCATTTCAGGCTATCGACTCATCAAGATCCTCCTTTTGTCGGAGAGTCGTGCAACAGATCCTGCAGAATTCCTCGTGTCCTTCACGAGGTGACATCTTACTCCTTCAAATATAAACACTAAGGATTAGCTACATGTCCATCTTAATTCCTACATGTATGCATGACATGCATGTCACTTAATGCAACCAATCAATTAACAATGCAGCAAATAATCATATATCAAACAACTCATCCTCTTATGCATTCTAAGCCGAGGACACACAACCTAAATCTCTGATTCCAAACATGTTGGGCCCGGGTCCCGATCCTCATCCCAATGTGTCCCCTCGAGGATGCCGGGTAAGGGGCGCGCGGAGGGAAAAATGAAAACATCCAACAAATAAAGGAACAGCAGTGGGAAAAGGAGGACTCGTTGCGGCAACAGAATGCTCGGCGCGGCAAGCACCTCGAAGAAATGGTTCACCGCGGCTAAAACTCAGCTTCGCCGCAGCGAACTCGTAGGTACACACCGCGGCAAACACCCGAGGAACGCACCGCGGCAAACACCCAAAAATCGAACCCGTTCCCAACATCTATGCAATTTCGTACGAACACAAAATCCAATCAATCTAACTAGAATTTAACCCACACAAAAACAAGGGAACTTCATGTCATTACAATTCGAAGGAGTTGAAAAAGCATTCATACATAGCACAATACATAACAATGCTTAAATCCAAATACATAGGGATGCTCAATGTTGATATGCTTGGAAAACTAACCAAAAGCACTAACTTAGTACAAAAGCTTCTAACTATCTTGGAGTTTCCAATGCCTTACAAAGATCAACGATCCTCTCATTCTACACCTGAGGAGTGGAAGATAATAGGGTGAGCTGCAAAGCTCAGTGGCTTATACATTTATAGCCATAGGCAACGAGCCACACATTTAAGTATATATACAAATACACAAGTATATAGCAAGTCAAAACTTAACAATTTATTCACAGTCTTATTGTCATCACAAGAATATCTCATGCAATTTTTGTTTCCCAACATAACAATTTATTATGCAGCATACCTAACAAATCAATCATGAAATGCACAACAAATGGCTAGAGAGTTCCGTGGAACAAAACGGATAAACCAAAGTTTATACCGTGAACAAAATGAGTCCGATTTCTTCAGGATCTCGTGCCTCAAGAGGGAAGCTGGGAGAAGGCTATACATCGACGTGCACGTGACTAACGAAACGTTCCTCTCTCGCCCAAACAAAGCACATAATCATTTGTTTCATGTTCAATTCATTTTATCAAAAGCTTCATACTTTTCATTCTGAAAAAATGCCATAATATCTTTCAAGGCAATACATATTCACAATCCCAATGAAATTTCAATAATATCAATGCCACACACACATGCAAGCAAGCAAGATAATTTGCTCATACACACAACAACTATAAATATATTACCTACCTAATATTGCTTGAGAATCCAAGCTCACTGTTGTCCTTCCTCTTGCGATTGGATCAGGTCGGCTTGGTTTCCTATAACAACCAAGCTCCCATTTAAACAACATTCAAAGGAAATTCAATAAGCTTTCAAAATCAAAAGTGCTAACACTAAAATCTATACTCGAATACCGTCCAAGTTTTCAGATCTTTAGAGACTGATTCCAAACTTTCTCTCTTCATACAACTTGTATCCCTATGGCTCTAGTTCACAACGAATCAGAAATCACCTCATTTGGACATCTACATCAAAAGTTATGCCCAAAATACCAAAATACCTCGGTCTTTGAAAGTGGGGCTACTGCCGAGCGACCCATTCGTGTCATGGTGTGCACACCTTCACACGCCGTATGCGTTTCATGAGCATGTCGCAACGTGCAGTCTAGAAACCCTCCCAAACTGATTTTTCCTGCATTTTCATCCACGATCCTACCATTTTGCAAATGCAACATATCTAAACCTTAAATCGTATCTTATACTTCATTTCTAACTCATTATAACTTTAAAAACCATCACAACTACAGCAAGATCATCAACCCAAAGAAATTCAACCATTTTTCCCAAAACTTCTTAACAACCGATTCTAACTCATACCAAGCTATACTAGGGTTTAATCTAACCAAAATAAGATGAAATGAACTTAAACTTACTAGGAAAATGCTTCAATCCCTCTACTTTTCAAGGATTTTCGAAACCCCTCTTTCTCTTCTTCTCCCTTAGCCACCAACGATTCTCTCCCTCTTTATTCTTTTCACTCTTTCTTTCTTTCTTTCTAATTTCTTCCACTTAAGTCTAAATGGAATGGACAAGGACCAAATTACCGCTCTATGCAATGCTTTAACCTATCCAACTTAAGTGATCTTCCCAAAATGCCCTCAAACATTTTCACTCTTTCATTCCCATTTATACCACATTATACTCACTTAATCTCAATTTTCCCTTAATACTCCCAATTTAATCACACTAAACAATAAGTCACACAATCAAGACAATTCATGCTTAATAACATCAATTAAAAAAAATTTGGGGCCCAACATGCCTCCTTCACAGATAAAAGGGAAAGTGCCAATGAGTTATTAGGCCTTATACATACTGATTTATGTGGTCCTTTTAGCATATCAACGAGAGGAGGTTATTTTTATTTCATTACTTTTTCAGATGACTCAGTAGATATGGTTATATCTATTTAATAAAGCACAAATCTTAATCTTTTGAAAAGTTCAAAGAGTATAAGAATGAAGTACAAAATCAGCTTGGCAAGACAATTAAAATCCTTCGATCTGATCGAGGAGGTGAATACTTAAGCCAAGAGTTTGATGATTATCTTAAGGATTGCGGAATCACAATTGACTCCTCCAGGAACTCCTCAATGGAATGGTGTTTCTGAAAGGAGAAATCGAACTCTATTAGATATAGTTCGATCAATGATGAGTCAAACTGATCTTCCAAACTATTTTTGGGGATATGTTTTAGAAACCGCAGCATTCATACTGAACCGTATTCCTTCAAAGATTATAGAAAGGACACCTTATGAGTTATGAACTGGGAAACGTCCTAATCTATCTTTTTTAAAGATTTGGGGTTGTGAGGCTTATATGAAGCATCCTACTGTCGATAAATTGGCACCCAAATCTGAAAAATATTTTTTGTGGGATATCCTAAGGAAACTAAAGGATATTATTTTTACATCCCATAAGAGAACAAAGTGTTTGTTGCTCGAAATGGTCTTTTCTTAGAAAAAGAATTTATTTTCAAAGGAAACAGTGGGAGTAAAGTACAACTTGAAGAAATTCAAGTTTCACAAAATGAAATTGAGCCTGAAAAGGAGATTGGAGGAAGCTCACAAGTTGTTGATGAGCAGCCTTCAACAACACAAGGCCTACGAGATCCGATAGATTCGTCATGGTCCCGAGATATGAATTTCTCACATCGATGATGATAATGTGATGCTCTTTGATCATAATGACCTCCACAACCTATCAAGAAGCTATGGAAAGTCCAGAATCTGCTAAATGGTTAGAGGCCATGAAAATAGAGATGCAATCCATGTATGACAATCAAGTTTGGACTTTAATTGATCCGTCTGATGGCTTGAAGACCATTGGATGTAAGTGGGTTTTCAAAAAGAAACTCGACATGGATGGAAATGTGCACACTTATAAAGCAAGATTTGTTGCTAAAGGTTATTGACAAGTTCATGTAATTGATTATGATGAAACATTTTCTCCAGTAGTCATGATCAAATCTATTAGAATTCTTATTGCCATAGCTGCATACTATGATTATAAGATATGGAAAATGGATGTCAAAACAACTTTCCTTAATGAAAACTTACTTGAGGATGTATATATGATATAGCCTGAGGGTTTTGTCCATCCTAATAATTCAAAAAGGGTGTGCAAGCTTTAAAGATCCATTTATGGATTGAAGCAAGCATCGAGAAGCTGGAATCTTCGTTTTGATGAAGTTGTTAAAGAGTTTGGATTCATCAAGAATGAAGATGAACCTTGTGTTTACAAAAAAGGTTAGTGGGAGTGTTGTTGTCTTCTTAGCTTTATATGTTGATGACATATTACTCATTGGAAACTATATTCCAACCTTACAAAGTGTCAAGATTTGGTTAAGGAAATGTTTCTCAATGAAAGACTTAGGTGAGGCTGCCTATGTTTTAGGCATTAAGATCTATAGAGATAGATCAAGAAAGCTTATAGGCCTAAGTCAGAGTACATACATAGATAAGGTACTGAAAAGGTTCAGTATGCAAGATTTCAAGAGAGGATTCTTGCCTATGTCACTTGGAATCAAGCTTTCTAAGAAGGGTTGTCCTATTTCAGGTGAAGAGCTTGAGCGCATGAGTAAGATTCCATATGCATCTGCAATTGGATCTATCATGTATGCCATGTTATTTACTCGACCAGATGTCTCATATGCTTTGAGCATAACAAGTAGATACCAATGTAGTTATGGTGAGAGTCACTAGATAGCAGTTAAGAATATCCCTAAGTACTTGAGAAGAGCTAAGGATATGTTCCTAGTCTATGGAGGACTTGAAGGAGAGCTAGTTGTAAAATGTTACACTGATGCTGGTTTTCAGTCTGACATAGATGATTTTAGATCGCAATCAGGTTTTGTGTTCTGTTTGAATGGAGGTGCAGTAAGCTGGAAAAGTTAAAAGGAAGACACTGTTGCTGATTCTACAACTGAAGTTGAGTACATTGTTGCCTCGGATGTAGCTAAGGAAGCTGTATGGATCAGGAAGTTCATCACTGAGCTTGGAGTTGTTCCTCGTATTGCAAGTCCTATAGACCTTTATTGTGATAATAATGGGGTTATAACACAGGCTAAGGAACCAAACTCACATCATAGATCCAAACACATACTCGACGCTTCCATCTAATTTAGAGATCATTGGGAGAGGAGACGGAAGATATGCAAAGTGGGTACAAATGACAACATTGCCTCTTCCACAGCCTAAGCATGAGAGTCATACGAGGTCCATGGGTATTAGATATTTGACCAATCGAGCCTAGTGCAAGTGGGAGATTGTTAGTAGTGTGCCTAGGCTAATGAACATATGTGACTTTTGTACTAACATTATAACTTATTAATAATATATTATGACGTATTCTTTTATATATGCATGTATATCGTTTATGTAATGTGATTTACGTCCCATGAATAATATTAGGCTTATGTCATCAAGTATATGACTTGATAGTAAAATCATAAGCATTATAATAATATTCTAAGCTGTCCCTGATTGATCGTTATTGGTGGAACAATAATGAATTAAGGCTAGTATGTGTTCTGATTGATGATCACGTTTTTCTGATCATGGATATGAGTTATCAAATCAGAAGCATAGATATATGTTAGAGAACATATATTGGACCGACCTACAGAGAGAACACTATATGGTTTCATGTCATTAGTGATTCTCAATATGGTTTGACTTTAGTCCGCTGACCTGAAGTCATCATGGTTCCCTACATGAGGAATTCATTGTTTTGACATTATACTAAGTTATATTTAACTGAATAACGAGTAGTCTTATGTTAGACATTAAATAAATCATGCAGAGGGATGTGAATGATATAGATGGGATTTGTACCTCTCTTAAATGAAAAAGATATAATTTGGGCCTCTTAACAAGTATGATTGAAGAAATGCATGGCCATGCTCAAATGAATTGATGAGGAGTCATCAATGTCATTTGTTATAATCAGTCAACTTGGGGTTCAAGAAACTATGATTAATCAAAGGTTGACATGTACCATGCCTTGTGAGTAATCTTGATATCGTGTTACAAAGGGACTGAGTTTGTAACCATGGTTACAGGTTAAATCGGATTACCAATCCTCATTTGATTTGGGTATTCATAATGTTTTGCTAGAGACCGCTTATGACTTATGGGCCTTGAAGTGTGATCAAGCCTATTGCCAACATCAAATGAGCCTACAGGGTCGCACACAGAGAGTAATGTGATATGGGCTTATTCTCTTGGGCTTAATTTATTAGGCATTGAATAAATAAATGAGGATATATTTATTGGGCTACATTGAATTAAGTTGTCGAGCTTTTATTATATAAGATATAATATGGGTTGAAACTTATTGGGCTTCAATAATTCTAATGGGTTTAGGATTATGAAGTTCTTATTCCTAATAGGAATAGGGATTAGGTTTTCTCTATAAATAGAGAAGCTTATGTCTTATTAGATGAGAGACGAAAACCCTAGCCACCTAGACCTAGTTGTTTGTTCTTCTTCCAAGGGAAAATTGTGTGATGTTCAAAACAGGTTTTAGAACGTTCTAGCACAGATTAGCATTTGCCGGATCGTTCATCCTCGCAGGATACCAAGAGAGGACGCTCATGCAATGTAGCATTTACAAATCTGAAAAGAAACAAATACCAATCTGTCAAGAGGTAATTTCAGACGTGTTATAATTTTGGTTAGACTTTTATGTGTAGTATGGTTCATTCCGTTGCGTATTGTGAATACCTGGGCCATAGGCGATCCAATAGATACATGTAAATATCATTGCACAATGTAGCAGTACTGATACAAATGGTGTTCAAGATGCTACAAGAAGTAATCTAGGTGATTTAGATCGGATTCCAAATATGGAAAGTTATTGGGTTCTAAATAAGGAAACTTCACCAAATTTGGAACATGGAGCTAAAGTGTATGGAGATGCCATTGGAAATCATATTGAGGCTGTTCAAGAAAAACAAGATCATTCAAGTACAAATATGGAAGGTTTCCCCAATATGAAAAGTTTTGTCGGTCCGGTCACAAGGTCCTGAGCAAAGCGTCTAAGGGAGCAACTCCAAATTTATGTGCAAAACCATGTTGAAGGTGGGCTGTCCAAATATGGAAAGTCCATAGATGGAAATGTTTTGGAGCCTAAGTATGTCTACATAATTGGGCTAACAAACTAGTTTGGAGTGTTTATGTTTTTGAGCTTGTTTTGGGTCAAATTTGGGTCTGTTTGTTATTGGTTGTTTTTAAGTTAGAATACATGGGCCCCTTGTTATTTTACTTAAGCCCATTTCGAAATCCATTAGTGTTGGATTTAATTAAGCATGTTTTAGGGTTTTGTGGCTATCATATTCACTCTCCATCTTTTCTCTCAAGAGCCACCTCTCTCAACATTAAAGATTGTCTTTTCATCTCACCCACCTTCTCCACCACGTTTTTTTCCACATCAGCCATCTTCTTTACTACCTTGAAGACATTTATTTCAGTTTTTTATTGTTTTTTCTTACATTGTAATGCCTTTAACAAGGCTATTTTTAGTTGTAATGCAAGAACAAGTTGTATTTTCGAAATTTCATATCTGAATGAAAGAGAGATTGCTTTCTTTTATGTTTATGCACAAGGTGTTCATATTGATTGCAATTGAGTTTATCTTTTGTTATCAATTTTAATTCCTATTTCTTGTGTTCTTGAGTGCTTAACTGATTGGGGTTCAAGGGGATTTCTAACAATTAACTTGGGTTCTTGTCATAAGTATTCTTGGGTGTAAGAACAAATCATAATCTGATCACTTGTTGAGAAACTAATTCTGATTTGATTGGTAACGAGTTCTAGGGGTCGATTGAGGGTTTTGGGGTTCCGCATCATTAGTACTATACAACATTTGATTCAACTTAATTGAACAACCATTACTAAAAAAGTTAAATGAAATCTCGTGTTCTTAAGACATGAAACAGATACAATGTTCATTTTCACAACGGGTACATAATAGCAATTATCCAAAATTAACTTTAGCCCACTAGGAAGATACAAAACATAGGTTCTTACGGCTAATGCAACAACTCTTTCTGCATTTCCTACACATAAGTCCATCTCTCCCTTCTTGAGCGGTCTATTATCCTTCAAACCCTGCATATCAACACATATGTGTGAGCCACATCTGGTATCTAATACCCAAATGTTATGATTAGAAATAGTATTAACCTTAATGACAAATAACATACCTGAAGTAGACGATGACACATCTAATGGCTTCTTCTACTTTAGTGACTCTATATAGGGCTTATAGTTCCTCTTCTAGTGCCTTTCTTTGTTACAATGGAAGTATATTCCCTTTGGTTTATTCTCCTTTATCTTCTTCTTGGCTACACCTCCTACTGGCTTCTTGGACTTCTTCTTCTTTTGGTTTCTTTTGCGAGAACTAGAAATAGAGTCCACCAGCATTATAGCCTTACTGTCCTTCCTAATAGTTTGCTCAGTTATATTAAGTAGATTAATTAGCTCAGGTATCGAGGTGGATACTTGGTTCATCTGATAGTTAAGCACAAACTGTGAATAACTATCGATCAAACCAATTAGAATTTAGTCTATACTTAATTCATGATCCATTATGAAACCCAAACTAGCTAACCTCTCAATGTATTCGTTAATCTTCAGCGCATACTGCACTAGATACAATCCTTCAGCCATCTTAGAGTGGAAAAGCAACCTCGATGTCTCTAACCTTTCAGACCAAGCTTGCTTATTAAACATTACCCATAGATGGTAGACTATGGTATAAGCATCCATAGACTCATGCTACTTTTGCAATTCTGGTGATATAGAGGCCAACATGATACAGCTAGCCAACTCACTATCATTCGGTAGCTTCTTGTAAGCTTTCTGATCCTAATCAGAGACATCAGCAGTAGGGGGATCAATAAGTGGCTCATCTAGGACATATACTAGTTTCTCATATTTGAGAACAATTCTCAAATTTCATAGCCAATCTAAGAAGTTTGGTCCCATGAGTTTGTTGGAGTCTAGTAGCGAGCGTAAGTTCACATTGGATAAAAACATCATGGTGATTCAATAACCTAGAAGAATGAGAAAGAGCGTTAAAATGTATATAAATGCATATCGATAAGGACTTTAATCACATGCATTATAGGTCCCACTATTTTATCCAAATCCATAGCACTCACTACTTAATCGTAAAAAAATTATAATTTTCCTAATAGGTCGATATCCAATATCACTAAGAATGATCTTGGGTTTGCACAACAAGACACTTTAGGTCAATTAGTAATTATCATTCATACCAATTGCATTCAGTTATTCAACTATCAACTTGTGCTATCAACTATTGATTTAGCACACTTATTAGGTTATCAACTCTTGATGCGTATAAATCCTATATATACTACCCAACTTCACCTTTATCCATATTGACCTTGGGTTTTGTCCAACAAATCAACACTTTCAGTTAGGACCAACCCATTAATTCAGAAATCTAATCAATATAGTTTGAACATATTTGTGCAGAGTGGGCTTAGGTTTGCCTTACAACACATTACTAAAAGAACTCTGGTTTTTACCATATCAACAGAAGGCGTCAGTCCTAATATTTTGGTAAAGGGATTTATCTTTAGGTCTCATCAATACTTGGATATATATATATATAAGTGGTTATGGATATAGACCCAATTTAATTGACTTATCCATAATTTGAATATTCAATTTAATTGAGTTGTCCATAATGTGAATATATATATATATATATTCAGATTATAGATAACTCAATTAAATTGGTTCTATGTCCATAACCACTCTTAAAATGCATCTAATGCATGTATCACACCAAGAATGTATAAGATGATCTATTGAACATGTGCAAACCGCTTGCTAGGTTGGATCGACATGCATGAGTTCCTTGGCTTTGCAAGGCATGAGAGACTTTAGAAAGTGTGTAGAAGATTGTGCAGTTTTTGATCTAAATGCTAGTGGTCCAACTTTTACATTGACCAATTAACAAAGTGATGATCTCTATATTTCCAGAAAACTAGATAGAACACTCATCAATTCAAAGTGGTCCTCCAAGTTTCCCAACTCTTATAGTGTCATTCTCAATCTGAATATCTCATATCACTCCCTATTAGTGGTTAGGGCCTTGCTCAGCCAGCAGAAGAGATCCTCCCCCTTTAGGTTCTCCAACTTCCTTGTCAACCAGCCTAACTTTCTTCAAAAAGTTAATGAAGCTTGGACTAGTCAAATTAGAGTAACTCCTATGTATAGGGTAGTGTCTAAGCTTAAATTGGTCAAAAGAGCCCTAAAATCTCTTAATTCCTAGCAAATAGGAGAGATGTCAGGCCAATCTCAACTGTATTCAAGAGTAGTTGAGAATTGATCCTCATTCACACCTTCTGAAAGATAGAGAGACTGAAGTAATTCATGATTTGGTAAGAGCTCTTAGAGATTTGGAATCCTTTTTAAAGAAAACTTCCCGTATAAAATGGCTTCAAGAAGGGGATAGGAACGCTAAATTTTTTCATCAATCCCTCATTGCAAGAAGGAATAGGAACAACATTCACTCTTTACACCTGGCCAATGGGACTAGAATTATAGGTCATACAGAGATTCAAGATCAGTTTTTGGATCATTTCCAGGCTTCTATAAGGAGCTCTAAAACTCTTCCTACTTCTTAAGAGTTTGTGCCTCTCTCTTCCCTCTCCCTTTACCTGAAAGCCTTATAAACACTCTTATACCTGAAGTCTCAGCCCAAGAGATAAGAGAGGCCTTCAATTCCCTTAATCCCAACAAGGCCTTAGGCCCAGATGGTTTTAATGATTGCTTTTTTCGACATTCTTGGCAAACAATAGGACAGGGAGTCACTAAAGCCATTAAGAATTTTTTTGATCATGGGAAGCTCCTTAAAGAGCTTAACTCTACCTTTATCTCTCTTATCCTTAAGAATTCTCAACCAACCACAGTGCAAGATTATAGAACCATTTCTTGTTGCAATTTTCGTTATAAGGTCATTACAAAGATTATAGCAAACAGACTTCGAGAGTCTCTTTCCCAAATTGTTATCCATAACCAAAGTGCCTTCATTAAAATCGTCGATAGGTGATAATGTTTTGTTGGCTCAAGAAATTTTAGGAATTATCACCTTCTAATAACCATGTTTATGTGCTTTCAAAATAGACCTAAAAAAGCCTATGATACCATTCATTGGGAGTTTCTCATAAATATTTTAGTATCTGTGGGGCTTCCTGGGCAATTCATTGTTTAGATAAAAGAATGTATTTATTCCCCTTCTTACTCAATTCTTATCAATGGAACCCCATCCAAATTCTTCATAGGGAAGTCAGGTCTTAGACAAAAAGATCCCTTATCCCCATTCCTTTTCATTTTATGTATGGAAGTTCTTTCCAGATGGTTGAACAAGAGTTTAGACAGTAACCCCTCATTCCAATACCATTGGAGGTGCAAATATGTTAAAATAAACCATCTTCTATTCGATGATGATCTTATGTTGTTTTGTCATGCTGATTTGCTCTCTGTAAATTCTCTGATAGATTGTTTGAAGACTTTCTCCTAATTGTCTGGCTTGGAAATGAACCCCAATAAGAGCCACTTTTTCTTATCCCCAGATTCTGTTAACTTAACTCATCAAATTGAAATGATGTATGGGCTAAAGAGAGGTAGTCTCCCCATTAAATATTTGGGAGTTCCATTCATTACTGGGAAGTTGTCTAGAAGGGATTATAGTCCCCTTTTGGAAAAGATAAAAGCTAGGATCAACAAGTGGACTAATAAAACCCTTTCCTATGCTGGTAGGTTTCAATTGATTATCTCGATGCTTTCTTCCTTTCAAGTCTATTGGTCTACCATGTTCATTCTTCCTTCTTCAATCCTAAATGAGATAGAAGCTAAACTTAGGAACTTTCTTTGGTCAGGGAAGGGCACCTCCAAATCCTATGCTAAGGTCAAATAGTTAGACATTTGTAGAATCAAAAAGGAAGGAGGCCTAGGGATTAAACACTTACCTACATGGAATAATGTGTTGCTAGGAAATAGGCTTTGGATTTTGTTTCATGACCATGAAGCACTCTGGGTGAAGTGGGTACATTCTATAATCTTGAGGAGAGGGAATTTTGGAGTATTCAACCTAGAATAGCAATAGCTCATGGAGTTGGAAGAAAATTTTATCAATGAGGGACAAATTAGGGAACCAATTTAGATTTAGGATAGAATACTCAAGCATTTCTCTACTCCAAAGGCCATTAATAGATCTGAACCGAACATGAAAGCTACAGCCAGAGGTGATCAGAATAACATGTGGAGTCGCCAAGTATTAATAGTCGATACTTTAGGCAACTTGGAACCTATTCATTATCAACTGAATAACTCTCAACAAGATAGTTTGAGTGGTTATTTGGGTCAACAAATTAGTATGCATACACCAATTCTTCAATGTATACCTTTTAAGACCCCCATATAAATACCTTGGCATACACTAGTTTGGTTCAAAGGAACAGCCCAAGATGCTCCTTCATCTTATGGTTGGCCTTTTCTAGCAAGTTACAAACTAGAGATAGACTTCCTTTCTTTCAAACACCAAATCATTGTTCCTTATGCCTTAAGGACAATGAAATAATTGACCATTTATTCTTTGAATGCCCTTTCTCTAAAACAAATCTTAACCTTACAAAACAGCTCAACCTCCATACCATCCCCTTTTGGCTGAACCATCCCCAAAATCATAGAACCATTAATCCTAATGTCCTCCCAATCATCCTTTCAATTGCTATATACTATCTTTGGAAAGAAAGAAATGCAAAGACTTTTAAAGATAAAGCTTTGGAGGTGGATGGATTGAAAGCTAGTGTGATCACCCTAGTCCAAGAGCAACTCAGAGCAAACACCAAGGGAAGGTAAAGGTATGAGAGTTTTTTAAATCATTGACAACCTTTATGAAGTTTCTGTGTAGGTAAACAAAAGAAAATATTGGAGAATGATGGCAGAAGATGCTCACCCCGAAGCTAACCAACCAAAATTAGAGAAGAAAAGAACAACATAACATCAGCTCTCCATATTCCATCAAGAGCAGTTAGTCAAACCTCAACATTTATACACTTGGAAGGGAATCAGCACCAGCAACAAGTTAAAGGTAGACCAAAAGAATGCAGGAGCAACTCAGTGGACAAGGATGAGGTTATGATCCGAAGGGATGCACCATTCCAACAACCAAAGCATACAAAGAAAGAAGACATGGCCTGCACTTCTACAACATGGGTAGGCACAAACCAAAGAAATGCAACAAACATTAATGGATGGTTGAGAGAATAGGTATTTCCAATTGGTGTGAAGTTTCACGGTAGTTTTCAAGGCATTAGACACCTCCAATAAAGAAATGCATGATTGAATCTTACGCAAATTTGTTATTGTTGAATGTTCCAATAGATGTATGTTTCTTAGATATTAGGATCTCAATGAAGTTTATAATCAAGTCAGGTTTTTTAGGTATTATTGCCATATGTGAAGCATTTTCAGGGAACATCTTATTAGTATAGGGTATTCTCTTTTGATAGGTATAAGATGAGTTTCTAAACTATCTCTACCCATATACATATATTTTTCTTATATTAATCTTATAACCGATTTACCAAAAAATTAAGTTTTAATATTGTTTGTAAAACCCGACACTATTTTTTGTTTGTTATCATAAATAAAAATTAACTTAACCATGCCATTTTGGGTAGTGCTCCGATGAATCAATTGTGATAAAAAAAACCCTAAAACAACTAAGATTTAGGATATGATACGTGTCATTACAACTAAGATTTAGGATATGATGAGTTTCATTTTTTAACTTTAAAATCTAATTTGGTACTACAAATTACAGTAAGTGTGAAACTAGAACTTCGTGATAGTTTAAATTTGTAAAGGATGGTGTGTAATGCCATTTTCCAATCATGTATTTGTTATTGAAAATTTCAAAGGTCCAAATGATAAATAAAATATCACACAAACATGCATAGAGATTATATTGATTTTATTTTAATTATATCAATTAATGGACAACCACCACAATGAAAATTAGAAAATAGATATTAGAAAAGTTGAAAAACTGGGTTAGAATTTGATCCCAACCATAGTGGAATATTTATAAAACTTTTTCGTAACCTTTGATTTCTCGAAAATTAATATCTCTTTAATTCCATAAAATGATTAACACAAATCATAATAAAGTGGAAACTTAATTGCACCTTATTTTGAAGCTTGATATTTACCTTGTTATAACCTTCCAACCGCTTTCAAAATTGATCCGCCTCAACTACCATAGTCGATAAGTGTTTGGCCTCTAACGGATCTACAAAATGAGTTGAAAGAATTCTATAACTCTAATAGCTCCATATATCTTAAACATATTTATAATAGGCTCGATATTTTAGTAATTTAATTGAAATTAAAATCTAATTTCAATTAAAATTTAGAGAATTTAATTAGAATTATAAATAATTCTAATTAAATATCAATTACGCCTAAATAAAATATAATTAACTCATATTGATCCTTTACTTATTAAATATTTCATATTTAATATTTAATCATAAAGTTTCTTAAATTTTACAATCAAGTCCAACTTGATTACATTAACTTTGCTCTCTTCAATTCGTTCTTTTGTGAGACCCATCAAGAAATAGTTCTTGTTAAATAATGGAATTCACCAAATATTCCATTAATTATAATTGATATAGTTTTGCGTCTCTAATTTGACATAATTTCATATTAGATGCATACCCTAGCAAACATTGATACCGCATTTATAAAATAAATGATATATATATATAAATATATATAATTTTAAAATAATAAATAAGAGGCATAAATAAAAATTGAACTACTTAAATTCAAATCTACAATAAAATTCAATTTATAAGGCTTTAAATAAAACTACCAATGCTCAAGATTAAGAGTCATATATCATAAATCTATTAGTAAATTTTAAAATATTACACGATATACAACCAGTTGATTGCACCATGGACTAAAATTGTTTAAAACTATCAACCATATTCAAAACTCTCCATTTTTTAATTAAGCACTAACAATAAATAACCAATCAAGATGTCCGCTATCCATAACAAAGAGTAGGGTGAAGTGAATCACACGTTATTACAATGCTTATTATACAATGTATAAATGCACAAGAAGGGGGGGTTAAATTGTGTATTTCTCCTTTTTAAAAAAAACTTCAAAATCGTTTTGTCAAAAGAAAAACTTGTTCTTTTCATAAGAACTACTGCAAATCAAAGTTAATTGTATTCTTTGAAAACTTGTTTGAAAACTAAGTAAAATCGAAACTTTGAACGATAAGAGAGATAAGGATAGAGAGAAATTGACACAGTAATTTTTATACTAGTTCACCCCAAACCGTGGGCTACGTCCAATCCTCAGATGTCTTTATGAGATTTCACTATCTCTCAACAACTTTACAAGTATTCTTTCTTTCTGAGCCTCTTCAGGTCTCTTTACAGTCAGTATTTTTTTACTCTTAGCCTCTGTAGGCTATCTGTACTACTTTCTTACAGAAAGATGTTTGAGCTTTGTTACAGTAAGATAGCTCTAGCCATTTGCACAATAAATTCTTAAATAAGCTTTGAAACAATTGTTGCATGCGGTATGTAATGTATGTGTCTGTGTGTGTGTGTGTAACTTTGCAATCTTCGACTTCAACTCATATTTATAGCCTTTGTCTGCAATTGCTTCTTGAATCTTGAAAGAAACGGTTATTCAGTTGAGTTCTGTAACTAACTCAAACTGATTCTTGATTCAAACGTGATTTGCTTCCGTCTGCTTTTCATCGTCTGTTTTTTTCTTCTATCTGCTTTTGACTTCCGTCTGCTTTTGGCTTCCATCTTCTTTTGGCTTCAGTCTGCTTTTGACTTCCGTCTATTTTTCAATCTCCGTCTGCTTTTCATTCTTTCTTCTGTTTTTCAATCTCTGTCTTCTTTTCATTCTTTCGTCTGTTTTTTAATCTCCGTCTGTTTTTCATCTATCGTCTGCTTTTCAATCTTTCGTCTGTTTTTCTTCTATCGCCTTCTTTTCCTTCTTTCGCTCGCTTTTATTTATCGCCTCATTTTTCAATCTCCGTTATTTGTACTTCATCAAAATCATTTATGTAAATTCATTTTGACATAACAATCTCCCCCTTTTTGATGATAACAAATAACATATCTTCATACTGTCTTCGTCTGACTTCTTCATGTTCCGCTTACTCTTCCTCCCCCTATCTTTTTCTTTCTTCTTCAAAAATTCATCTCCTTCATTCACCCCCTTTGATTTCTGCTTTCCATTCTCCCCCTATTTGTTATTAATAAAAAATGATTAGGGCCGATGATGCTTCAACAATTCTTTCACCATCTCCTTCAACTCCTTGACTTCTCTTCGTAGGTGCATTACCTCTGCTTGCAAGTCAAAAGGTAAGGTGGGTTGGTCATCATCCTCTAGGTGTTCTACAAAAACAATTGTAGTAACATATGCGTTTAAAGATGGAATATTGTCTTCAACAATCTCAAAAATAGGTGGTTGAATCGATAGGTTGGACTCAGGAAGGTCTAAGTCATAAGGAGCAGGTAGCCTTAACACTTGTCTTCCACGCAAAGGTAGGGCTTCTTCTTCAATTGACAGTGTATTAGATAGTGGCTTAATACGCACTATTGTCTGCACAAGGGATTCAGTGAACGTCCCTCTAGTAAGCTTTCCCCCCACTGGATAATGTTCATCCTTCGCTATAGAATTGTTACTAGCTCTTGTAACCGTCGTCGACTTCTCTGAAGTGCATGCTTCATCTATTCTTCGCACTTGTTCTTCAATTTGATCTGCGGACAGATCATCAATTAGCCCTTCTGGTTATAACTTCTTCTTCCCCTTATTATCATCCATGGGTTTTTCGTGGTTGAAGGTCTGGTACAACCTTTATCACCGTTTCCTTTGTAATCGGGTAAATAGTGTACGGTTAACTGGTCATTTTTGTAGGGTATGGTTTTGTGGCAGCATACCTCAAGGCTTCATAAAAATTCCTTTCATCATCATTCAACAGATGCCATGTCCCACTATTTATAGGAATAGGTTGTAAGTATGCCTTCACTAACCTCCTCGGTGTACCTCGATGATTATTGAAGTACTCCCTTTAGTCATAGGTTGAACTTCTTCAATCAATTTGATTTCCAATTGCCTTTCCTCGAAATTCAGAATAGTTGTATGGAACCGATGAGTTCTTCATATTCTTCTTGTTGAACCTATACTAAACTAAGTTATGTTGATTCCTAATGATGAACCTCAAGAGGAATAACATTTACTGTAATTAGTTCTCATTGTTAACTCTCGTGGAACAAAGAATAGGAGTATTCTTCTTCTGACTAACTTCTGCTGATTTCTCTAGTGGAACAATAGTAGGAGTAGCCTTCTCCTGACTTGATTTCTTAGCAATTGAAGTTGTCATTTTCTTACTAACTTCCCTAGCAGTAGTAACACTCTTCTTCTGGCTAACTACTTTAGTCTTCTTCACTGCCTCAGTCAGTCTTGGGGTTTTCTAAGGTTGGGGTTTCTGTCTCTCAAACTCCAATTTTCTTTGCCTCTCAGTCTCCTTGGCCTGTTTGTCTGAATTTTCACTTAAGATCGAGAATAGAGATCTCGTAGCCTTCGGTGCGCGAGTCTTAGTGACTTCTGCCTGAGTAAGTTCTCTGGCCCTCTTTTCTTCCTGTTGTCTCAAGGTTCGAATCCTGGGTGATCTCTTCGCCTTCTTTGGAATATCACTCAGAAGCTTCTCCCCTTTTCTCTTCAAGACACTTTCGTCTATACTCCGAACTTGGCTACTTTCTTTTTGAGAAATCATCTTTTCCTTCAAAACTTCTTCAGATGATTTTCTTCTTTCAATCATGGGCATTCTTATACTAACTTGAGATTTAGAACTCTTTGTGGGAGACTTCTTCTATATCCGCTCCCCCTCAGTTCTAGATTTATTCTCAGAATCTGCTTCTGCTCTGTCCAGATTCTTCAAGCCCATTTTTGCTATGGTACCCGAGTCTATAACACTCTTAACAGGCATCATTCGTCTGATTCCTCTGTCAAGACGGACTCCAGACTCCCTAAAAATCCTTGTTAACAATATTCCATATGGGTAGCTGTTAGTATCCTTCATCTCCTTAACCATATACTGAAAAATCAGAAATGGTAAGTCTATGGGTTGATGATTCAGCAGGTAGAATAGGCATTGTTCATCCAGAATAGTCACCAAATTCCTTGAACCCGCTCTCGGTAAAATGCAGTTGAACAGAATCGCATGTAAAACCCTAGCCTTCGACACCAAACTCGAGGTCTTCCTCTCCATAGGGTCATTTTCTCCATACAACTTTCTACTGACTTCGTCTTCCTTTAAACTGACCTTTGTCATCCATCTGGCTTTGCTCGTTAGCTTTTCTCCAATAGATGGACATCCAGTCACCTTCTTGATCAACTCCGTTGTTACAATAATAGACAGTCCGTCTACTGTAGAAACAATAGCTTTGTCTACCATCTACACATTCTTCCAAAACTCATACACTTCATTTTGATATACATACTCCCGCACCTGGAAGAACTTTCTCCAATCGGCTTCTACAATCTCTGGTTCGATATCCATATCATCTTTCCTCAAAGATTCAAAATCCACATGCCTTCCGTAGATCATTGCTTGCTCCATTGATTCTGAATAGAAACTGAATTCGGTAATCTGTTCTTCAAAGGTAAGGTTGATTTTAGAGGTTTAAGAGGTTGAAAAGTTTCAGGGTTGAGAGTATTCAAAGGTTTCGATTTGAGACTACTTGAAAGGTCTTATAATATGGTTCTAGAATTGGTGAAGTTCTCAAGGCTATGAGACTTTCCTCCAAAATTTCCTTGTGAGAGAAGTTACCAACCTTAACTCATCGCTTCGACGGCGCTAACTTTAACGACCTTTTAACTTAGTTGTGAAATGTCAAACAGTTGGTCATTTAACATCACCATGTTGAGGTTCTGTTTGATTTCCTTGAACCTTTCTTCACTTAATGGTTTAGTAAAGATGTCCGCCCACTAAAACTCTGTCTCAATAAACTGTAGACTCACAACCTTTATCTGAATGTAGTCTCTCAAGAAATGATGTCTGAATTCGATATGTTCCACTCTCAAATGTTGTATAGGATTCTTCGATAAGTTGATGGCACTAGTGTTGTCACAGAAAATTGGGATCTCCTCTTCTTGAACTGAATAATCTTCAAATTGGTACTTAATCCATAATATTTGTGAACAACAGCTTGCGGCAGACATGTACTCGGCTTGGGTAGTTGATAGAGCGATTGACCTTTGTCTCTTGCTTGACCAGGAAGCTAGGTTTGAGCCAAGAAAGTGGCAACCTCCACTCGTACTCTTCCTTTCAACTCTATCTCCGCATAGTCCGCATCGCAATATCCAATCAACTGAAATCTTTACCTTCTCAAACATTAAGCAAAGATCAAGAGTACTCGCGAGATATCTCATAATTCTTTTAACGGTATGTAATGAGACTCTAGATCGGCCTGAAACCTTGCACACAAGCATACACTGAACAATATATCAAGTCTGCTTACTATAAGATAAAGCAAAGACTCGATCATCCCTCTATACGGGGTTTGATACACCTTCTTACCAACTTCGTCTTTCGACAAGAGGTTTGAAGGATGCATCGGAGTTGCCATAGGCTTCACATTATTCATATCAAATTTAGACAACAATTCTTTTACATATTTTTGTTGATGGATAAAGATCTTCTCTTCGGTTTGCCTAACTTGCAACCCAAGAAAGAACTTCAACTCACCCATGATACTCATCTCAAACTCATTTTTCATTAAACTCTTAAAACTCATACATAAATTCTTTGAAGTATCACAAAAAATGATATCATCAACATAAATTTGCACTAAAATAATATCGTTCTCATAATTCTTTCTAAAGAGCGTCTTATCTACTTGACCTCTACTAAAATCACTTTCTAAGAGAAAGGTACTTAGACGATCATACCAAGCTCTAAGAGCTTGCTTCAAGTCGATAAAGCTTTATGAAGTCTATAGACATGATCTGGATACCTAACATCCTCGAAACCAGGAGGTTGCTTAACATACACCTCTTCGCCTATAAAACCATTCAGAAACGCGCTTTTCACATCCATCTGAAAAAGCTTTATATCATGACAAACCGCATATGCCAGCAATATCCTAATCGCTTCAAGTCTCGCTACTGGAGCATATGTCTCATTGTAGTTTATTCCTTCTTGCTGATTATAGCCTTGTGCTACTAATCTAGCTTTATTCCGACTCACTCTCCCTGCTTGCCTAACTTATTCTTAAAAATCCATCTAGTTCCTATAATGGATTTCTTCGAGGGTTTAGGAACCAATGACCAAACTTTATTCCTAGTAAATTGGTTCAGCTCCTCTTGCATGGCTAAAATCCACGCTTCATCTTGAAGAGCTTCCTCAATCTTCTTAGGCTCTATTTCAGAGATAAAGGCTACATTAGCTTCTCTTCTGAATTTGGACCTTGTTCTGACTCCCTCAGAGGTTTCTCCTATAATTAACTCTTCTGGATGAGAACTCTTATATGTCCATTCTCTTTTTAATCCAAGAGTCTCTGGAATATCCTCAACCTTGTCTAACTGAGTTCCTGATGATGAAGCTTCTTGTTGGACCCCGATTCGCATTAAGACGCTTTTACGTATTTTGAGGATTAGTTTGCTAATTTCCTTTTGTTAAAATAATTTGGGATACTAGTAGGTTTTAGTGTTTAATAAATGGAATTACATTGAAGGGTGTGAGTTAAAATTAGAATTTTGATGAATTATTAGAATTCAAAAGTATAAGATGGAGTTGGGATAGTTTTAAGGCTTAAAGTTTTGAAGATGGGCTTTAGCCCTTTTAATTGTTATTAAATGAAGGAGAATTAAATGAAAAGGATGAGTTGCCGTTTGGTGAAGAGTAATTCACTAAATTGTAAGGGAAAATAAGAAGGAAAGATGAAACTACATCATTTTGAGCTTAGGTTATTAAGTTAGAAAGTTAGTTCCTAAGGCATTTACACCAAAAGCACCAAAGAGAGGAAACTTACGACTTTCACCAAGGAGAAAACAAGAAGGAGACTTTCGCCATGAGATAAGGAGAAGAAAGGAGAAAGAAAAGCTTGGGTTTTGTGTTGTAAGCAAGAAGAAAGTGGAAAGAAGAGATTATCCTCCATTAGAGTCAAGAAGAAGGATTTGTGGGTCTCTCCAAAAGGTAAGAGATTTCGAAAATTTATGGTTTAATAGTTAGGGTTTTTGTTTTTCTTGCTTATTCATGGTAGATTGAAGAGTTATCATGAAGAAAAAAATTAAAGAAGAAGAGTTGATTTCATTGGGTTAGGGTTTTCGAAATTCCTTAGTGTTGTTGTTAGGATTTGTGTCTTTAATGATTGTTTTGATGTTAAGGGATAGGTTAAAGTATAGGTAAGGTGATGTTGCATGAATTTCAAGTTTTTCCCATTCTTGGAAAATTCCAGCACTTGAGTTTTTATTAAATTGTGAATCTAAGATGGGATTTTGCTTGGTGTAGAGAGGGGTTATGATGTTAATTGTTTAAATAAGGTATAGGTCAAGAGAGATGGGTGTTAAACCCAGATTTTGTATTCTTTAACATTTTCCAGCATATGTACCTTATGTTATTATGATCTTATTGTTAGAATTTTGCTAAAAATGATGGTTTGAAGAGTAAATATGAAGAAAAGGGTAGGTTAGGTTAGTTTAAATGGAAGTTAGTACATCCTTTTAAAAATTCCAGCATTGGTAATGTTAGCTAATTTATGATTTTATTGTGAGATTTGTAAAGTTTAAGAATTTATTTAATTAAGGCTTTAAAGAAGACATTATTTAGGAAGGAAAAGGAAAGAAGAAGAATACATGAAGTTTGAAAATTTCAGCATAGAGAATATGTGAGAGTTTGCATTTTTGTTCAAACATGGTGGTTTGTAGTGTGAATATGAAGGTATAGGGAAGATTAGAATAGGTTAAATGCAAGTTTTCCCAAACCTTAGAATTTTCCAGCATGTGTATCTTATGGTAATTAGGATTTTATGCTTTGTTTAAGGTTAAATAAGGTAATTGAAGGCATTAAAGGAAAAGAGAAATGAGAAAGGTAATGGAGGTGTAAGAAAATCAGCATTGTGGGGTTCTTTAAAGCAGGAGATTGTTGAAAAGTTCAGCATTTGAGAAGGGTTTTGATAGTTATAATTTAGGAATGGCATAGGCATAGTTAGGTAGGTTGTTAAGCATGATTTCTATTCTTTTAAAATTTCAGCATTAATTCATTATGTTAAATAGGATTTTATGTCTTGATTAAGGTCCAATAAGGCATGGAAGTAAAGAAAGGCAATTGGACCAATCCTAGAGTTAAAGGAAAGGTCATCGGTCCGAGAATAACGCTTAAGGATTTAAGGTGGGTGACTATTTAATGTTTGAGTTGTAAGATTACTGAATTGTTATGAAATCAATATTACTAAATGTTTTCCGATAACTTGCCAAGTGTGGAAATGCATTATTATTTTGAAGGTTTGAATTTGTATGCGGTTCCTTATATGATTAGTTATGATGAAATGCATTATCATTTGTAAATGTGATTTTGGAACATTGGAATATTGATTGAAGGTGAAAAAGACTTGAGTATGTGATTACATTTTGCTTGTCCGATGACAAATATATGGAGAATTGTAATATGCATGTATGTGATATGTGTTATATGGGTTTGGGTTAGGTCCCTTAATTTGAGTCAGTGCACTGTCTCCCTCTGATAGCCTTCTCCCGGCTACCCGCAAGTGGCTTAGGAGTTTCGAATTTCGGACTCCCCTCTATTCACGACCTACTCAAACCATTTAAATGTGTTAGGTGATTTGTGTTGGATGTCGCGGTATAACCCAAGAAACACACGCCGCAAAGATAACTCGCAAACACCTACGGATGGGGTGTGGGGTCCAACATTAAACCATCGGATATGTGACTTTATGCTTTTGTGTTATAAATGTTGACTTTGTAAATGTTTTGTTATTGGAAACCTGCTTTCGATAAAGATAATTTTGACAATAATTATTTAAGACAATTTCTGTATACTTATGCTTGAATATTAAATTGTTACCCACGGAGTCGTCGAGCTCACCCCCCCTCCTTTTTCCCTCCGCAGGTTTTGAGAAAGAAACCGAGTTGTGCATCGGGATTAAGGCTTTATTCCGATACTTTTGCTTTGAATGTTATACTTGAGAAAGCAAGGTTTTAGATAGCCTTTTGGGCAAGTAATGTATTTGTGTAATTTGTTCTTTAACACTTTCATGTAATTGGGCTAAATGCCCTTTGAAGCTATATATTGACTTATTCTCATGTAATTATAAGAGTTTTGAAGTTTGAAGGTATCTTGTATATGTATTCCAAAAATGTATTGTTGTAAGTTTGAAAATGACAAAAAGGAAAGAATGAGATGGTATTACTTTATGGATTGGAAATTTGTGAATGCTTAGAAATAGGTTACTTTATGGTTTGAGAAACAATTAGAATCCTAAGAGTGTGATGTTGCCATATTGAATGAGAAATGGATTGCTTGGTGATTGGGAGATTTGAGAGTTGTGGAAGATTGAAGTGGTTTTATGCAGGTTTGAAGTTTGGATGATAAAAATCAAGTTTGGCTAGATGCAATTTTAGGGGAGGTGCTGTCCAAATTTTCCTAAATTTGGGCAGCAACTTCGCTTAAGGTTTAGACCCTTTTAGAGAGGGAATTCGCTTAGGAAGTCTTCTACAAAACTGTAAAGCATGTTAAGATCTTGAAAACGGTATAAAATGGATCATTTTCGGACTTAAAATGAAGAAGTTATAGGGTTTGAAAGTTTTCAGATTTCTATATTCGGATTACTGTTCATTCTGCATTTTTGCAGAATCTTTAGAGGCATTTTTCACCCTCTTAGAGACAGATTCAAGTTTTTCTTTCTTCATAGAAATTGTAGCTTATCTTTTCCTCTTATAATTTGATGTATGATTTGAAATGTTTGAATATAGGAGTAAGAAGTTATGAGCATTTGAAGATTTCTGTTACTGTTCATTCTGCAAAATTTACTGTTTCATTGACTAGTTTTTAGGCTGAACCTTTGGCTGTGTTTTTACCCATCTAAATGATTGTTTCGATTTTTGCACCCTTCATGAAACTTGTAGATCCTTTCTTTATCTTTCCAATGAGGTAAAATGTGTCATTTTTCGACTTGTGAGGTAAAAGATATGAATCCTCAAACTTTTGGCATGGTGTAGGAGGATTTGAATTTGGGCTGAAACCTTAAAGCAAAATTTGACCCTCTTAATGCCTAAAGTTGTAGCACCCCACACCCGACGAGACCCGAACCCGATATTGACGGTGATATCCGAGCCCGTGACTCGCGATGGTGGCGTACTAGAACAGTCACTACTTTTTAAAACTCGATATGACATTTTTCTTTTCTTACGAAAACAGTTGAGTGCGCAAAACAATAATGATTTGGCCCAATTATAACAAAACATTTGCAATTACAAAACAATTTCAATTATAAACCAATTTCAGTTATACCATACAAGTACACATAAATCAAAAGGGGCCCACTGAAACAATTCACTACTCTAATGCAGATGTGACGACACTGATCCCGACCCGATACTCTGCCTTGCTAGCGGTAGACATACTCCCGTGTGTCTAACGGGGTACTCTTCACTTCCTGAAAAATAGATGCAATGTTGGGTGAGTTTGCGAACTCAGTGAGAAACCATCATCGATGGTTCACCCAACTCATGCATTCACAATCATATACACATAACACACAGTAGCACTTACAGTAATATCACATGCAATTTCCTTATTCACATTTCACAGTCATTCACAGTCAATTTACATTTTCAGTCAGTCATATACATATGCAATGCCCATGAGACACTTTCAATTTTCGTTTCGTTGTTGTGACCGTGCGCCTGATCATTTACGTTGAGCCAGTGGCTCTGAAATCGTTGGGCTTGATATGCCCTGCGGTGAGCCTGAGGCTCTATCAGTCGTTGGACCTGAGGTCCTGTGCGTTGAGCTTAAAGCTCTATCATATACATTGGGCATGATGCGCCTGAAAGCCCAAAGGATCGGCACGAGGTATTGAGCTCGTGGTTTCTGATACGCTGGTACCACCGGTCACAACTACTATTATCTCGATCATTTACTATGCATGAATGCACATGTCACTTTCCAATTTCCAATTATTGCATTTCTATTTCCAATTTCAATTAATTACTATTTCGATCATTTCAATGTCCTCGGACTTTTAGTCCGTATTTCATTACTATGCTTTTACATTTCATTTCATTAACACATAAGGTTGAGAAACCAACTAGGTTACTCACCGCACTTCCGAAGCTACTGCACTGAAGTCCCAATATCGTCCGTGGAGTGTCGATCCATCGAACCTCTATGTCAATCCAAATAATTCACATTACCATTTTGGCCAATATCAATTCAATAATACATATTTAACAAATACGATAAATACTATACATGTTATGACATTCCCAATCCAATTCCAATTCCTCAATTTGATCACTCTCTTACTAATCCATAACACTTTCAATTATAATAAACCAATTTACCAATTTCCATAGTCTATAATCACATTTCAATTAAAATCATATTCACTAATCATTTGTCATTCGATCCAGATAATCATCTGATTCAAATTCAATTTCCATTCTTACCGCTCAATATTCGTAGTCTCCAAATTCCAATTAATTTCTAGAAACCAATTATTTGAAATCAACCTTAAACCCATTACTTGTAACAATCATCTTATAATCACTTAATTTCATTTCTTCTAGATTGAAATTCCTATTTTCTCAAATGCCACTTGATCCATAACCAATCCAATTTAAATCCCAAAATTCTCCAAATTCAAAAACCTCAAAATCTCATTTTCGGAAATCAGTCTCCCTCGCCGCGACGTCCGATCCTTCGTCGCGGCGTAAAATCCGCTGCTCGTCATGACGACGCTATCGCTCGTCATGAAGTCGCGACGTCTGACCTACAACCCGCTCGTCATGGCGCATTTAATTAAAAATCAATTATTCGTCGCGACGTGCGAACACAGAAACTCTTCCGAAACCCAGAAATTTCTCAGATTTTTTGATAACAATCTATCTGATTCACTTCAAATCACTCCCAATCAACTTAGTATACTACACTCAACTCATTTCTAGCCTCAATCCATCATTTAACCTTTCTTTTATCAAAAACCCAAATCAAAACCAACGAAAACCCTATCATCGCAACTTTCCAAATTTCTAAACAATTTCTTACTCAAATCTATGATCAAACAACATAAACACATATGAACTTACTTGATTAAGTTATCAATCCGTCGAAAATCCATCAAACAACTCCAAATCCACGATTTCACACCCACGACCGTCGACGGCGAAGAGAATGAAGAAATAAGCTTACCTTAAGCTTATACATATATATATATGAGATCCTCCACTTCATGTCCAATTCTTAGGTCTAACACGTCCGATTCTTATTCTATTTTACTCCCAATTTCGCTACTCATAACCAAAATTCCCAAAATCATAATTCAATTTATTTCATATTATTTGTCAATCAATCTCGGACTGGAATCACATTAATCAGTCCCTTAGCCAAATTTTTCCGGTCGGATCCAAAACTCTAAAATTCGGAAAAATTCTCATAAATTCACAAAATTAGGAAATGCTCATTCCTATACTCAATTTCCAATTTCCCTTCTCTAAAATCCATTTCATTCCAATTTTATATTCAAAACCCAATTATACACTTACTAAATATCCAATTTTCACAAACCAATTCTCATATGTACAATTTTGATAAATTCCCAATTGCACAATTAAGTCAATTCTCATCGGACCAATTATAACCAATTTCTAATTTCACAATCAAGTCGGAATTGTCATACATGTATGTACATATATATATACTTATGCAGTCAATAATCATTTATCAATGACTATCAAAACTGTAATGCATGTGCAATGCAACACTTTGCCTGTACCAAATCCTAACCCGATCCAAATTACCAATCTACCCGTCACTCCGATAACGGGATGTTATAAAAGTAGTTTTTAAATCCTTCTAGGAAGTTGTAGGGCTCCCTTTTACCTTTTTATTGATACCAAATTTACAAATTTTAGACTTCGGGAGCAAAAGTTATGATGTTTGTAAAATCTGAAATTTTCCTTCAAATCCAGACTTCATCCTTAGACGTGGCCTCGTCTAGTCTCTAAGCCTCTTAGACGTGCCCTCGTCTAATCTCTGAATATCCCCTCACTCTTTTGCTTGTAACTTTTTTGTTTGGCCTCGGATTCACTCGGTTTTCGAAGCATTGGTTTTTTCCCAAAAATTTTATACCCCTTTTTAGCAAAATGAGAGTGTTGGGTTTTGGGTCGGAATTCACGGATTATATTAAAGAGAGTCAATTACGTGACGGTTTTGAATGTAATTCCGTTTTCGGGTGATTTTGTGAACTATAGGGATCCGATTGAGGCGATTTCTAATTCTAATTGATCGAGAGATATGAAATTTCATTTTAGCTTGGGTTTAGAATTTAGTTATGGGCCCTAAGCAGATAAATTTTATTGGGTGATAATTAGGGTGACCTTATCAAGTTTTGTTCGGATGACGTTAAAATAAGTTCGATTTGAGGTTTCTTTGTGGTGAGGAATCCCTTCCTCCTGAGATGCGTGCCCAGACGTCACGTAGGACGTTGGGCCCGCGACTCACCGGGGAGGGGTTTCAACACTTCTATTGTATCACCTAAGAGCTTTGAAGGGACTTCACTCTCCATGTCATCTTCCTTACTGGGTTGGGAACTATCATCAAACTTGAGATGAATGGTCTCCTCAATAGTCTTCGAGGTAAGATTATAAACCCGAAAATCCTTGGATGATAAAGAGTAGCCTAGAAAGATTCTTGAATAGGTCTTTGAATCGAACTTATCCAACAATTCTTTTTTATTCAGAATAGAGCACTTGCAACCAAATGGATGAAAGTAAGATATATGCGGTCTCCTTCCATTCCATAATTCATAAGGAGTTTTTCTCAACAATGGTCGCAGCAATATCCTATTCTAAATGTAGCATCTCAGATTCACAACTTTACGCGAAGTACCTAGGAATATTCATTTCACACAAGATAGTCCTTGCCATCTCTTGAACCGTCCCTGTTCTTCCTTTCAACAATTCCATTCTGCTGTGAGTCCTAGGAGCGAGAGAAATTGTAGAAAATTCCATTCTCCTCACAGAATATTCTAAACTTCTCATTCTCAAATTCTCCACCATGATCACTCCTAATGCTGGCTATAGACTTTCCTTTTTCATTCTGTAACTTTCTGAAAAAGGTCCTAAAACACTTAAAAGACTCATCTTTGTGTGACAAAAATAATATCCAATAAAATCTAGTAAATTCATCAACAATAACAAGTCCATATTTCTTTCCGCCAAAACTTATCGTCCTAGTTGGACCAAACAGATCCATATGTAACAACTCTAGAGGTCTAGAAGATGTTACAAAATTTTTAGAAGAAAATGATGTTTTGACTTGTTTCCCTTTCTGACAACTTTCACAAAAGAACTCTTTGTCAAAACTTATTTTTGGTAAGCCTCTTACCAAATCATGCTTTAACAACTTTGAAATATGTTTAAAACTGATATGACCTAGTTTTTTATGCCAGATTAGTCTTTCTTCTTCAGTTGATAAAAAACATGAAATATTTTGATTTTGAAAATCTTCTAAATCAATTTTGTAAAGATTATTTCTTCTCTTGGCAGAAAAGAATATAGACCCATCTTTGTTTCTGACTTCACGAAGATTTTGATTAAACGTAACTTCAAAATCATAATCAAACAATTGACTAACACTAATCAAATTGTGTTTCAAACCATCAACAAGCAGCACATTATTAATGCATGCAAAGGAATCTTTACCCATTTTACCAATTCCAATTATCTTGCACTATTGGTTGTCTTCGAAAGTTACCGATTCTCCCTTCTTATACTGAAGATCTAGGAACATAGACCTTCTTCCTGTCATATGCCGCGAGCACCCACTGTCCAAATTCCAACGGTGCTTGTCGCATCTTCCAAGGAAGGATATCTGCAGGAGAAACTATTTACCCATATTTTCTTAAGTCCTCTTGGGTTAGTAACATGCACAGAATGATTCATTTGATAAGTTTGTTGATGAATGCATGTTTGGTGATACTTCTTTTTCTGGAAAAAAGACTTTCTTCCCTTATGAGATTTATTTCTTGTAAACCCTAATCCGGTTTTATCACTCAGATGTCTACATTTTCCTATCATCTCATTCATTTTTCTTGTACTCTCAGTGAAGGTAGCTAAATCAGCTGAAAGACTCTTAATCCTAAACTTCAGCTGATTGATCTCTTCAGATCTATCTACGACTTTCTTTTTCTTATTCTCCTCTACTTACTGTTTTAAGCATGTATTTTCTCTCTCTAAATCTTGTGTATGTTTAAGGTTTTCTACATACTTTTTCTTTATCAGTTTGTACTGTTTCAGAATAGCATGACAATCTTCTAGTAGTTCTGAATATGCATTATGCAAGTCATCATATTGAGAAGTTACCTCCTCATCACTTTCTTCCTCGGTTACTAGGAAAATATTCGCATGTTTTGATGTCTCAGAGCTTGTATCTGATTCAGATGACTCTAGATCCTCCCAAGTTGCCATCATGCTTTTCTTGCCTTCTCTACTCTTCTTTGGTTTCTTATTTAGAGTAGGACACTCAGACTTGTAATGTCCAGGTTGATTACACTCGTAGCATATGATGGATGTCTTTTCTACTTTTCCATCATCTTTGCTGTTCTTCTTAAAGAATTGACTTCCTTTGGACTTCTTCTTCCACATTCGCCTAATCTTCTTTGATATGAAAGATAACTCATCATCTTCATCACTTGACTCTTGTTCTGATTCGCTGGAGTCATCATTCTTTGATTCTTCAATCTTTAATGCTTTTGATGACTTTCTCCTCCTTTGAGTCTTGTGATTCTTCTGTCCGCCCTTCAGTGCTATTAACTTGTCCCGTTTGGGCTTGTCTTCAGCATCGAGCTCAACTTCATAAATTTTCAGTGATCCAAGCAACTTGTCAAGCTTTAGTACGCTTAAATCCTTAGCTTTCTGCGCAGCAGTAACTTTTGGTCTCCATCTCCTTGGAAGACTTCTTAAGATCTTACGAACATGATCTTGAGTGTTGTAAGTTCTTCCAAGAGCTTTCAATCCATTGATAATTGTTTGAAATCTTCTAAACATTTGATCAATAGATTCTTCATCTTTCATCTTGAAAAGCTCGTACTGGTGCACAAGAATTCTTATCTTGGATTCTTTGACTTGGTTAGTACCTTCATATGCGATGGACAATGTGTCCCACATCTCCTTCGCAGTATCGCATCGTGGACTTTGTCATACTCACTTCTGCTTAGGGCACAACTCAAGAAAAACTTTGTTTTAGAGTTCAGTTGGAATCTCGCCTTTTGATCAGCCGTCCATCTGATCCGTGGAATAAGATTTCCTTCTTCATCTACCAGTGCGTATGATCCATTGTCTATCACATCCCAAAGGTCAACATGAGTAGATTCTATAAATAGCCGCATCCTATCTTTCCAGTAATGATAGTCTTCTCCGTTGAATGTTGGAGCTCTAGTGACTGAGGCACCTTCTGTAATGTACGTATGTGATTCCACCACAATCTTTGATCCACACTTTGTTACAGTGATCCTTGGACACCAACCTTTGATACCAATTGAAGTGAATCACACGTTATTACAATGCTTATTATACAATGTATAAATGCACAAGAAGGGGGGTTGAATTGTGTATTTCCCTTTAAAAAAAACTCCAAAATCGTTTTGTCAAAAGAAAAACTTGTTCTTTTCACAAGAACTACTACAAATCAAAGTTAATTGTATTCTTTGAAAACTTGTTTGAAAACTAAGTAAAATCGAAACTTTGAACGATAAGAGAGATAAGGATAGAGAGAAATTGACACAGTAATTTTTATACTGGTTCACCCCAAAACGTGAGCTACGTCCATTCCTCAGATTTCTTTATGAGATTTCACTATCTCTGAACAACTTTACAAGTATTCTTTCTTTCTGAGCCTCTTCAGGTCTCTTTATAGTCAGTATTCTTTTACTCTTAGCCTCTGCAGGCTATTTGTACTACTTTCTTACAGAAAGATGTTTGAGCTTTGTTACAGTAAGATAGCTCTAGCTATTTGCACAATTGTTGCATGCGCGTATGTAATGTATTTGTCTGTCTGTGTGTGTGTAACTTTGCAATCTTCGACTTCAACTCATATTTATAGCCTTCGTCTGCAACTGCTTCTTGAATCTTGCTTTTTGAACTAAACAGTCTTCAAGTTGATATTTGATCCACAATGTTTGTGAACAACAGCTTGCGGCAGACATATACTCTGCTTCGACAGTTGATAGAGCGATTGAGCTTTGTCTCTTGCTTGACCATGAAACTAAGTTTGAGCCAAGAAAGTGACATCCTCTACTTGTGCTCTTCCTTTCGAGTCTATCTCTGGCATAGTCTGCATCGCAATATCCGATTAACCTGAAATCTTTACCTTTCTCAAACATTAAGCAAAGATCAGTAGTACCTGCGAAATATCTCATAATCCTCTTAACAGCAATATAATGAGACTCACTAGGATTATCCTGAAACCTTGCACACAAGCATACACTGAACAATATATCAGGTCTACTTGCTGTAAGATAGAGTAAAGAACCGATCATCCCTCTATACAGGGTTTGATCCACCTTCTTACCATTTTCATCTTTCGACAAAAGGTTTGAAGGATGCATCGGAGTAGTCATTGGCTTCACATTTTGCATATCAAACTTATTCAACAATTCTTTCACATATTTTTGTTGATGAATAAAGATTTTCTCTTCGGTTTGCTTAACTTGCAACCCAAGAAAGAACTTCAACTCACCCATCATGCTCATTTCAAATTCATTTTTCATTAGACTCTCAAACTTCATGCATAACTTCTTTGAAGTAGCACCAAAAATAATATCATCAACATAGATCTGTACTATAATAAATTCATTTTCATACTTCTTCCTGAAAAGCGTTTTATCAACTTGACTTTTACTAAAACCATTCTCTAAGAGAAAAGTACTCAGACAATCATACCAAGCTCTAGGAGCTTGCTTCAGGCCGTAAAAGGCTTTATGAAATATATAGACATGGTATGGATTCTTAACATCCTCGAAACCAGGTGGTTGCTTAACATACACCTCTTCGTCTATAAAACCATTCAGAAAGGCACTCTTCACATCCATCTGAAATAGCTTTATATTATGACAGACCGCATATGCCAAAGAATATCCTAATGGCTTCAAGTCTTCTTTGCTCAAAGATATGTCTCATTGTAGTCTATTCCTTCTTGTTGATTATAGCCTTGTGCTACTAATCTAGCCTTATTTCGACCCACTCTTCCTGATTCGTCTAACTTATTCTTAAATACCCATCTGGTTCCTATAATGGATTTCTTCGGGGATTTCAAAACTAAGGACCAAACATTATTCCTAGTAAATTGATTCAGCTCCTCTTGCATGGCTAACACCCAAGCTTCGTCTCGAAGAGCTTCCTCAACCTTCTTAGGCTCTATTTCAGAGATAAAAGCCACATTAGCTTCTCTTCTGAATCTGGACCTTGTCCTAACTCCTTCTGAGGTCTCTCCGATAATCAACTCTTCTGGATGAGAACTTTTATATTTCTAGTATTTTTCAGTCCAATAGTTTCTGGAATATCTTCAACTTTGTCTTCTTGAGTACCTGGTGCTGGAGTTTCTGTTGTGTCATCTAAATTCTTTGAAGGACCTTCACTCTCCATGTCATCTTCCTTATGAAGTTGGAAACTATCATCAAACTTGACATGGATGGTATCCTCAACTGTCTTTGAAATAAGGTTGTACACCCGGAATGCCTTAGACGATAATGAGTAGCCTAGGAAGATTCCTGGATAGGTCTTTGAATCGAATTTATCCAACAGCTCCTTTGTTTTCAGAATAGAGCATTTGCACCCAAATGGATGAAAGTAAGATATGTTTGGTCTTCTTCCATTCCATAACTCATAAGGAGTCTTCTTCAACATGAGTCGCAACAGAATTCTATTCTGAATACAGCATGCTATATTCACAGCTTCTGCCCAGAAGTACTTAGGAAGATTCATCTCACAAAGCATAGTCCTAGCCATTTCTTAAATCGTCCTGTTCTTCCTTTCAACAACTCCATTCTGTTGTGGAGTCCTGGGAGCAGAGAAATTGTGGAAAATTCCATTCTCCTCACAGAATAATCTAAACTTCTCATTCTCAAACTCTCCACCATGGTCACTCCTGATACTAGCTATAGACATTCCTTTTTCATTCTGTAACTTTCTAGATAAGGTCCTAAAACACTTAAAAGATTCATCTTTGTGTGATAAAAACAATATCCAATAAAATCGAGTAAAGTCATCAATAATAACAAGTCCATATTTCTTTCTGCCAAGACTTATTGTCCTTGTTGGACCAAATAAATCCATATGTAACAACTCTAAAGATCTAGATGATGTTAAAAAAAATTTAGAAGAAAATGAAGTTTTAACTTGTTTTCCTTTCAAACAATTTTCACAGAAAAACTCTTTGTCAAAACTTATTTTTGGCAATCCTCTTACCAAATCATGTTTTGCCAACTTTGAAATGTGTTTAAAAGAGACATGACCTAGCTTTTTATGCCAAACTAGTCTCTCTTCGTCGGAAGATAGAAAACATGAAACATTTTGACTTTGAAAATCTTCTAAATCAATTTTGTAAAGATTATTTCTTCTCTTGGCAGAGAAAAGTATAGACCCATCTTTGTTTCTGACTTCACAAAGATTTTGATTGAATGTGACGATTCCAATAATCTTGCCCTGCTGGTTGTCTCCGAAAGTTACCGATCCTCCCTTCTTATACTGAAGGTCTAGGAACATAGACCTTCTTCCCGTTATATGTCGCGAGCATCCACTGTCTAAATACCAATTGTTCTTGCCGCATCTTCCAAGAAAGGATATCTGTAGGAGAAACTATTTTATTTTTTGGTACCCATATTTTCTTGGGTCCTTTATGGTTAGTAGTATGCACATGATGAGTTCTTTGATGCATATTACTAGAACGTTGATTAACACGAGATTTATTATAGTTTCTCTTTTGAGAAAAAGGGTTCTTATGAGGATAAGACATATTGCCTGTAAACCTTAATCCGGTTTTATCAATCGGATGTCTACATTTTCCAAGCATCTCATTCATTTTCTTTGTGCTCTCGGTGAAAGTAGCTAAATCAGCTGATAGATTCATAATTCTCAGTTTCAACTGATTAATCTCTTCTGATCTGTCTACGACTTTTTTTCTCCTTTAATTGCTTCTTTAGACATATATTTTCTCTCTCTATTACTTCCGTATGTCTAATATTTTCTACATACTTTTTCTTTAACAATTTGTACTGTTTCAGAATAGCATGAGAATCTTCTAACAATTCTGAGTAGGTATCATGCAAGTTATCGTAATCAGATTGTACCTCCTCATCACTTTCTTCCTCGGCTACCAGGCAGATGTTTGCATGTTCAGACGACTCGGAACCTGTATCTGACTCTGATGAATCTAGGTCCTCCCACGTTGCCATCATGCTTTTCTTGCCTTCTTTACTCTTCTTTGGTTTCTTCTTTAGAGTAGGACATCCGGACTTGTAGTGTCCAGGCTGATTGCACTCGTAGCAAATGACAGATGACTTCTCTGGTTTAGCCTCATCTTTTCCATTCTTCTTGAAAGTCTGATTTCCTTTGGACTTCTTCTTCCACATGCGTCTTATCTTTCTAGAGATGAAAGATAATTCGTCATCTTCATCACTTGACTCTTGTTCTGATTGGCTGGAGTCGTCATTCTTTGATTCTTCAATCTTTAACGCTTTTGATGACTTCCTCGTTCTTTGAGTCTTGTGATTCTTTTGTCCGGCCTTCAGCGCTATTGACTTGTCCCGTTTGGGCTTGTCTTCAGCATCGAGCTCAACTTCATGAATCTTTAAGGATCCAAGCAACTCGTCAAGCTTTAATATGCTCAAATATTTGGCTTTCTACACCGCAGTAACTTTAGGTCTCCACCTCTTCGGAAGACTTCTTAAGATCTTTCGAACATGATCTTCATTATTGTACGTTCTTCCAAGAGCTTTCAATCCATTAACAATTGTTTAAAATCTTCAAAACATTGATCAATAGATTCTTCATCTTTCATCCTGAAAAGCTCGTACTGGTGCACAAGAATGCTTATCTTGGATTCTTTAACTTGGCTTGTGCCTTCGTGAGAAATGGACAATGTGTCCCACATCTCCTTCGCGGTGTCGCATCCGTGGACTTTGTCATACTCGCTCCTACTTAGGGCACAGGTCAAGAAGAACTTCGCTTTTGAGTTCAGCTGTATTCTCGCCTTTTGGTCAGCCGTCCATCTGATTCATGGAATAGAATTCCCATCTTCATCTACTGGTGTATAAGGTTCATTCTCTATCACATCCCAAAGGCCGACATGAGTAGACTCTATGAATAGTCGCATCCTATGTTTCCAGCAATGATAATCTTCTCCGTTGAATGTTGGGGGTCTAGTGACTGAGACTCCTTCTGTGATGTATATATGCGATTCCGCCATTATCTTTGATCCACACTTTGCTATAGTGATCCTTGGATACCAGGCTCTGATACCAATTGAAGTGAATCACACTTTAATACAATGCTTATAAAACGATATAAGAATGCATGAGAAGGGGGGTTGAATTGTGTATTCCCCTTTTTTGAAAAATTCTTTCAAAAATGTTTGTTAGAAATAAAATTCTTTTACAGAACTTCCGATAGATTCTAATTAATGAAAACTTTGAAAACTTTGTTTACGAACTAAGTAATGATAAAACTTGAATCTAAAAGAGAGGATAGAGTAAGAGTGACATAGCGATTTTATCCTAGTTCACCCCAAACCGTGGGTTACGTCCAGTCCTCAGAGTTCTTTCTGAGATTTCACTATCTCTTCAACTTTTACAAGTATTCTTCTGAGCCTCTTATGGTCTCTACAATCAGTATTCTTTCACACTTAGCCTCTGCAGGCTATCTGTACTACTTCCTCACAAAAAAGTGTTTGAAACTTGTTACAGTAAAAATAGCTCTCGGCTAATTTTCACAGTATGCTTTTTATGATTACGTAGATGTAATTCAGCTAATTTTTCAACTAACTTTACAATCTTCGACTTCGACTTGTATTTATAGTCTTTGTCTCCAACTGCTTCTTGATTCTTGTTTCTGGATTCTGGATTCTTGCTTCTTGAATCTTGTTTCTTGAATCTTTAAAGAAGCAGTTAATCATTGAGTTCAGAATTAACCCGAACTGACTCTTGCATCTGCTTTTCAATTCTTCTTCTGCGTCTGTTTTTCTCAATTCGCGTCTTCGTCTGTTTTTAATTTGTGTCTGCGTCTGCGCCTGTATTTCTCTTTTGCATCTGCGTCCATTTTCCTCTTTTGCGTCTGCGTCTGTTTTTCTTAGCGTCTACATCTGTCTTTCTCTTTTGTGTCTGCGTTTGTTTTCCTCTTTTACGTCTGCACCTGTCTTTCTCTTTTGCGTCTGCGTCTGTTTTCCTCTTTTGCGTTTGCGTCTGTTTTTCTTAGCATCTGCGTCTATCTTTCTGTGCGTCTGGGTCTATTTTTCTTAGCGTCTGCGTCTGTCTTTCTTAGCGTCTGCGTCTACGTTGCTTCGTCTGTATTGTTTCGTTTGCTTTTGTTTTTCTTTTTTTTTCTCTTTGTTATACATCAAAATTATATCTAAGTAAAGTCATTTTGACTTAACATTTACAACTCATGTGATATTGAGTTATACTTGACAATTCTAAGATACAAAACTTAAAGCTTTCTAAGTTTGCTACGATCACGTATAAAAAACTTCTTCGCTTACTAAAGAAAAAATCCAAGATAAAAGTAATTGATTAATTATGAAAAGATTCACTATGAGTTTATTTCAGTATTGAGTAAGATAATGGTTTTAGAGGGGATAGGTAATGTGTCATCAACATCCTCTCCCCATTCGCTGCCAACTTGACTGACATCTCTTTTTTGTTGACAGGTATACGAGGGTTATTCCACCGCCCGTGAGAGGTCCATTTCCAGCATATCCATCGCGAGGGTAACCAATGTGCTGATCTCCTCGCCTCTTCAACAACTGCATCCAAGCCAAGCCTTCAGTACTTACAGGACCCGTCATCGCTTATCCACGAAATTTTAATCCAAGATTCGTCTGGCATGTGTCATCGTCGCGGCCGCCGTTCAGGCATCCCCAACCCTGTGACTCTATTTTTAGATTCTTAATGTTTTAGCTTCCCTTGTAACCAAAAAAGAAGACTAGGTAACTTTTGGTAGCTCAAGAGTGTAAGGAATTGGATTTTCTAAGTTAAGTAATTGTGGGAAGTTAGTTTTGTGTCAAGGTTTGTGTAACATCTCATCCCGAGGGAAGGTTAGAATAGTCATTTGGAAGCAGTTCGATTGTTTAACATTGTCTTGGTGTGTTCATGCATACATACACATAAATAGTGACTTTTGCACACGTAAATGATTGTACATGCATTCATGACATTTCTCGGTATATTTTGTCATAAATGTGATTTTTGTGAAAAATATGATTTTTGTGCTTGAAAATTTAATTAGAGTGGGTCTTTGTGTGTTTTAAATTTTGGGAGAATTTTAGAAATTTTGCTGAAAATTTTCGGGGCACTTTTTCGGATTAGAAAATGCCAGTGATGATCGATTGATTATCGGTAGTAAAAAGTACTGACCAATGACACTGGAAATTAGATACATGATTTTAGGAATTATGAATTTTAAGCCATTGGAATTTTGGGGTGAAATTGGACTAGAGATTGCAAGTGAATTGGAAGGAAATTAAGTGGGTATTTGAGAAGTTAACATGTGACAAGTGACATGTATCACTTGCCTAACATGCCACCTTATGTCTTTAAGTTATTAAACCAAGTGATTCTCGATGCTTCCTTAGAAAGAGTTAAAATCACTTTTAAAATGCAAGTTTTTCCTCCTCATCTGTAGCTTCTTCCTTGCTCCTCCTTCGTTGGTTCAAGCTCCACTCACATAAGACACTCTTCTTTGTTACTTGCTTTCTTTTCCTTGTCCATTAAATATCCAACCAAACCCTCACCCCCCCTCAAGTGATGATGATTATCATGTATGGTGTTGGGGGAAAGCAAGTGATTTTGTGGTTTTTGTGAAGAATTGAAGAAAGTGGAAGCTTAAGTAGGTAAGGTTGTGCTTTATGTTATAAATTGGAATTAAATGCACTATTTGTGATGGTTGTGAACCTAATTGCATGCAAATTGTGTTGGTATAGATAGGTATGAAATTTGCTTGTTTAATTGATGATTGATGAGTGTAGAAAAAGATTATTGAGTGCGTGTGCTGCCATTTGTGGACTAATGTTCAAGGATAGGTTGTGGTTTAGTTATGGGGGATTTATGAAGTAAATTGAGTGAGAATTGGCTTAGAAATGGTATGGAAGAGGTAGAAATTGAGTTAGGTTGAGAATATGGAAAATCGGATTTGTGTATGTTTCAATGTTTTGGTCATAACTTTTTATATGGTTAAGCAATTGAAATGAGGTTTGGCTTGAATTAAACTTGAGAAGTTTGGCTAGAATTTTTATGAAGTAAGTGCTGTCCAATTGTGACTTGAATAGTTCTGAATTTTTCCTTGAAAGTGGGCAATATGTGCAGGATGATCCTAACATTGAAAATTTGTGATATGAAACTTTGAGAAATTTTTCTAGGATGATTGAGACAGATTTTGCTAAATTAGTCTTTGTGTAAATTGAAGATCTTCTTTTTAAATTTTTATCTTCACTAAGTATGACATTTTTCTATTTTGGTATTGAAAGTTATGACTTGTAAACTTTCAGATGGTTTTTCAAAGATTAATGTGCTTTGTGTGTAAATATCTCTAAGTATAGGTTTTGTGATTACTGTGCCTTGAAACCAATTCTGGACTGTTATGGTTTAAATTAGCTCAAGTGGTGCTATGGAAGTTGTAGAGATTCCTTTTAGCTTTCCCTTGATATAAAGTTTGTAAATTTTGGAGTTCTGAATCAAAAGTTATGGAGTTTGGAAGTTGAGTGGTCGGTCAGCCATAAATGTGGCGATCGGTCGGCCAGAAATGTGGCGATCAGTTGGCCAAAAATGAGGCGACCGGTCGGCCAGAAATGTGGCGATCGGTCGGCCAGAAATGTGGCCATCGGTCGGCCAGAAATGATGTTGGACCCCAATCTCTAAATGGAATTTAGAAATATTAAAGAACTTGAATAAGTTTTTTAATGTATGTTTTGTGTATTAGATGAATTTTATGTTTAAAGGAAATTGATGAGAAAAAAGAATTGATTCGTTTTGAGGGTTTTGACATTTGAGTCGTTTTGCTTAGGTTATGAAAGTTTAAGTGAATGGGCGAATGAAATGGAAGTAGAAAAGTAAAGAAAGAAAGTAAGAGAATGTGACAAATTAAGAAAATTGACTTTTTGATTTAAGCCAAATTTGAGAAAATGATCTTCTGGAAACTTGTAGATTATGTCAAGAGCTTTCTGTAGCCATAAAGTTTGATATTTTTCGATATCGGGTGAGAGTTATGATCAGTCAAAGTTCGCTTGAAGTTTGACTTTTTGAGGAAAAAGATGACTTTTTGATTTAGGCAAAATTCGAGAAAATGATCAACATGAAACTTGTAGCCTCTGTCGAGAACTTTTTTTGGACATAAAGTTTGCTATTTTTCGACGTCGGGATTGAGAGATATGAATTTCTGAAGATATGTTTTGTTTGAAAATGCTATTAAGTATAGATTTGTGTGTTCTATGCTTCGAGGCCACTTGTCATATGGATTTAGTTTGAATTAGAGTAAGTGGTATTCATGAAAGTTTTAGATGATGTTTTTATCTTTCCATTGATATAAAGTTTGCAATTTTTCGATATCGGAGCTAGGAGTTATGAGCGATTAAAAATTGGAAGTCGTTTAGGAAAAGCTGTTTTGGACAGAATCTTTGATTGAGTTTTCAACCTCTTTCGAGACCTAATTTGATTTTGAGTTCTTCAGGGAAGTTGTAGAGCTTCCTTTGATCTTACTATTGACACTAAATTTGTCAAATTCCAAGTTCGGGATCGAGAGATATGATTTTGGAAAAGTTCAGTTTTGATGTTCAGTTACTTTGTTTCTTTATCCGATCCTTTCGTAATCTTTTGCTTATAATTCCTTCGTCCGACATCCGATTGATTTGATTCTAGAAGCGTTGGATTCCTAAGACAATTAAGTTAATTTTATCAAAATTATGATTTTTAGGAGATTAAATGGAAAGAGATTGATTAAACCAAAGTAAGAGATTTGGTTATAGGTTATAAGTTGGATAATTTTCTGAACATAGTTCAGTATTTTGCAATTTTAGGAGCTGTACAACTCCGATTGAGTTGATTCTTGAGGAAAATAAAGTTAAGATATAGGGCTACAAATCATGTGAAGGGATCGAAATTTAATTTCATCCCTAAGATTGTTATTTTCTGGACTGAAGTTATGTTAATGTTCAGTTTCGGATTTTGTGCAGGTCAGTTAGTAATTCGGCCATAACTTCTTCGTTTTAGATCCGAATTGAGCGCCGTCAGTGGCGTTGGATTCGTAAGATCGAGAGGAACAATTTTTAAGAAGAAAGTTTGTCCAAATTATTTCGTTTAGATACTTGAAAACAGGACGCAAGTAGTCAGTTTTTCACTTAAAAGGAGGGGTATTTTGGGATTTCACTTAAAAGGAGGGGCATTATGGTCTTTTTCCCCCCCATTTTAATGACCTGGCATGAAACACATCTTGTGCTGCCGTTTGGAGGTCTGGAGAGTCACGAAATAAGTAGAAAAGAAGAGAAGAAAATAGAAGAAAAAGAAGAAGAGAGGAAGAGAAGGAGTAGCCGTGAGAGGAGAAGAAGAAGAAGAAGAAGAAGAAAGGAAGCTTGGTGCTTCGATTTTTATGGGGTTTTTGGGGGAATTTCGACCATGATTCAAGAAGAATGGAAGGAAGAAGATGAAAGCTTCATATTAGAGCAAGAAAATTCGAAATTTGAGAAGATGAAGGTAAGAGATGAACCTTGATATTTGAGTTGTTCTTGAATCCTTGGTTTAGATCTATGGAAAATGTTATGGGTTTGTTAAATCCATGATAAATTTTGGGAGATTTCATGTTAGATTGATTTAATTTTTATTATGAATGGGTTAGGGTTTTCGTCTTGAATTTGGGGATTTTGGAATTTTGGAAGTGTATTGATTTAGAAAGTTTGGAATTATGATGAGTATGGGGTTTCTATAGTTCATTTTAGTCCTTATGTTTTTGTGATTTTGAAATTGGTGATTTTGGTTTAGGAACCTTTAGCTTGGATGAAGGAAAGAAGTAATGGAGGAATTGAAACTTTGGAAAAGTTTTAACAAGAAAATGAGGTGGGTATCATATTTATTTTTAGAATTATAAACTTTATATGTGTTCATTGGAATTCAAGAAAGCGAAAGGGATTTTTGTAAAGTCATTGTTTTGAATATTTTGATGAAATTGAACAATTGTTTGTTCAACGAGAAGAGAAATATTTGAAAATGGATAGTTTATATTTTAGAATACGAATTTTCTGATTTCGAATGCTTTTGAAATTAAATAGCAAATATTGTTTATGTTTGAATGTATTTATTTTTGAATCATAAGTTTTGTAGGAGTTTGAAAAAAATCAATCAAAATCAAGAATGAGAAATGTTTTGAAAAAATTATTGTTTATGCTGGGAAAAGCGAAGAGGATAAAAGATTTGTAAATTGATGTTTTAGAAATAATTTGATAAATGATTCCAAAGAATTGACTGAATTATGAAAAATTGTTGCATTTATTGAGTTTGGAAGTTTAATTAAAAAATTTATTACATGAGGTTTGACTTATCTAACTAAATTAACAAAGTTGTTTAAAGTAAATGTTTTGTTTAATCGGAGATATTGCTAAAAGTGTTTGGTTAAGTGAATGAAAATGTATTGATTTTTGCATTATTTGATTTTTAAGTGATTTGATAAAATTTAAGAAGGAAAGTATCGACTTTTATTTATTTTCAAATGGGTTTAAAATTTGTACAAGTCTTGAATGATTGATAAGTTAGGAAATGTTGTATTCTTTAATCTTGAAAATTGAGAAATTCTTTGGATTTGAATTTACTCCTTTTGAAAGAAATTATGGTTTCGAATATGTTTGAAAGTGTTTATACAATATTGGTTATGGAAAAGTTTGAAAAAAAAATGAGGACTTTTCAAATATTGTTAAAATGTCTTCTATAGAAAATGTTTGAACAACTTAGGATTTCCGAATTCTCTCGGCATTGGTTACAAAATAGTGTTTATAAAAGTGTTTGAAAAGTTTATGATTTCCCGAACTTGTTTTAAAAAAAATGTTTGACAAAGTTGTGTTTGAAATTGTTAGAAAATAAAGGTTACTTAAATGTTGAAAAGAACGATTTTCAAAAAGCGTTTGGAATTGTGTAGAAATGTTGAGAGTTTTTGATTCAAAAAAAAAATGCTTTTGAATTTGTTTAGAAAATATGGTTTAAGTATATAAGTGTTTGACAATTATGATTTTCGAAAGCTTTTGAAAGTGTTATAAAATGATAAACATATCGTTTATAAAAGTGCTTGATAATTATGATTTCTGATATATTGGGATTGATTGATAAAATACATTGCGATTTCCGATTGTTTTTTTTTTAATTGAAAATATTGATTTCCGAATGAACAATGATTTTTACGAAGTTATTAGTCATCATGTTTTGAATTTTAGAAGGAATGGCTACCATGAGTGAAATCAATGTTATGAATGATTTGATGAGATTTGATGCGATTTTCGAGTTAAAATTGTTTTAATGATTTGATAAAGCATCAAAGGTGTGGCATACTTTGTTACGAATTGTGTGAATTGATTGAGGTTTTGATTGTCATGAGCTGGTGATGGATTGTGATTATATTTTGTTTGTCCGATGAAAAATATATGGAGAATTGTAATATGCATGTATATGAGTTGTGTGAAGTTTGAAAATCAAGCTTTTGAAATGTGCCTTCGGGCAATTTGATTTTTGATGTATGATATGTGTTATGTGGGTTTGGGTTAGGTCCCTTAAGTTGAGTCACAGACCGGTCTCGTGTTAAAAGCCTTCTCCCGGCTGCCCATGAGTGGCTTAGAGCTCAATTTGGACTCCGCGTTCTTTATCGCACGTAATTATCACGCGGAACTTGCGATTCGTTATGTTAGGACCTACTCAAACCATTTAATGTGTTATGTGTTTTGTGTTGGATGCAGCGGTATAACCCAAGAAACACGCCGCAAAGATAACTCGCAAACACCTACGGGTGGGGTGTGGGTCCAACATCAAACCATTCTATTATGTTATATGTTTTTTAATTTTGTTTATGTACGTGACACTTCTTCGATGTGATGCATTCATATTTAAAATTGTGCATGATTTGTGAAAAGTTTGAGAATTTGAGAAATGAGAGTGATTTGTCAATCATGAAATTTCGGAAACTGTTTATGAATGTTTTAAAATAAATGAAGATGTTGAGAATAATCTTAGAAAATGTTGATGAAGGTTTATGAATGTCTTGAAAAGTTTGAAAATGAGTTTTTGAATAAAATTTCCGAATGGGAAAGGTTTGAAAAGACAATTTTCGCTTATGTTTCATTAATAAATATGTTACCCATTGAGCTGTAAGCTCACCCCCCCTTTCATCCCCATCTCCAGGTTTCGAGCAGGAGATCGGATGAATGCGGTTAAGACGTCAGTTCGACATTTATATGTTTTTTTGTAATTTGTATATGGCTTGGAATGCCATTTATGCGTATGAAGTATTTAGTTCTTGATGTATTCGAATTTATGTATGATTATGGATATGGGATTACGTAAGTAGATCATGGTAGTTTATATGAATATGAGTGGTTTGAATCGAATTATGAATTGGTAATTTGATTTTGAGATATGTAAATAAGGTTATTTATGATGATGGAATTGGATTGAGAATTATTGAAGTGTTAGGTAGATGTGTGTTACTGCGGCGTTAGGATGCTTGGACGGGAGGTCCGATGACTCTGTATGATTGGTTGAGATTATAGAAGTGTGTTTTTGATTTGCAGAAATTTTGGGCTGTCAAAATACAGCCGTTATGCTGCCCGATTTTCGAGAAAATCGAGTTATGGCAAAGTTATAATAAGAATATGAGTTTTAAGATGGGATTAAGATCCGCACGATTAAAAGTGAATTGAGCTTATGGAAAAAAGGTTAGTGAGTTTGGAATGGTTAAATTTCCAAATGGGAAATTGTATTCTTTTGAGTTGTAGGAGATTGATTAAAGAGAAAAGGAATGATTAATATAAAAAAATAGACCGGATTTGGAATGTCTTAATGTTTCCAACGCGATCAGTTTGCTATGCTTCGTGTTTGAAACGGATGTCGATGTTAGTTCCAGTTTGACTATTTCACTTGTCTCCGCTTTGTTATTCATATTCCAATTCGTGACTTTCCGCACTTTGTTTCACTTTTTCGTTTCCGTTTTCTGGTTGGGATCCGGTTCCCAGATCGGGTCCCAACAAATGAGGTGATCAGGCGGCCAGAATGTGGCGATCAGTCGACCAGAAATGTGGCGATAGGTCGGCCAGAAATGTGGTGATCGATCGGCCAGAATGTGACGATCGGTCGGCCAGAAATGTGGCGATCGATCGACCAGAATGTGACGATCGGTCAGCCAAAATGTGGAGATCTGTCGGCCAGAAATGTGGCGATCGATTGGTCTCCGCTGGTCCGTCAGAATGCGACGATCATGCATGCGCACGATCGCTACTTCCCATTTTGTTTAAGGAAGATTATTTTCTGAATACACTTCACTCTTTTGGCTATATCTTTTTCGTCCAACATCCGATCGACTTGATTTTTAAAGCGTTGGATTCCTAAGACATCCCTCTATCTGTCCATGGAAAATAGTGAACTTTTGAAATTAAAATAAAAGATATTTATTTAAATCAAAGTGATTTGGAAAATTTTCTGAACATGGTTCAGTATTTTGGTAAATTCTTGATCTCTAGAGATCCAATTGAGTTGATTATTTTTTCTAAATAAACTAGAGATATGGGGCTATAAATTATCTTAAAGAATCGAAATTTCAATTCAACCCCTAAGATTTTCAATTTATGAATTGAAGTTGAGTATAGTGTTCAGTCTTAGATTAGTAAGAGCTGAAAGTGTTTTATCCATAATTGGACCTATAGAGATCCGAAGTGAGTGATTTTAGTGTTTATGGATTCCTACTGCTTAGGAAAATTTTTCTATGAAGGGAGGTTGTCTAGGTTACCCTATGTGGACTAGCTCATCGATCGGGAGTAGTAGACTCAAAGGATTTCAATAAGCATAAATTGCGAGTTTAAGGATTTTAGTGCAGCTAAACCCTAGGCATACTTGAGTTGTGATATTGGAATGGTTTTTGTGATAAAATTTATCGATTGATACGGGGATAGTCATAAACATGCATCGTACATATATGTGCATCAATGATTATAATTGTGCAAAACTATTAATGTGTGTGCAACGTATTGAATAAATGGGTTGTGCAGGCTAAGAGTTCATGATCGAGCGTTTCGAATTTGGAAGCAAATGCTAGTCCGAGGCGTCTTGTGAGTGAACCGAGATGGTCTTATTTCACCCTTTATTCTATTTGTTTTCATTTTGTATAAATTTATTGATGAATGGGTGAATAATGGTGGGTTTGAGGTTTGCTGTGAATGTGAATTCCGGACAGAAGGTCCGATGATTGTGTACTGGGGAGTTGGTTATAGAAGTGTTACTTGTATGTGAATTTGCGACCTATGTGCCTATGATGTGACTAATTGGGATACATATGATTAATTGTGATACATAAATTTTGATTGTGACATATGCATACGTGCATAGTAATATGATTAATTGAGGCATATGCATTTCATTCATGAATATATAACCAGATAATGACAGTTGTAACCGGAGCAGCCACCGAGAGCTAAAAGCTCAACGATTGTACTCAGGCCTTGAGCCCTACAGTGATTTAGAGCCTCAGGCTCAACGATTTATGTGTCATATTGGGACAGTTCAGGCGCTCGATCGCAACATCGAAATAAATTGGAAAGTGTCACATGGGCATTTCATATTCATTTGCTTACATATATTTGATTGATTGAAAGGCACATGCCTTATGCTTATGTGAAATAAATGTGTTCTAATGCCGGACTATAGTCTGATGACATGAGAAAGTGCGTAGATGTGACTGATGCATTGCATGTCATAAGTGTATGAAATATAATGGCTGTTGTGACCAGAGTCGCCACCGATCAGATCTTTAAGCTCAACGAGTGAAAATAAGCTTCGAGCTTATAAGTGATTCAGAGCCTCCGGCTCAACGTTTAATGAGCCCTGTATCCTCCAATAGGATAAGGGACAGTTATTAATGAGCCCTACATGGGACAGTTTAGGCACTCGGTCACAACAAATTAATAAATGAAAAGTGAATCTCATATGCATTGCATTTGCATAATAGAAATATCGAATATGAATAATGTGAATGTACAATTACGTAAGCAGTGAATGTGAAATATTGTGAATGTGCCTTTATGAAATAAAGTGATTTGTGTGAATGTTGTGTTTTCAAAAAATTATATTGAGTTTGGGCTGAGTGATGTAGCACGCCACCCTCACAGGGCACAAACTCAGATATTACCATCGATGTCGGATTCGGGTCATGCAGGAGTGGGGTGTTATATTTATGTGGTATCAGAGCCCAGAAGTAAGAGCTTATATGGGCATTTTTTGAAACATGGGTCAAGTTACATGCATTTAAGTCATGTCATAGTAGACATGTAAGTGCAAGTCGACTTGTACATGGGGTAAGTCGACTTACACGTATTCAGTACCGATAAGTCGACTTGTACATGGGGTAAGTCGACTTATGCAAGGACGGTACTGTTTATTTGTGCCCTAAAGGCAATCCCCTTTAGCACGTTTTATTCAAAGTCGTGTGCAAACTTTATGAATAAATAAAGAAAAGGCATTATTCATTAATTTGATATTCATAAACATTGTTTATGAATTGATTTGATCTTTAATCAAATTAATGAAGTCCATGATATATGACATAGCATGAAGGAAATTATGATGTGATTATACTCTTGAGATTCCTATCATGTGCAATTATGTGATATCTAAATTCTCCTAGTCATAGGATTAATGAGATGGACATCATTAATCCGGATAGACTAGCACATGTCATATTCCTGATTGGATCAAGCGGTGGATCTCGAAGCGTAAATATGAGATATTTAAATTGACATGTGGATGCTTACTAGCGGTAGTAAGTTCTTTGGATGACCTGCCATGAGATCATCACATGGATATCTTATCTAAGTGTCGGTGATAATCTCATCATAGCAATGGTGCAAGTATCCTTAGACTTGAGGTACTCGAGGATATCTTGAATCTTGATCCGTGCTGACTCCATTCCTTGTTGCCTTCGAGGTAACTCATAGGGTGGTGCTTGGTGCACTTGAGGTATTCGAAGATAATTGAGTAGCCAATAAAGGATTCACCACTTCTGGATTAGCAGAAGAGATACCCATGGCCTCTTGTCGGGATCATTACTAAGGCTGGCCAGCAAATATGTCATGAAGAGTGTCCTCATTGACATATAGAGTAATGAGTCCTAGGACGAGAACTAATATCACTTGGGCTAGACTCAGTCTAGTGAGAGTTGACACTTTGACCATACTCATAACCAAGTGGGGTATAGGATGGTGAAAGGACGAATTGCACAGTAATTGTCTATGGAAGGGTTCGTGATCTGGTTCGTAATGAATACATCAAACCGATTACTTTCCGGTCAATTGGGGGTCATGATGTGTTGCTAGATACCGCTCATGACTTGCTTAGATTAAGTGTTAATCTAAGTGGCCAACATAACCGGAGAGCCTAAAGGGTCACACGATAAGAGTGATTGAGAGAATCATAAAATAGTAATTGGACGAGTTCCAATTATGGAAACATTAGGATTAAATGGATCCCGATGAGATTGGGATATGTCCCGATGAGATCGCGACATCAATATTGCTAAGAAAGATTTAGGAGCGGTTTCAAGATCGGAGCCGAGTGAGGCCGTGAGGACCAACCCCAATTTGGTGGACCTCTTAGTAATTATATATATGTTAATTAATTAAGTAATTAATTAATTAAATATATATATATATGCTTATTACGTGGATGGGAGGAGAAGATGGGAGAAGGTTCTACACTTTTGCTTAGTCATTAAAGCATTTAATGACTAAAGACAAAAGATAAAACATTGAAAGATGAAATAAAGATGATGATCGTGGATGTATATAAAAGAAAGAAAAGGAAGGTTTCTTTTAGTCTTAGAGAGAATCATCATCGTTGGCTTGCAATAGAAAGAAGAGAAAATTGTTCTCTCATCTCTCACCAACGAGCTCTCCATCTTCTTCATCCTCCTTCATCGTTGATCTATGCTCTCCAGAGAACAGAGGTAGGGTCTAGCGACCTTTAATCTGTTTCTAGCTATTCCGGGTCAAAGGGTTTGTCGGTTAGGTTTTCGATCTCTGCGTGGATCACCTTTAGAGATAGTCTCTTTTAGCTATTTAGGTTGATGTCTTCATACCGACACCTGGATCCTGGCTTTCGGGAAAGTCCCGGGAATAAAAATTTTTGTTTTCCACTGCCGGTACATGTGATGTACATCCCGGGATTTTCCTACAAGACAGTGGTAATTGATCCCTAGTTTGAGTCATATAAGTATGAGTCATATGCATGAGCATGTGTTAAGTGTTTAAGTGTGAGAAACGTGAAGAGAATGTGAGCAAATGAAGGTTTATGGGCAATTAAATAAATCCTCGAATGTGAGATGAATGCGAATGTATTGGCATGGGCTGATTAAGGAAAAAGTGATATCACAATGAATAATGAGACCTAAAGTGTATAAATCGAGTTGAAAGAAAATGAAATTTGGTATAGCCTAGAGAGGTCAAATTTGGACATGAGAAGAATATCGGTTAAAAGTGATAAGAGTATAATTTAGCATAAGAATATGTCTATGTGAGATCAAAAGTTCAGGATGATTAGGTATTTATGATTCTGACTTGTATGTCCGATAAAATGGGGATAATTGGAAATGAGAAAAAATACATGGCTCGATAAGGTAGATATAGCTTCACTACAATTGTGTTGGTGTGTATTATGGGATATCGATATTGTACCGTAATGTTCTCCCTTCGAATAAGATAGAGAAATGAAGATATTGTCAGGAAGAAGCTGAAATGATGAGATTAAAGTGTACAAGCTCGATTAAAAGAAATAACTTTTCTATTATTGTGAAAGGATAGAATATACATACGGACGATGAAATAATAGAAACATGACTTCACAAGTGATGAAACGTGATACATGATGTGTAGTATGGAGAAAGTTAGAAATGTGTCTAGGTTTGGATTGTATGTATGCACGCGATTTTGGAAAAGATGATAATTCAAAGGAGAAGAGTGAATGCACTCAAAATAGGTAAATACTCGAAAATTGGAGTAGAATCGCTGTCAATATGTGTGATAATGTGAGGAAAAAAGTGCAGGGCATGATATGGGCCTACAAAATCGGTTTCTGTTATGATCATATGGTGAACTCCAATCAAGGGCAGGAACAAGAATATAAATGGTATTTAGAGTAAATTGAAATGTCAATATCATTAGCGACTGTTAATGATTGGAGACTTGATATAAATACATCTCCAGGTAAGATGTAAGGATTTTGGATGGTATATACTAGAGTATTTGAGTAAATGAAATTGCTTAATGCCTCATTGAGCCTTATTATTGAGGATGTATTGACCATAGAAGGCATGATACGAAATGAGCTTATTAAGATAGTATGAAATGTTGAAATTGAGTTTCTTGAGGTATTAAGAATGATCAATAAGTACTCATGGGCAATATGTGATTGACAAGGATTTATAAACAATATCGAGGTTTGTACCAAGAAATCTTTGAGATAGAGAAAGCTAGATAATTTAGTTTATGACCAATGAAGGCGGAGTTTTTCTTGACCCGATGGTGAGATCATAAGCCCTTCTCTCGATTCAACAATAGAATCGGTAATTTTTCCATTTTCCGGAGGTCAAAGGCCCTCGCTGATGCGATTGGATTTGCTTGAAAGGAACCGAGCATTTAGCGGAGGGAATTTTGAAATAAGATGTGGTCTCCAAGAGAAGTTGTAATGTGTTGTCTTCTTTATATAAAAAAGGTAAATAGTGAGTCAAAAGTGAATATTGGAGTTACATCCATAGCAAAGACTCAAGTATAAGAGTTAGAAAAGGGTTTCTGTTGATGTAAAGTATCCAACTAAATAAGTAGATTTCAGGAATTCGAGAAGATACTCTTGCTACTGTGAGATGAACTTAGGTTCACATTATAGTCAGTGTAAATATGTTTGGGGAATCACAAATTATATCAGATTGAAAAAATCATATGATAATATTACGTCACTGAGGAATTAGTTACTTACGGAATTACAAGAACTAAATATAAACACGATAAGTTTGAGGTTATATCTATTGGAGTTAACAATTAACATGATATCAATGAGTGACTATGATCTTATCGACAAAGGAAGATGAAATTTTGAATATTTGAGGAATATATGTAAGCTGCATTAATGGTGAAGATAAAAAGAATTTTTGAGGAATTCATAACCCGAGTGTTAATTATACCACTTGATGTGACGATTTTCTTTGTATATGACAAAGTTTCCATGAGAGATTCAGATACAATCTATTGCAATAGTACCTAAGGACAATTGATCTCATCAGCTAAATTTGGGTACATGACTTGAAAATTTCTGCCATAGTTAATAATTATGTGTAAAGAAACATTGGATACATATGAATAAACAGATTAGTAGAGATGGAGGTACGAATTGAATTGGAAAAGATTGAATGATTGTGCTAATGAACACGTCCTAATAAAGCTAGTGTTAAAATCAACTGCATCGAATAGAACATTCAATAGTAGAGTACTACATATGTGGAGTGTATAATGTCGAGTTAAAATGCAAAAAGGAATTGGGAAAGCCCAAGTGAGAATTTGAGGGAATATGATTGGATGAAAAGTGTATGTGTACTACCGGATCCAGATATATGTCCTAGTAAGAGTACATCGAAAGAGCAATTGGCGGCTAAGAATATCGAATAGAGTGATTACATGTTTGAGTTTAATGTATAGTGCAAAGTGACTACAGGCATAATCATCATTATCCTGTTGATATCACTAGAGGCATAAGACGACATAAAGAGTCGTTTACCCTTAGTAAAAGCCAGAACAAAGTTGGGGATATTGTTAGTGAGTGAATGAATTTAAAATCTGAATGAAGTGGGTTTTGGAAGACGAATGGATTTTGATGGATCAAATCGAAGTTGTGAATATATGGAGAAAGATTTGGAAGTTCAGTGTACTGCCACTGATGAAAAGTGAAACAGATGCCATCTTCTTGAGTGTTTCACCTTTGCCAAGATGAAAATACAGGAGTAAATAAGGGGAAACTAAGTTTGATATAAAGTAGTCCATATAAAATTATGGCGATAATAGGACTATGAATTTATGAGTTGTTTTATGGTTAATGGAATCACATTCGATATATGTGTTGTTAAGATTGGAAGTGAAAAATTTAGAAATGAATTTTGAGGACGAAATTTTTATTAGGAGGGGAGAGTTATAACATCCCATCCTCGAGGGGAAGGGTAGAATAGTCATTTGGAACGGGTTCTGAGTGTTTAACATTGTCTTGGCGTATTCATGCATACACATACACGTAAATAGTGACTTTTGCACACGTAAATGACTGTACATGCATTCATGACATTTTCGGCATATTTTGTCATAAATGTGATTTTTGTGAAAAATATGATTTTTGTACTTGAAAATTTAATTGGAGTGGGTCTTTGTGTGTTTTAAATTTTGGGAGAATTTTAGAAATTTTGCTGGAAATTTTCGGGGTACTTTTTCGGACTAGGAAAAATGCCAAGTGGCAGTCTGACTGGTTATCGGTGGTAAAAAGTACTGACCAATGACACTGGAAATTAGATACATGATTTTAGGAATTATGAATTTTAAGCCATTGGAATTTTGGGGTGAAATTGGACTAGAGATTTGAAGTGAATTGGAAGGAAATTAAGTGGGTATTTGAGAAGTTGACATGTGGCAAGTGACATGTGTCACTTGCCTAACATGCCACCTTATGTCTTTAAGTTATTAAACTAAGTGATTCTCGATGCTTCCTTAGAAAGAGTTAAAATCACTTTTAAAATGCAAGTTTTTCCTTTTCATCCATAGCTTATTCCTTGCTCCTCCTTCGTTGGTTCAAGCTCCACCCACACAAGACACTCTTCTTTGTTACTTGCTTTCTTTTCCTTGTCTATTAAATATCCAACCAAACTCTCACACCCCCCCAGTGATGATGATTATCGTGTATGGTGTTGTGGGAAAGGAAGTGAGTTTGTGGTTTTTGTGAAGAATTGAAGAAAGTGGAAGCTTAAGTAGGTAAGGTTGTGCTTTATGTTATAAATTGGAATTAAATGCATTATTTGTGATGGTTGTGAACCTAATTGCATGCAAATTGTGTTGGTATAGATAGGTATGAAATTTGCTTGTTTAATTGATAATTGATGAGTGTAGAACAAGATTATTGAGTGCGTGTGCTGCCATTTGTGGACTAATGTTCAAGGATAGGTTGTGGTTTAGTTATGGGGGATTTATGAAGTAAATTGAGTGAGAATTGGTTTAGAAATGGTATGGAAGAGGTAGAAATTAAGTTAGGTTGAGAATCTGGAAAATCAGATTTGTGTATGTTTCAATGTTTTGGTCATAACTTTTTATATGGTTAAGCAATTGAAAAGGGGTTTAGCTTGAATTAAACTTGAGAAGTTTGGCTAGAATTTTTATTAAGTAAGTGCTGTCCAATTGTGACTTAAATGGTTCTGAATTTTGCCTTGAAAGTGGGCAATATGTGTAGGATGATCCTAACATTGAAAATTTGTGATATGAAACTTGAGGAATTTTTCTAGGATGATTGAGACAGATTTTGCTAAATTAGTCTTCGTGTAAATTGAAGATCTTCTTTTTAAATTTTTATCTTCACTATGTATGACATTTTTCGATTTTGGTATTGAAAGTTATGACTTGTGAACTTTCAGATGGTTTTTCAAAGATTAATGTGCTTTGTGTGTAAATGTCTCTAAGTATAGGTTTTGTGATTACTGTGCTTTGAAGCCAATTCTGGACTGTTATGGTTTAAATTAGCTCAAGTGGTGCTATGGAAGTTGTAGAGCTTCCTTTTAGCTTTCCCTTGATATAAAGTTTGTAAATTTTGGAGTTCTGAATCAAAAGTTATGGAGTTTGGAAGTTGAGATATTGGTGAAGAAAAAGGGTCGTCGATTGGCCAGAAATGTGACGATAGGTCGGTCAGAAATGAGGCGATCGGTTGGCCAAAAATATGACGATCTGTCGGCCAGAAATGAGGCGATCGGTCGGCCAGAAATGTGGCGATAGGTCGGCCAGAAATGTTGTGATCGGTCGACCAGAAATGAGGCGATCGGTCGGCCAGAAATGAGGCGATCGGTCGGCCAGAATGTGGCGATCGGTTAGCCAGAAATGTGGTGATAGGTCGGCCAAAAATGTGGCGATCGGTCGGCCAAAATGTGACAATCGGTCGGCCAAAAATTGAAGTGAATCACACGTTAATACAATGCTGAGAAAACGATATAAGAATGCACGAGAAGGGGGGTTGAATTGTGTATTCCCTTTTTTATGATCTTTCAAAACTGTTTGTTAGAAATAAAATTCTTTTACAGAATTTTCAATAGATTCTAATTAATCAAAAACGTTGAAAACTTTGTTTCAAAATAAGTAATGATAAAACTTGAATCTAACAGAGAGATAGAGTAAGAGTAATTGACCTGACGATTTATCCTAGTTCACCCCAAATCGTGGGCTACGTCCGATCCTCGAGTTCTTGATGAGATTTTCACTATCTCTTCAACTTTACAAGTATTCTTTACTGAGCCTCTTAAGGTCTCTACAACCAAGTATTCTTTCACACTTAGCCTCTGCAGGTTATCTCGTACTACTTTCTCACGAGATAAGTGTTTGAACACTTATTCTGAAGAATAGCTCTCGGCTAACTTGGCAGAATGCTTTTACGATCAAGTTGATGTAATTCAGCTAATTTTTCAATTGTTGACTCACGTAACTAACTTTGACTAACTTTGCAATCTTCGACTTCGACTTGTATTTATAACCTTCGTCTCCAACTGCTTTCGATTCTTGTTTCTTGAATCTTGTTTCTTGAATCTTTAAAACAGTTAATCGGTTGAGTTACAGAATTCAACCCGAACCCGACTCTTGCGTCGCCTTCGTAATTCCTCTTCTGCATCTGTATTTCTCTTTTCGTCGCTTTGCTTCATCTGTGTTTATTTGTGTCTTAAATCGTCAGTATTTCTCTTTTGCATTCTTCGTCTCACGTCTTATCAATGCGTCTGCGCCTGTGTTTCTTCGTCTGTATTACTTCGTCTTCTTTGCTTCGTCTGCTTTGTTTTTCTTTTATTTTGCTCTTTGTTATACATCAAAATTATATCTAAGTAAAGTCATTTGACTTAACAATCTCCCCTTTTGATGATAACAAATTATATCTGATCAAGAAAAACAAAATACAATGTAAAAGAAAAGAAGAAAAAAAACTTATCTTCAGAAAAAATCTTCTTCTTCTTCCTTCTTCTTCAGCTCCTTCAATCACACCCTTAAGAGTTGACAATTTCCATTCCTCTTCGCTCATTCTCTTCTCCCTATTTGTTATAATGAAAATGATTAATGACGACGACTCTTCAACAGCTTTTGTCATCATTTTCTTGAGATCATTCATCGTCTCCTTTATCTCGTTTACTTCTCCACGTAATTGGTGATTTACGCTTGGGAGGCAAGCGTTGAGGAGGATTGATCATAATCTTGAAGGATGCGATGAAGCATAATTATTGTAGCATATCGTCAGGATGGAATATAGTCTTCATTAATCGCAAATGTGGGTGGATGAATGAATACACTTGACTCTGGAATATCAAGTCATAGGGAGTAGGTAGTATCGAGAATCTGTCTTCCTTGCAAGGGTATACCTTGACTTCAATAGGCGATGTATTAGATAAGGGTCTAATCGTAAAAGCTATTCAGACAAGGAATTCAATGAATGTCCTGTTGTCAATCTTCCCTTCTGGACGGTCTTCTTTCTTATCGGTATAGCTACAACTAGCTCCACCATTATTCTCTTTAGAAGTGCATGCCTCGTTAATTTTCGCACTTCTTCTTGATTTGATCTGGACGGATCATTACTAACTTCTTCGGAAAAAGTTTCGATTTCCCTTATTCAAATCAAGGGATATCTTGGCTGAATGTCCTGTACAACCTTTATTATTGACTATTACAGTGATTGGATAAATAGTGCACGGACGAGAAGACATTTTTGTAAGGTATGGCCTTGTAGCAGCATACCTTAACGTATCATAAAAGTTCCTTTCGTCTTCATTCAATATGTGCCATGTCTCACTATTTATCGAATAGGTTGTAAGGCGACCTTTATCCGCCTTATGGGTTATTTGCAGATAGCAATAGCGATACTCCTCCTTGTCACAATTTCAACCAGTCTGGCTTCAAACTTATCCTGTCTTAAAAATTTGGAATAGTTATGAACAACTAGACTAGGTTCATCAGATTGCTTCAATGGTACCCTTGACCGAGCTCAAATCTGCTATGACTTCTTGTTGATTATTATTGGCGGGGTAATTTGAACAGTTAGGCTCCTTTGGTTCCTCTGTTTTCTCAACAATGGGAGTATTCTTCTCTTGATTAGCTACCTCAAGAGTAAACAAACTCCTCCTTGACTAACCACTTTAGTTTTTATTCTTGGAGTTTTCTTGATTGAGACTTACGTGTCTCGGACTCCAATTTCTCTTCTTCTCGTCTCATTCCTCTGTTTGGTGATTCTTCCTCCAAATTGAGACGAGAGATCTTGTCACCTTGCCCTTAGTCTTAGCGCTTTGAATCCAGAGGCTTCTTCTTGTTCTGCTCTCTGGTTCTTCTCTCTTCTTGTTGCCTTAAGGTTGAATCTAGGGATCTCCTTGCTTTCTTAGTGATTTCACCCAATGATTCTCTCCTTTTCTTTTTGTCGCACCATCGTCTGTCCTCCGAGCAATATCATACTCTTCTCTAGGACATGCCAGTTTTATCAAAGGCTTTTTGTTTAACCTTCTCCTTTCTTCTATTTGCATACTCACACTTCCATGAGATCTAGAACTTGTTGCTAGAGAATTCTTTAATAATCGCTCCCCCTCAGTTCTAGTTCTCCTTGAAGAGTCTGCATCTTCCTGAATCACTGTCCTCAGACCCATTCACCGTATAGTTACTGAGTCAATAGTACTCTTCACAGGTATAATCCTTCTATTTCCTCTGTGTAGAAGTACTCCAGATTCCTTAAAAATCCTTGTAAGAAGCATGCCATAAGGATAGCTATTTGTATCCTTCATCCCCTTAATCATATAATGAAAGATTAAAAAGGGTAAATCAATAGGATTGCGATTCAACAGGTAGAACAAACACTGTTTATCCAGAGTGGTCACCAAATGTCTTGAACCTACTCTGGGTAAGATGTAATTAAACAAAATTGCATGAAGAACCCTAGCTTTTGGAATCAGACTCCAAGTCTTCCTCTCCAAAGGGTCGTTCACTTCATACAGCTGTTTGCTAACATCTTCCTCCTTCATATTAACCATTGTCATCCACTTCTCCTTGGTTGAAAGAGTCTCACCAATCGATGGACAATCGGTCACCTTCCTTATCAGCTCCTTAATCACGACAACAAATATACCGTCTACTGAGGATACAATAGTGTTGTCTACAAGTTGAGCATTCTTCCAAAAATCAAATACCTCATCGGTGTACACTGGTTCTCGTATCTGGAAGAAATTCCTCCAACCAGCTCTTTTAATCTCAGGTTCTACGTCCATGTCATCCTTTCTTAGTGACTCGAAATTCACATGTCTTCTGAAAATCATAGCTGCCTCCATTGTTTCAGAACGAAAACTGTCTTTGGTAAGCTTTTCTTCTAGGGTAGGATGATTGAGAGAAAATGGAAATCAAGATGAACCGTTTAGAGATGAGAGTAACCGCAATGATTTCAACTTTAGGCTAATTGAAGGGTCTTATCACGCGTGCCCTAGTATCGTCGAGATTCTAAAGGTCGTGAAGCGTTTCCCTCCAAAACTTTCTTGTCATAGAAGTTACCACCTGTAACTTACTGTATCTGACGCCGTTACTTTTGACATCCCTTTAGTCTGACTGTTCGCTTAACATAATCATGTTAAGGTTGCGTCTGATCTTCGAGAACCATTCTTCACTCAGTGGTTTGGTGAAGATGTCTGCCCACTGATACTCTGTTTCGACGAACTGAAGTTTAACTACCTCCCTTTGAACGTAGTCTCTCAAGAAGTGATGTCTGACTTTGATGTGTTTCACCCTCGAATCTGAATCGGATTCTTTGACGGAGTTAATTACCTTTGGTGTTGTCGCAGTAAATTGGAATCTCCTCTTCTTGTATTGATTAGTCTTCAAGTTGATATTTGATCCATAACGTTTGTGAACAACGACTGCAAGCGTACATATACTCGCTTGGCGATTGAAAGAGCTATCGAACTTTGTCTCTTGCTTAACCAGGAAACTAGGTTTGTGCCAAGAAAGTGACATCCTCCACTTGTGCTCTTCCTTTCAATTCTATCTCCGGCATAGTCCGCGTCGCAATATCCAATTATCCTGAAATCTTTACCTTTCTCAAACATTAAGCAAAGATCAGTAGTACATGCGAAATATCTCATAATTCTTTTAACAGCAATATAATGAGACTCTCTAGGATCGGCCTGAAACCTTGCACACAAGCATATACTGAATAAAATATCAGGTCTACTTGCTGTAAGATACAGTAAGGAACCGATCATCCCTCTATATAGGGTTTGATCCACCTTCTTACCAAGTTCATCTTTCGACAAAAGGTTTGAAGGATGCATCGGAGTAGTCATTGGCTTCACACTTTGCATATCAAACTTATTCAACAATTCTTTCACATATTTTTGTTGATGGATAAATATTTTCTCTTTGGTTTGCTTAACTTGCAACCCAAGAAAGAACTTTAACTCACCCATCATGCTCATTTCAAATTCATTTTTCATTAGACTCTCAAAATTTATGCATAACTTTTTTGAAGTAGCACCAAAAATAATGTCATCAACATAAATCTGAACTATTATAAATTCATTCTCATAATTCTTCCTAAAGAGTTTCTTATCAACTTGACCTCTACTAAAACTATTCTCTAAGAGATAAGTACACAGACGATCATACCAAGCTCTAGGAGCTTGCTTCAGGCCGTATAAGGCTTTATGAAGTTTATAGACATGGTCTGGATTCTTAACATCCTCGAAACCAGGTGGTTGCTTAACATACACCTCTTCGTCTATAAAATCATTCAGAAAGGCACCCTTCACATCCATCTGAAATAGCTTTATATTATGACAGACCGCATATGCTAGCAATATCCTAATGGCTTCAAGTCTTGTTACTGGAGCATATGTCTCATTGTAGTCTATCCCTTCTTGCTGATTATAGCCTTGTGTTACCAATCTAGCCTTATTTCGACTCACTCTTCCTTATTCGTCTAACTTATTCTTAAAGACCCATCTAGTTCCTATGATGGATTTCTTAGGGGGTTTTGGAACTAAGGACCAAACATTATTCCTAGAAAATTGGTTCAGCTCCTCTTGCATGGCTAACACCCAAGCTTCGTCTCGAAGAGCTTCCTCAACCTTCTTAGGCTATATTTCAGAAATAAAAGCCACATTAGCTTCTCTTCTGAATCTGGACCTTGTTCTAACTCCTTCTGAGGTTTCTCCGATAATTAACTCTTCTCGATGAGAACTTTTATATTTCCAGTCTCTTTTCAGTCCAATAGTTTCTGGGATATCTTCAACTTTGTCTTCATGAGTACATGGTGCTGGAGTTTCTGTTGTGTAGTCTAAGTTCTTTGAAGGATCTTCACTCTCCATGTCATCTTCCTTATGGGGTTGGGAACTATCATCGAACTTGACATGGATGGTCTCCTCAACTGTCTTTAAAATAAGATTGTACACCCGAAATGCCTTAAACGATAAAGAGTATCCTAGAAAGATTCCTGGACATGTCTTTGAATCGAATTTATCCAACAGCTCCTTTGTATTCAGAATAGAGCATTTACACCTAAATGGATGAAAGTAAGATATGTTTGGTCTTCTTCCATTCCATAACTCATAAGGAGTCTTCTTGATATGGGTGCAAGTAATTCTATTACGAATATAGCATGTTGTATTCACGGCTTACGCCTGAAGTACTTAGGAAGATTCTTTTCACAGTATAGTCCTTGCCATTTCTTGAATCGTCATGTTCTTCCTTTCAATAACTCCATTACATTGTGGAGTCACAGGGGCGAAGAAATTGTGAAAAATTCCATTCTCCTCGCAGAATAACCTAAACTTCTCATTCTCAAACTCTCCACCATGGTCACTCCCGATCTAGCTATAGACATTCCTTTTCATTACGTAACTTTACGGATAAGGTTCAAAACACTTAAAAGATTCATCTTTGTGTGATAAAAACAATATCCAACAAAATCGAGTAAAATCATCAACAATAACTGTTAAGTCAAACCGGACTTCACGTATTAAATAATTTTGATAATAAACAAAGAGAAATATCAAATGAAAAGTAGATGGATGCATAAAAAAAGCGAGCGGAAGAAAAATAGAAGGAAGGAAGCGAAGGAAGAATAATGAGACGGAAGAAAAGCGAAGGAAGAAAAAAGAAGGAAGGAAAAGCGAGCGGAAGAATATGAGCGAAAGAAAAAGCGAAGGAAGAAAAGCGAAGGAAAAGCAGAGCGGAAGAATATCGGGCGGAACAAAAATCGAGACGGAAGCTTTACTAAGAAAGCGAGGCGATATACAAAATCGAGCGGAAGCTTCACGAATAGAAAAGCGAGCGATACAAAAATCAGATGGAAGCTTTACGAAGAAAGCGGGCGATACAAGAATCGAGCGAAGAAAGAAACATCGAGTTTAAGGCGATTCTGAGTTAAAGCGAATAACAGTTTCTTTAAAGATTCAAGAAGCGATATTTAAGAAACAGTTGAAGACTGATTATAAATAAGAGTCGAGATTGAAGTAAAAACGACTTTTGAGAAAAGTGAATGAAACTCGAGTATTCAAACATCGACTATCTCGAGAAAATTGTGAACTATTTTCGGTGTACATTGTTAAGAGCAACTCTTTTGTAAAAGCTCTTTATTATTTTTCATTTTGAAAAGTGTTACTGAGGTAGCTGAAGAGGCTAAGAGTAAAAGAATACTTGTTGTTAAGAGACTGAAGAGGCTCGATCAAGAATACTTGTAAGCAGTTCGGAGATAGTGAAATCTCGGAAGGATATCGAGGATGGGCGTAGCCTGATTTAGGGTGAACCGGGATAAATTGCTGTGTTTCTCTCTAACTCTTACTTTACTTAAATCATAGTTCTCATTATTATCAAAGGTTTTCAAACTAGTTAAGAATTGATTTAAGATATGTTTTCTGAAAGAACAAGCAATTGTTATTGAAGGGATTAACGAAAAGTTTATCACAATTCAACCCCCCCTTCTTGTGTATCTTGATCATATTATTACTCAATATATTAACGTGTGATTTACTTCAATTGGTATCAGAGAAAGGTGTTCAAGAATCACTCTAATAAAGTGTGAACTAAAGAAAATGGTGGAATCACACACGTATATTGCGAAGGAGCCTCGGTCACGGACCTCCGGCATTCAATGGTGAAGACTACCCTATTGGAAGGATCGGATGAGATTGTTTATCGAGTCTACTCACATTGACCTTTGGGACATCATCGAGAATGGACCATACACACTGAAGATGATGATAAAATCAATTCCACGAGAAAGATGGATGGTGAAAGCGAAAGCAAGATTTCAACTAAACTCCAAAGCGAAATTTTCTTGAGTTGTGCATTGAAGCGAAGCGAGTATGACAAAGTTCATGGATGTGATCTTGCCAAAGAAATGTGGGATACATTATCAATTGCACATGAAGGAACAAATCAAGTCAAGGAGTTCAAGATAAGTATTTTGGTGCATCGATCTGAGTTATTCAAGATGAAAGAAGAAGAGACCATTGATCAAATGTTTGGAAGATTCCAAACAATTGTTAATAGACTAAAAGCTCTTGGAAGAGCGTACAACAGTCAAGACCATGTTCGAAAGATTTTGAGAGTCGCCTAAAAGATGGAGACCCAAACTGCTGATCTGAAGCCAAAGACTTAAAAGCGTCTTGAAGCTTGATGAATTGCTTGGATCGTTGAAGATACGAAGTAGAGCTTGATCACGGAAGATAAGCCCAAGAAAGAGAAGTCCATAGCGCTCAAAGCAAGTCAAAAGAATCACAAAATCCGAAGAAGAAAACAAAGAGGAACACATCAAAGGCTTTAAAGATTGAAGAAGCAAAGGATGATGATTCCGATGAAGTCGAATCTGAATCAAGTGATGAAGGCGATGAGCTATCTTTCATTTCAAGAAAGATAAGAAGAATGTGGAAAAAGAAGTCGAAGGAAATTCAACATTTAGAAGGAACAATGGCAAAGGCGATGAAAAAGTCGATAAAGCATCCGTTACATGTTATGAATGCAATAAGCGGGACATTACAAGTCCGAGTGTCCAATGTTGAAAAGACAACCCAAAAGGAGTAGGGATAACAAGAAAAGCATGATGGCAGCGTGGGAAGATCGGACTCATCGAGAATCGGATACAAGTTCGAGCGTCGAACATGCTAACATATATCAGTAGTGAAGAAGAAAGTGATGAGGAGGTAACTTCTAGCTATAATGATATACAAGATGCATACTCGGAATTATTAGAGGATTCTCATGCTATTACGAAGCAAGACAAGTTGTTGAAGAAGAAATATAGAAAACCTCAAACATACTCATGAGATAGAGAGTGAGAATATAAGTTTGAGAAAGCAAGTTGAGGAATTGAATAACAACAAAGTTGTAGATAGATCGAAGAGATTAATCAATTGAAGCGAGAATTAATAATCTCTCGATTGATCTAGCTAAATTCTGAGATAGTATAAAAAGATGAATGAAATGATAGGAAAATCTGAGACATCCGGGGATAAAAGCTGGATTAGGGTTTACTAAAAATAAGCCCGAATTACGTAAAATCAATTGCTCAAAAAGATAAGAAAAGATATCAATCGGGTTTCGAGAAAGGTCATCAACGTTTACATTCTACACCTTATTATCATTCATTACATCATACTAACCTAAAGGACCCAAGAGATACGGGTACCTAAAAATAAGATAATATCTCTGAAATCCTTCTTTGGAAGAACCAGCAAGCACCATTGGTATTTAGGCAAATGGATGCTCGCATCACGTAATGAAACAAGTCTATGTTCCTAGATCTTGAGACAAGAAAGGAGGATCGGTAACTTTTGGAGACAACCAACAGGGAAAGATAATCGGGTTTGGTAAGATTGGTAAGAATTCCATGCATGCATTAACAACGTCTACTAGTTGATGGTTTAAAGCATAACTTGATAAGTATTAGTCAATTATGTGATTACGGTTTTGAAGTTACTTTCAATCAAAATTTTGTGAAGTCGAAACAAAGATGGTTCCATCTTCTTTTCAGCCAAAAGACGAAACAATCTTTACAAAATTGATTTAGGCGATTTTCGGTCTCAAAATATTTCATGTTTTTATCTCATCGAAGATGAAAGGCGATCGGTATAAAAACTAGGTCATGTCGGTTTTAAACATATTTCAAAACTTTTGAAACATGATTTGGTAAAGGTTTGCCACAAATTCGTTTTGACAAAGATTTCTTTTGTGAAAGTTGTCGAAAGGAAACAAATTAAAACCTCTTTCTCTTCAAAACATTTAAATAACGTCATCTAGACCACTTGAGTTGTTACATATGGACTTATTTAGTCCAACAAGAACAATAAGTCTTGGTGGAAAGAAGTATGGACTTGTGATTGTTGATGATTTTACAAGGTTTTGTTGGATACTTTTCTATCACATAAAGATGAGTCTTTCAGTGCTTTAGAAACCTTTCCATGAGGTTACAAAATGAAAAAGGAATGTCTATAGCCAGATAAGGAGTGATCATGGTGGAGAATTCAAAATGAGAAGTTTAGAGTGTTCTGCGAAGAAAATGGAATTTTCCATAACTTATCGCCTTGTGGACTCCATGACGAATGGAGTTGTTGAGAGGAAGAATAGGGCGATTCAAGAGATGGCAAGAACAATCTTTGTCGAGATGAATCTTCCTAAATACTTCTGGCGGAAGTCATCAATACTGACATGCTACATTCGAGAATAGAGTGTTCTTTGCGACCAATCTGAAGAAAACTCCTATGAGTTGTGGAATGGAAGGAGACCAAACATTTCTTATTTCCATCCTTTAAATTTGCAAGTGCACTAGTTTGAACACAAAGGAAGCTCTGGACAAATTTGATGCAAAGACACTTTCAGAATTTTTCTAGGCTATTCTCTCACTTCAAAGGCATTTAGAATCTTCAACCTCACCTCAAAGACATTGAAGAAACTATTCATGTTAAGTTCGATGATAGCTCTCAACCCAATAAGGAAGAGGAATCAGAAGATGCTGTTACAGTGCCTTTGACGCAGTGTAAGGAAGTATCTTCATCAGAAAAACCTCATGATGAAAAGACAGACATTTCTAAGAATTTTGAGTTAAAGAAAGATTGGAGATACAAAGCTTTCATCCTAAAGAGTCAATTATTGGAGAAACCTCGGAAGATATAAGAACAAGGTCCAAGTTAGGAAGAGAAGCCAACATGGCATTTATATCGAAGTAGAACCTAAGAAGATTGATGAAGCTCTAAAAGATGAAGCATGGATATTAGCTATGCAAGAGGAGTTGAATCAATTCGGTAGGAATAAAGTCGGTCCTTAGTTCCTAAACACGAAAAGAAATCCATTATTGGTACTAGATGGATATTCAAGAATAAGCTAGGCGAATCGGGAAAAGTAAGTCGCAACAAGGCAAGATTAATAGCACAAGGCTATAATCAGCGAGGAAGGAATAGACTACAATGAGACATATGCTCGATAGCAAGACTTGAAGCAATAAGGATCTTGCTTGCATATCTTGTTTGCCATGACATAAAGCTTTTCGGATGGATGTAAAAAGTGCATTTCGAGCGGTTTTATAGATGAAGAAGTCTATGTCAAGCAACCTCCTGGATTTGAGGATATAAAGTATCCAGATCATGTCTACTGAGACTTCATAAAGCCTTATATGGACTGAAGCAGCCCCTAGAGCATGGTATGATCGTCGAGCTCATTTCTTATAGGAAATGGATTTACTAGAGGTAAAGTAGACAAAACTCTTTTAGGAAGAACTTGAATAATGATTTTATTATTGTGCAAATCTATGTTGATGATATTATTTTTGGAGCAACCTCAAAAGGTTATGCATGAGCTTTGAAAATATGATGAAAATGAATTTGAGATGAGCATGATGGGTGAGTTAAAATTCTTTCTTGGATTGCAAGTAAAGCAAACTAAGGATAAGATTTTTATCCATCAACAAAAATATGTCAAAGAATTGTTGTCTAAGTTTGATATGTGCGAGTGTTAAAGTATGTCTACACCGATGCATCCTTCAAACTTGTTGTCAAAAGACGAAAGTGGTAAGAAGGTGGATCAAACCCTATTTAGAGGATGATTGGTTCTTTGCTTTATCTTACTGACAAGTAGACTGACATTCTATTCAGTGTATGCTTGTGTGCAAGGTTTCAGAGTCGATCCTAGAGAATCTCATTACATTCTTTGTAGAAGCTAATTTTGAGATATCTCGCAGTACTACCGATCTTTTCTTAATGTATGAGAAAGGTAAAGATTTCAGGTTGAATGGATATTGCGATGCGGACTATGCCGGTGATAGGATCGAAAGGAAGAGCACGAGTGGTGGTTGTCACTTCCTTGGACCAAACTGGTGTCATGGTCAAGCAAGAGACAAAGCTTCGATTGCATTATCAATCGCTTTTGAATATATGTCCGCATGAAGTTGTTGTTCACAATTGTTGTGGAACAAGTATCAATTGGAGGACTACTCAATACAAGAGGAAGAGATTCCAATATCTTGTGACAACACCGGCGCCATCGACTTGTCAAAGAATCCAATTCAACATTCAAGGGTGAAGCACGTAGAAGTCGACATCATTTCTTGAGAGATTACGTTCGGAAGAAAGTCGATCGATCACAATTCGTGGAAGCGAAATATCGGTGGGCGATATCTTCACAAAACCACTAAGTGAAGATCGCTTTAAAGAAATCGACGCAACCTCAATATGGTGATGTTAACAGACCATTCATCCGGTTTTAAAGAAGAAAGCAGACAGACGGAGGAGTTAACGGACCATTCATCTATTTTTAAAGACAAGCAGATAGATGGCGAGTTAACAGATTGATCATCTGATTTTCAAAAGAAAAGACAATGAAACGGTGGAGTTAAGCGGCGTTGGCGGTTTGCACTTAAAACTTCTTTCTGAGGAAAAGTTTTAGAGGAAAAAGGTCACGATCATCGAGAAGTACAATCGTTCTAGAATTTGCAATAAAATCCCTAAAATCGACTTTTGGGATTCCTACCAAATTCAAAAATTGCTAGTTCTCTGAAATCTCTCTGAAAAATCTTCAAGCAAGTTCTATTCAACGAGAATCGGCAAGATGTATGTCAAGCCTATTTTATGAGTTGATCCAGGATCGGGATGGGAAGATTGGTAAACTTGAAGAACTAAGAAAAGAGATGGATATAGATAGGAGATAATGGCGGCAGGATGGAGAAACTTCTTTCAAATACGAGATGAAGTCTATCTCCAAGAAATTTATGAGTTCTGGAAGAATACTAAATCAGTAGATGATACAATCGTGTCATATGTAGACACACACTCTGTTATTGTAACAAAGGAGTTACTGGAGAAAGTTACTGAATGTCCAATGGATGGAGTTCAACCCACTAATATGGTGAAATGGATGACAAAGCTCAAGATGAACGAAGATGATGTTAGTCGTCAACTCTATGGACACAATAACCCAACTAAAAGGAGAGCCTCTTGGCTGGTACCAAAGGCAAGGGTATTGTTCACGATTCTATGTGACTGTATCTTACCGAGAATAGGTTCAAGACATCAGGTCACTACTCTGGATGAACAATGCATCTTTCATCTTCTAAATCATCACCCAATAGATTTACCATATTTGATTTTTCAGTACATGGTAAAATCTATAAAGGATACAAACACCTGTCCTTATGGGATGCTGTTGACAAGAGTGTTCAAAGAATCTGGCATCAGATTGGAAAGGGAATCAGACAGAAGATAGCTGTCAAAAGCTATATAGATTCAACAACTGTTGCTAAAATGGGTCCAGATTTGCAGACGTAAAAGGCGAAGCACCAAGGAAAGCAACAACCGAGGGGAGCCTATATGAAGAAATCCTCTATGAAGAGAGAAGATCACACTCTCGTGAATCAAAGTCAAGAAGTGTTCGATTTTTGAATCGAGGAGACTTGAAGCGTAAAGGGAACCTCGGTGAGTGACATTCCTAAGCAAGAAGGTCACCTAGCGTAAGCTGTCTTGACAGAAAGAAGCCAGTCCATCCAGAGATTCAAGCCAATCAAAGCATTATGAACGACAAAGATCAAAAGCTACAAAATCACTATCATCAATCCTTGAGAAAGATTGAAACTTCGATCTCAAGGAAATGGAGGAAAAAGGAAGAAGAAGAACACGAAAGAAGAAAGCACAATCCAAGAGGTCACCAAGGTTAAAGAAAATGAGTGCGAGAAAGAAGAAAGTCCAACAACAGAGACAAAGTCTAAGAAGGCAAGGCAAGAAGAGATCTATTGTTGACACTTCGTAAAAGTCTCACGCAAGTCTTGTTAGTGTTGTTGATCTTCTGAAGTTAATATGGAAGCGCTCATCGAGCGATTATGGAAGCTATTACGGGTAATATTGAGGATTCTCACAAAGTTCTTAATAATCCAATTTTGAAGAAGTAGTTCTACTACTTTTCAGTCTACACTTGTCCACAAACAAGTTGCTACTCATGTTATGGGTAAGAAGGCTACTCAAAAAGTTGTGAGTGTGATGACTAATGTTCCATCCAAGTATTTAACTGTTCAAAGAGAAAGTTGGGAACACAGATTGGTTGTAATAGAGGAGAAGAAGACCAAGTCCATCATCATCGAGACAAACCAAAGAGATATGTGAAAGCCTTCTTCAAATCAGTTGAATATGATAATGGCATTTTACATCTGTTGGATAGGGGTTACAAAAATTTCTATGATCAACTGAAGAGAGTTGGAAGAGAACCATATCCACCAGAGCCATTTGGAGAGCGTCTCACTTCTTATCCTATACTGAACAGTACAATAATCAAGGTGGTACCTGATCTTCAACCACCAAATTTTGTTGAACTCAAGTATGAGAAGCTGAAGCTAAAAGTTCAACCAGAGCCAGTTGTGGATGACATGACTTCTGATCAAATTGAAGAGGCAGTAAAATTGATTGATGAAGCATGTGAAGAGAAAAGGAGTGGAAATTCTATCTGCGTATATCAAGATCCAGGACCAAGCCTAACTAAGGCTACAGCAGAGGATCCACAGGGAGGGACTATCAGAAAGGGTCAGTATTGTTCTGTTCTGATTGGCAACTCAGAATGTTGTTATACTATTTTACAGAACATTCTGCGAAATCGACCTCTGTGGGAGATCACCTCAATTGCAGAAGCTATGCCATGGTTCGGAAGCACTTATCAACGTATACATGATTCCTATGATCTTGATATTCATGAACAAGCTGTATTTGTTCCTCCACCTCTCCTACAAATCATTGAAACAAATGTCTTTAACAAGGAAGCTTATACAACAACAGTTGGGAAATAATTTTTTTTTATCAATAACAAATAGGGGGAGAAGGGAGAAGGAAGAAATCAATTTGGAAGGATAAAGCGAAGTTATTTTTATCTCAATACTTACAGATAATTGATACTTTTCATATTTTCTAATTCACAAGTATTTGTTATCATCAAAAGGGGAGAATGTTAAGTCAAACCAGACTTCACGTATTAAATAATTTTGATAATAAACAAAGAGAAATATACAAATGAAAAGTAGATGGATGCATAAAAAGAAAAAAATGACGGAAGAAAATGTAGGAAGGAAAGCGTAAGGAAGAATACAGACGGAAGAAAAGCGAAGGAAGAAAAAAGTAGAAGGAAAAGCGAGCGGAAGAATAATGACGGAAGAAAAGCGAAGGAAGAAAAGCATAAGGAAAAGCAGGCGGAAGAATATCGGGCGGAACAAAAATCGAGCGGAAGCTTTACTAAGAGAAAAGGCGATACAAAAAATCAGGCGGAAGCTTTAATAAGAGAAAAGCGGGCGATACAAAAATCGACGGAAGCTTTACGAAGAGAAAAGGCGATATACAAGAATCGATGAAGAAAGAAACATCAGTTTAAGGCGATTCTGGAGTTAAAGCTGAATAACCGTTTCTTTAAAGATTCAAGCGATATTCAAGAAACAATTGAAGACACGATTATAAATAAGAGTCGAGATTGAAGTAAAACGACTTTTGAGAAAAGTGAATGAAACTCGAGTATTCAAACATCGACTATCGAGAAAATTGTGAACTATTTTCGAGTGTACATTGTTAAGAGCAACTCTTTTGTAAAAAGCTCTTTATTAGTTTTCATTTTGAAAAGTGTTACGGAGTAGCTGAAGAGGCTAAGAGTAAAGAATACTTGTTGTTAAGAGACCTAAAGAGGCTCATCCAAAGAATACTTATAAAGCAGTTAGGAGATAGTGAAATCTCGGAAGGATATATCGAGGATCGGACGTAGCCACGGTTTAGGGTGAACCAGATAAATTCTTGTGTTTCTCTCTCTAACTCTTACTTTACTTAAATCATAGTTCTCATTATTATCAAAGGTTTTCAAACTAGTCAAGAATTGATTTAAGATAAGTTTTCTGAAAGAACAAGCAATTGTTATTGAAGGGATTAACGAAAAGTTTATCACAATTCAACCCCCCCTTCTTGTGTATCTTGATCATATTATTACTCAATATATTAACGTGTGATTTACTTCAATAACGAGTCCATATTTCTTTTCGCCAAGACTTATTGTCCTTGTTGGACCAAATAGATCCATATGTAACAACTCTAAAGGTCTAGATGATGTTACAAAATTTTTAGAAGAAAAAAAAGTTTTAATCTATTTTCCTTTCAAACAATTTTCACAGAAAAATTCTTTGTCAAAACTTATTCTTGGTAATCCTCTTACCAAATCATGTTTTGCAAACTTAGAAATGTGTTTAACAGAGACATGATCTAGCTTTCTATGCCAAACTAGTCTTTCTTCTTCGGACGATAGAAAACATGAAACATTTTGACTTTGAAAATCTTCTAAATCAATTTTGTAAAGATTATTTCTTCTCTTGGTAGAAAAAAGTATAGATCCATCTTTGTTTCTGACTTCACAAAGATTTTGATTGAATGTGACTGTGAAACCAGAATCACACAATTGACTGACGCTGATCAAATTATGTTTCAGACCATCAACAAGCAATACATTATTTATGCATGCAAAGGAATCTTTACTTATTTTACCGATTCCAATAATCTTACCCTGCTGGTTGTCTCCGAAAGTTACCGATCCTCCCTTCTTATACTGAAGATCTAGGAACATAGACCTTCTTCCCGTCATATGTCGCGAGCATTCACTGTCTAAATACCAATGGTGCTTGTTGTATCTTCTAAGGAAGGATATCTGTAGGAGAAGCTACTTTATTTTTTGGTACCCATATTTTTCTGGGTCCTTTATGGTTAGTAGCATGCACATAATAAGTTTTTTGATACCTATTACTAGGTCGAGATTTATTATAGTTTCTCTTCTGAGTGAAAGAGTTCTTATGGGGATGAGACTTATTATCTGTAAACCCTAATCCAGTTTTATCACCCGGATGTCTACTTTTTCTAAGCATCTCATTCATTTTCTTTGTGCTCTAGGTGAAAGTAGCTAAATCAGCTGATAGATTCTTAATTCTAAGTTTCAGCTGATTGATCTCATCTGATCTGTCTATGACTTTCTTTTTCTCCTCTAATTGCTTCTTCAGACAGATATTTTCTCTTTCTATTTCTTCCGTATGTCTAATATTTTCTACATACTTTTTCTTTAACAGTTTGTACTGTTTCAGAATAGCATGAGAATTTTCTAACAATTCTGAGTAGGCATCATGCAAGTTATCGTAATCAGATTTTACCTCCTCATCACTATCTTCCTCGGCTACCAGGCAGATGTTTGCATGTTCAGACGACTCGGAAACTGTATCTGATTCTGATGAGTCTAGGTCCTCCCACATTGCCATCATGCTTTTCTTGCCTTCTCTACTCTTCTTTGCTTTCTTCTTTAGAGTATGACATTCGGACTTGTAGTGTCCAGGCTGATTGCACTCGTAGAAAATGACAGATGACTTCTCTGATTTAGCTTCATCTTTGTCATTCTTCTTGAAAGTATGATTTTCTTTGGACTTCTTCTTCCACATGCGTCTTATCTTTCTAGAGATGAAAGATAATTCATCATCTTCATCACTTGACTCTTGTTCTGATTGGTTGGAGTCGTCATTCTTTGATTCTTCAGTCTTTAAGGCTTTTGATGACTTCCTCCTTCTTTGAGTCTTGTGATTCTTATGTCCGGCCTTCAGCGCTATTGTCTTGTCCCGTTTGGGCTTGTCTTCAGCATCGAGTTCAACTTCATGAATCTTCAAGGATCCAAACAACTCGTCAAGCTTTAGCACGCTCAAATCTTTGGCTTCCTGCACCCAAGTAACTTTAGGTCTCCACCTCTTTGGAAGACTTCTTAGGATCTTTCGAACATGATCTTGATTGTTGTACGTTCTTCCCAGACGTTTCAGTCCATTAACAATTGTTTGAAATCTTCCAAACATTTGATTAATAGATTCTTCATCTTTCATCCTGAAAAGTTCGTACTGGTGCACAAGAATACTTATCTTGGATTCTTTAACTTGGCTTGTGCCTTCATGAGCAATGGAGAATGTGTCCCACATCTCCTTTGCAGTGTCGCATCCGTGGTCTTTGTCATACTCGCTCCTGCTTAGGGCACAGGTCAAGAAGAACTTCGCTTTTGAGTTCAGCTGTATTTTTGCCTTTTGGTCAGCCGTCCATCTGATTCGTAGAATAGAATTGCCATCTTCATCTACTGGTGTATAAGGTCCGTTCTCTATCACATCCCAAAGGTCGACATGAGTAGATTCTATGAATAGCCGCATCTTATCTTTCCAGTAATGATAATCTTCTCCGTTGAATCTTTGGAGGTCTAGTGATCGAGGCTCCTTCGCGATGTATACATGTGATTTCGCCATTACCTTTGATCCACACTTTGCTACATTGATCCTTGGATACCAGGCTCTGATACCAATTGAAGTGAATCACACGTTAATACAATGCTGAGAAAATGATATAAGAATGCACGAGAAGGGGGGTTGAATTGTGTATTCCCTTTTTTTATGATCTTTCAAAACTGTTTGTTAGAAATAAAAAAATTTTACAAAATTTTCAATAGATTCTAATTAATCAAAAACGTTGAAAACTTTGTTTCAAAATAAGTAATGATAAAACTTGAATCTAACAGAGAGATAGAGTAAGAGTAATTGGCACAACGATTTATCCTGGTTCACCCCAAACCGTGGGCTACGTCCAGTCTTCAGAGTTCTTTCTGAGATTTTCACTATCTCTTCAACTTTACAAGTATTCTTTGCGAGCCTCTTCAGGTCTCTACAACCAGTATTCTTTCACACTTAGCCTCTGCAGGCTATCTGTACTACTTTCTCACAGATAAGTGTTTGAACACTTGTTACAGTAAGAATAACTCTCGGTTAACTTGAACAGAATGCTTTTACGATCAAGTAGATGTAATTCAGCTAATTTTTCAATTGTTCAGCTCACGTAACTAACTTTGACTAACTTTGCAATCTTCGACTTCGACTTGTATTTATAGCCTTCGTCTCCAACTGCTTCTTGATTCTTGTTTCTTGAATCTTGTTTCTTGAATCTTTAATAGAAACGGTTAATCAGTTGAGTTCTATAACTAACCCGAACTGACTCTTGCGTCTGCTTCGTAATTCCTCTTCTGTGTCTGTATTTCTCTTTTGCATCTGCGTTGTTTCGTCTGTGTTTATTTGTGTCTTCGTCTGCGTCTGTATTTCTCTTTTGCGTTCTTCGTCTACGTCTTATTGTGCGTCTGCGTCTGTGTTTCTTCGTCTGTATTACTTCGTCTGCTTTGCTTCGTCTGTTTTGTTTTTCTTTTATGTTACTCTTTGTTATACATCAAAATTATATCTAAGTAAAGTTATTTTGACTTAACAGAAATGTGGTGGTCTGTTGGCCAAAATGTGGCGATCGGTCGGTCAGAAATGTGGCGATTGGTCAGTCTTCGCTGGTCCGCCAGAATGTGATGATCGTGCATGCGCACGATCGCGACTTCCCATTTTGTTTAAGGAATATTATTTTCTGAATACACTTCACTCTTTTGGCTATATCTTTTCCGTCTGACATCCAATCCACTTGATTTTTTAAGCGTTGGATTCCTAAGACATCTTTCTATCTGTCCATGGAAAATCAAGGATTTTTTAGATTAAACTGAAAGAGATTGATTTAATCAAAATAAGTTGGAAAATTTTCTAAACATGGTTCAATATTTTGGTAAATTCTTGATCTGTAGATATCCAATTAAGTTTATTATTGTTTCTAAATAAACTAGAGATATGGGGCTATAAGTTATCTGAAAGAATCGAATTTCAATTTAGCCCCTAAGATTTTCAATTTCTGAATTGAATTTGAGTATAGTGTTCAGTCTTGGATTAGTAAGAGCTGAAAGTGTTTTAGCCATAATTGGACCTATAGATATCCGAAGTGAGTGATTTTAGTGTTTATGGATTCCTACTGCTTAGGAAAATTTTTCTATGAAGGGAGGTTGTCTAGGTTACCCTATGTGGACTAGCTCATCGATCGGGAGTAGTAGACTCAAAGGATTTCAATAAGCATAAATTGCGAGTTTAAGGATTTTAGTGCGGCTAAACCCTAGGCATACTTGAGTTGTGATATTAGAATTGTTTTTGCGATAAAATTTATCGATTGATACGGGGATAGTCATGAACATGCATCGTACATATATGTGCATCAATGATTATAATTGTGTAAAACTATTAATGTGTATGCAACGTATTGAATAAATGGGTTGTGCAGGCTAAGAGTTCGCAGTCAGGCGTTTCTAGAATTTGGAAGCAAATGCTAGTCTGGAGCGTACTGTGAGTAGACCGAGATGGTCTTATTTCACCCTTTATTCTATTTTGTTTTCATTTTGTATAAATTTATTACTGAATGGGTGAATAATGGTGGGTTTGAGGTTTACTGTTAATGTGAATTCTGGACAAAAGGTCCGATGATTGTGTACTGGGAAGTTGGTTATAGAAGTGCTACTTGTATGTGAATTTGCGACCTATGTGCCTATGATGTGACTAATTGGGATACATGTGATTAATTGTGATACATAAATGTTGATTGTGACATATGCATACGTGCATAGTAATATGATTAATTGAGGCATATGCATTTCATTCATGAATATATACCCAGATAATGACAGTTGTGACCGGAGCAGCCACCGAGAGCTAAAAGCTCAACGATTGTACTCGGACCTCGAGCCCCACAGTGATTTAAAGCCTCAGACTCAACGATTTATGTGTCATATTGGGACAGTTCAGGCACTCGGTCACAACACCGAAATAAATTGGAAAGTGTCACATGGGCATTTCATATTCATTTGTTTACTTATATTTGATTGATTGAAAGGCACATGCCTTATGCTTATGTGAAATAAATGTATTCTAATGCCGGACTACGGTCCGATAACATAAGAAAGTGCGTAGATGTGACTGATGCATTGCATGGCATAAGTGTATGAAATATAATGGCTGTTGTAACTAGAGTCGCCACCGATCAGAGCTTTAAGCTCAACGAGTGAAAATAAGCTTCGAGCTCATAAGTGATTCAGAGCCTCCGGCACAACGTTTAATGAGCCCTGTATCCTCCAATAGGATAAGGGACAGTTATTAATGAGCCCTATATGGGATAGTTTAGGCACTCGGTTACAACAGATTAATAAATGAAAAGTGAGTCTCATGTGCATTACATCTGCATAATAGAAATATCAAATATGAATAATGTGAATGTACAATTCTATAAACGAGTGAATGTGAAATATTGTGAATGTGCACTATGAAATAAAGTGAGCTATGTGAATGTTGTGTTTTCAAAAAAATCATATTGAGTTTGGGCTGAGTGATGTAGCACGCCACCATCGCAGGGCACGAACTCGGATATCACCATCGATGTCGGGTTCGGGTCATGCGCGAGTGGAGTGTTACAGTCTGAGCATTGACAAAGTTGTTATCAGGTAATCGATGTGTTGGTTGTTGTAGAAGACATGATGGCTACTAAGCTACTAAAAAATTTAATTCTCCAATAAAAATTTTAGAAATGACAACAGACTAGGTGAAGCTTAGTTTATACGAAAATATTTTTTAAAGTTCAAACATGGTCTTAGGCCCAATGAAGCTTGAGAAGTTTCCAAAATCCGACCAAGCGTAGGCAAGTTGAACTAAACTTAAAGCCAATTATACCTTACTTAGGATAAAACTCAATTAGGTCAAGTTAGACATAAAAGTCCAATCCTTTAAAAAATATTAAATAATTTAACGCTTATTTAGGCAAGATCAAGCTAAAAAAAACTCAATCTTTTTAAAAATATTTAATGTTTCAAAACCCAACTGGGACAAGTCAAGTAAAAAAAACCTCAATTGAATGTATGATTGAGGCAAAGATCCGGATACTTTATTTGTATAATCACTTTTCTCTAATTGGAGCTTAAGTTCAATTGGAAACCTAAACATACTGATCGAATCACTTTTCTCTAATTGGAGCTTAAGTTCAATTGAAAACTTAAACATACTGATCTTTGATCGAAGAAGAAAAACCATCATTGATCATAATTATAATGAACTTTAAAAGGCGATCTATGAAAAAATATATTTGTCACTGTGAATAAATTAAAATATCTATTAATGATTAGTTTATATCTTATTTTGATTATATTTAAATTAAAAGTATAATATATTACAAATTTGTAATTAAGAATAATTTAAGACATTACTAATTTATAATTTATTTGGACGCTTGTGTTAGAAAAATTGGAGCTTTGAACAATAATAAGTTACACCTCCTTTAGAAATAAAATTTTGATATAATTTTATTTTAAATTTTATATTAGACTTATATTTATTTAATATTAGTTTATTATAAAGTAATAAATATTAGTGTATTTTTTAATAAAATGTTTTATTTTACTTACTTTTATAATTTTATTTCTTATGTATTACATATTAGTTTTATAATGATTTAATACTGAGCTTCTTTTCACCGGTTTGATTTCGGTATAGATTTTAAAATAAAGTCACTTGCAGGTTTGAAGTGAAGATTAATGTCTACAGCAAAAAATAAAAGAGCATAATAAATAGGTGGTGGGACAGACAGACACCAAACTCGTTTTCCTTGAAAATAACACTGATATTTCTTTTGATGTGTCCTAAGATTAAATATCATCGGGAAATCCCATTAGGCTCTAGCAGTGGCATAGCATCCACTCGTTCTCCAGGATAAGTAAATACACCTGTAACATCAAGTTTCTGGCTTCCATGAGCTTCTTCGCCAAAGACGAAGTTCAAATTGAGAGGTCCCAAACTCCCCATTGGTCACCTTTGTGGGAACATTCTTTCCCCGGTTGACCCAATTCAAATAATTCAGGAAAAGAACATAATGATTTCCAGGATTCTGAATTACGTTTCCGTCTTCCTTTCCAATGGCCTAATCAAGTTAGTGGTAAAAGTAAAATTGGAAAAAAAAAAAGTTGTAATTTCTATAACCAAGTGCGTCAAACCCATACCGTCATGAACCGACCTATCTGAAATACTGTATGGCACATAATATATGTAAACCGAAAAATTTTTTACAATTTCCATCAATCTCTCGTATAAACTGGACCGAAATAATAGTCAATGTACACCAGATCTCAAACAACGAACCTGTGTAATCAGAGCTGAGATCAAGACGGCGATAAGGCTTGAGAAGGATCTGACAGAAGTGAATTTCAGCTTTCCTCGTTTCTTCAGGTTCTGGACCATTAATGTTAAGACAGCCAAAAATTAACCTCACACAAACATACAATGCTGTAACAGGGAGTTCAATCCTTGGCAAATTTCTATTATAACTCACAAATAGAGCTATAAGCGTCCCTCCAAACTTTTCCTGACAAACGGGCTGACTAAGCTGTATTTATCACGAGCCTGCTTGCAGTGATAGGAGAGACTCTTGCTTTCCTCTGACAAAGAATGAAAGCTCTTTTGGAGCAACCACCAATTTCAACCACTTTTGCAGCTCTTCACCTTCTACTTTCTCTTTCTCTGCACCAGCAAATTAATCAAATAAATACTTGAATGCCATGGTAGTTATAGGAATGGTATTTATACACAACAACATGCACTTGAAGTAGAGTAGATTGAATCACAGGCCAACCCAATATTACTAGGACAGGAAGAAGTATATTAGGAGAGGAATCTGGGAGCTGATTATCACACTATAGACCATAATATCCAGAGAACCTTTCAGTGACATCATATGGATTGCTAGAAGAAAACTAGCCCAAAGAAGCCAAAGCTGGATTGAAGATGACTTCTTGGTGCACCAGTAATGCTCCAAGCAACAATAATGAAGCAGCCAATATTACCTTCGAGATGGGCACCAAGCCCCTCCAAAACAGTAGGATTTGCGCGCACAACAGAAAGTGCCGCATCTAGAGCAGAATGCAGCAATGCTTTCACTTCTGTTTGCACAAGATCAACAAGATGTCCCTGTTGTGTTGAAACTTTAGGTCAGCTTTATTTTTTCTGATGACAGATCATCTTTACATAACACTGATAGCAAGAAGGAATTGAGTTTGAAGAATCGGTACCTGATCCCTTCCCCATGAAGCAGCTCCAGACTCGTCCAGTCCACCTCCAGATAGGGTTGCTAAGGACACAGGGCCTATTGTCTGATTAAGACCATATTCAGCTACAGCCTTGTACGCCATGTCAGTAGCTCGCAGTATATCATCCAGTGCACCTGTTGAGACACGTCCTGAATAAACAACTTCTTCAGCTGCTCTTCCTCCAAATAGTGTAACCAAGCGCCACGTAATTCATCAATGAAGAGCAAATATCTATCCTCATTTGTAGGGGGCTATAAGCAAACCCCAATGCTCCTCCTGACCGTGGTAATATGCTTAATTTCTAATGACAAGTAGAACTTAAAGTCATTGGCAAAATAACAAATAATTATAGCACCTTAATGTCTAATAACAGAAGTGATGGTTGTTGCATCAAGCATAACAACCAAAGCCAGAGAAGCACACAAACTTCCATATAACTTGTTCCTTGTGAACTATAAAGCAATAAATAATTAACAATTCCAAAATGGTTTACTGAGACAGTTTTCAACTGCCCTATCAGGAAAACATTTAAAATTGGTGTTTTTCTTCTTCAAAGAAGAAAAGAATACAAAATTCCATGTCAAAAATAGTTCAATATTTTGTAGTTACCTACACTGTTGATGCATCTTGTGGAAGTACAATTAAAAGTTGGAGGACTTGGCCCTTCGAAACTCCATGCATTGGGCTGTTTCCAACCCAAGTAGACACTAAGATATGCACATTACAAGTTTTTAACTAAAACCAAAACCAAAATCACCAAGTAGTTCATTTATGTTGGCTACTTGAAAGAAGAATAAGCTAGCCACTTAGAGCATCGTAGCTTCCATCTGTGTGGCTTTTATATTCAAATTCTATTAAAACATCCAAAATAAACTTAAAACACTTCGTAAAAGCATTGTCATGCTTTTACCTCGACTCGTGGCTGTCCAGGAAGTAGATTAGCAACAGCAGTGCCAACCACTGCATGACCAGCTTCATGGCGTGCAACAACAGCTTTCTCACTTCCTTGCAACTTGGCAGTTTTTTTCTCTATACCCTACAATAGGAGGAATTTGATTCAGTTCTACACTTAGTTCACTCAAAATATCTGTATTTTGTTTCTACAACTCTTTTTCCATTTTTGTCCCTTTTTTGAACTCTTAGAATGCGAAGACTCATTTTATGCCAATCAGAAGAGTAAGCTAGTTAACTCATTTAATTCTATCAACTTGAGGTCATAGTTCTCATCAGCCATCTATTGCCAATGTTTTATATTTTCTTTTTGCTATCGAATATACCTATGGAGCATATTTCAAGATGTTGATTGTTTCTAATTATGGGCTAATTGTTAATATTTGTTCTGAGATTGGATACCTTAATTCCTATGGAACAAATTTTGTAGATTTGATTCTTTCTAATTATAGGCTAATTTTAGTATTTGTTCTGACATTCTTTTAGATTTTAAAATTCATCCATAAATAGTTTTCAAGTTGACGTGAGAGATCTTTTAGTTGACTTTCTAGGCTTAGGGTTAACAAAAAGAGATTCAAAATCTTCAATAGCCATCAGAGTTAAATATTTCACCTGAAGATTTTATTCAGATGAATACTAAGAGAGGGAGAGACTTACAGCTATTGACCGCTCAACTGCCTGAATGAAATCAATTTTCTCAACTGCAGCTTTGTTTTTCCTTCCAGCCAATAAAGCAGCTTCATTTACTAGATTTGCAAGATCTGCCCTGTTAAAATAGAAAGCTCATTCCTATCATGTTTCCCACAGAAATGAGAAAAAAATAAGAGAACCACTAGTCACTAGTACCCTGTAAAGCCAGTGGTCATAGAGGCAATGTTACTGACGTCAACATCTTCACCTAAAGGAAGTTCCTTCTTGGAAACATGGACTTTTAAAATAGCTTCTCTTCCATTCCTATCAGGGGTTTCGACCTAAGGTGGGATGAGGAAAAGAAGCTTTGAGACTTATGGAACTTTTTCATTTGTCACACCTTAACATGTCGAACATGATTAATTATCATACAAACCATAACTACACGATCAAATCTTCCAGGTCGGCGAAGTGCAGGGTCTAAAACATCTGAGCGATTTGTTGCACCAAGAACAATAACAGCAGAGTTGCTATCAAACCCATCCATCTCCTGCAAATAGTTTTGAAGATTCAAGCTTTAGAATTCCTACTAAATCCAGATATCAACAATCCTTTGGAAAGAGGCTTAACAGTGAGCAGCTGATTCAAAGTTTGCTCCCGTTCATCATTACTGACAATGCGAAATTTCCCATCACGGCTTTTTGCCACAGCATCTATCTGCAAAAAGGGTACAAAATACAATTGATGCCATGCACTCCTCTTCATGCATATTTTTGCCAACAACCAAAGAGACAAGCATTAAACCAATAAACACACAAAAAAGCCATACCTCATCAATAAATATTATTGATGGTGCTTCCTTTTTAGCCCGTGCAAAGAGATCTCTAACACGGGAGGCACCCATGCCGACATAAAGCTCCACAAATTCACTTGCAGAGCAGCTGATAAAGGGAACTTCGGCTTCTCCAGCTACAGCCTTTGCCAGAAGTGTCTTGCCTGTCCCAGGAAGACCCACCTGTAAGATAAAGAAAATAACAGTTACCAACTGCAAACAATAATTTACAAGAAATACTAGAATACAGTAGTGAAATCCACTCAGATGGCATACAATTAACTGCTCAAAACCAATCACAAGAGAATTTATTAACCTAAGGCTATCTTCCAGTGGTCAAGCAAAGACTCAAATCAACAATGCCTAAAACTCAAAAGACAAGCAGGTCCCTGTCACAAAATCAAATTAGAAATTTGTAGCTACGAAAACCTTCTCAGTAGAAGGGCAGCACGAGTTGTAGACATGCTTGTGACTAATCTAAGCTGCTGCATGGTTGCCACTAAAAGAATCATCATTTCACAAACAGATTGTTTTGAGGAACAGTAGACCAAAATATTCATAAACTCACCAGGAGAACACCTCGAGGAGGTCGAGCACCAAGTCTTATATACCTCTCTGGGTTCCTAAGAAATTCCTGGGCAGCAAAAAAACAACAGAAAGATCAACTCCAAAATTCAAAGAAAGGTTCATAACACCCTCAGGGCATCATCAAACCACCAGGATCAAGAAAAACAGTAAAGGGTGATCTACCACTATTTCTTCTAGCTCTTCCTTAGCCTCATCAACACCAGCAACGTCAGCAAAAGTGATAGCTTCTCCTAGCTCAGACACTTTTGAACCACCAGAACCCCCAGATTTACGGTTCCTAATATGCCCTGCTGCATGCTGCACTACAACCATATATCCACTGAGAATTCGCACAGCATTGCTTAGCTTTAATGTAATTTAAGAGCAATTTGATAATTGACACCTGAGAAAAGCTAACAGGAAACCTGTGAAGAAGGCCTGCAAGCACAGCAACATAGAAGAAAGCTATCTGCGATGAACATGGAAAAAAATCAAGCTAGCAAACTCCTGATCGAATTTATCATAATTTACTAAAGGACATTTTCTTTCTTTCCAACCTTTAGCACAAATAATCTACTCATAGTATTTACAATATGAAAAGTTCTTATCTTCCCAACTGGAAGGGTGCTTATGAAAGATAACCCTTGCTGTCGCCATTGATGGGGTATTCTACTGAAGAAGTACAAATTCCTTTATCATCATCAATAAAGCATTTGTAACAAACAGAAAAGAAAGCAAAATGAAAATTGGAAACAATTCAACCTATCTACCTCTCATAATACTGAAAAGCCAGTTCACTATTTATTGTGACCTTTTTCCTTGCTCTAGTTGGTTGCCTAATTGCCAGTACTAAATGTGATAGGCACTAGGCTACCAGAGAAATATAATATGAATGGAATTTGGTCTCTGATATGATATAATGAAATTTGATATACACAATAATAAAATGAAGTTTTTCAAAATCACTATATCAACTTTTATATTGCAGTGCTAGAAGAAAGATTTGATTGATACCAAATTCGCACCTTTGATTGATACCAAATTCGCACCTAGTTCCATGATACAAAAGAACTTAAAAGTATATAGAAGAAATAAAGAGGAAAAATTCGTCAACCACAAGCCTTAATTTGGTGGGATGACAATTGGGAATTGAGTTGACAACAAAAAATAAGGGCTTAAATTTAGATTATGTTAGGATTCCTTATTAGATAGGAACTAGTAATAAGTTAAATATGTTATTCTATTTTACAAATGTTATCCTAGCTGTTTAGGACTTGTAAAATTTTTATTAGCATAGGATTTAAATTTGTTAGAAACCTCTTCCTACTAGAATAAGAGTTCTAAAACTCTATATATATTTGTATTCAGCCCTTCAATAATAATAAGCAATCTAGAATTTTTCTACAAACTTGAGTTTTCAACTAGAAGGTGTAATGCTTTCTTCTAAGAGTGATTCTTAGATCTTAGGAGTGATTATTAATTTCTAACTTCATTCCTTGTGTTCCTTACTAAATTCCAGCAAACCTATATTCTAGCCATATTAAACCCTAGAATCTTAACCTAAATTTCTAGCAATCAACACATAAAAATTTCAGCATTCCTAGCCAAAATCCAACATTGAAGCTTGATATTTCAGCGGCCTAATATCAATCATAATTCCAAATTTTGTGTTTTTAGTTACTAGTTAATAATTCTTCTATTTGTCCTACATCATTCCAATTTCCCACATTAATGCTAGTCTATTGAACGCGATAGTTTGTTGAAAAACCATACTTGACCACCATTTAACCAACAAATCGCACAATATTAGGAAAAACGTAGATTGCAACATTTCTCAAGACTAAGAAGAAAAATACTGAATTACAGCCCAAAATCGATATCTACTAGCAAAAAAACAACCACCTGAACTCACCAAAGCCGAGTTGAAGAATCCACCAGAGCGCTTATCCGGAGACCCAAATTCTACTTGATTCTCGAGCATCTTCTCGTACGGAGTCTTTATATCACTCGGTCGGGTAGTCGTATACACAATCCTCCTTGTCCTCGGCGCCATGTTCCTTAACAACGACTCCGATTCATGAAGCCGACTAGTCGCCATTTCACTGCTTTCGAAGTCCCCATTCCCATCATTCTTCAGCTTAAACATAATATGCACGCCATCGACCTCAACTTTCTGGACCTGATTAGTATTAATCTTGCTCAAGAAGTCACTGTAAGGAACACTAACTAAAGTGGAAGATTGCCTGGGCTCCGACCCGGTAAGGGAATCCCGGCCGGAGTAACCGCATAACGAACATAACAATTCCTAATTGCAAAAGCAAAACCCCAATTTCTTGCGCCTGAATCAAGGGCTGCCATTTCCAGCTGTGGCGCTTCGACCACCACCATTGGCTCTTCCCTTGCTTTTGTCGACGTTGCTTGTTCGGAGGATTGTTGTTGATCTTCTGGTTGTCAGCGTCGGTCCTCTTCTCGCCGGAGCTGGCCTGGGAGTCGCCTTCCTGACACTTGGCCAAGATTGTGTCCTCTCTCACCTTGAACCTCTGCAAAGTCCCAGAAGGGAAAGAGAAGGAATTGAAGTGGAGACCTCTAGTTTGTGCGCGAAAAGACCATGAATTGGGAGGGTAAGGATTACAATGGAATTTGGTATGTGTTATCGGCCGAAGAAGTTGGATCATCGATGCCATGTTGGGTTCGTAACAAAAAACCCAGAAAACATCCCAAACTAAATTGGTGACTTGAGCTTATACCTACGCCTGTGACAGAGACGATAATAAATTAATTTCAGCCGTTGGATTTGGGGTTCATTTACGCTGACTTTCGTTGATTAACTTTCTAGTTACTGAGATTATAGTTACGGCTGTTTGTGTACCTATAGATTCCGTTAGGTACTGCATCCAAGGGGCTGAGGAGCACGTGGGGTCTTGTAAGTCTCAGGTTCTTTAATTCGACACGCGTGCCTGATTTTCACCGGAGGTTTGCGCTCGAATAACCACACATTTTGAGGATAAGTACTGTTACAAATATTATTTAACTATCTCCAAGTTTATTCCCAAAATACGCCAAAGTTCAAATACCGTAGATTAAGTCTCGCAATTTAATTCAACCTTTTCAAATTTTTCATATTTAAGGTGTTTTTTTCAAAAATAAAGTAAATTCTCAAAATTCACTAAACTAACACAATAAAATGAACAGCAATAAGAATAGAAAGATGCATACAACCTTACAACAATATTGTCAACCTTTATGTTACTCACAATTGATATAAATGATACAAACCTCCAAATTTTTCTAACAAATGAAGTCTTATTTAAATGAACTATTTATAAGTATTAAGAGACTTGTTAGGCAAAAATAAAAGAAAGTAATCTTGAGGCCACTAAGTCACTAACTTAATAATTGACATCTTCAACCACTTTAAACACTATTTTAGTAGGTGATTTACATAACTTACTGTTATCTCACTCCTAAATCAAAGCAACATATGTAAAATACTTACAAGATATCTCATCTATATTTTTTGCCACGTCATCCTACTTTCTTAATAATTCATCCCACTAAATTTGTTAGTCACCCGTGATCTTCAGGCAAAGGTAAAGGTTAATCAAGCTTCGAGTCAATTCGCACATGATCCGATCAATGAGTACTCATGGTCTAGTCCATTTTTTCATAATTTATTATTTGAGCAACATTTCATCCTTAGTCTCACCCCATGTTTTTAAAACCAAATTGTACCAATTGGTTTGATCAAAATATATATGAACCGGCCAGATTTTTGGTTCAATTTATGTTTATAACTCACATAAAATAAAATTAACCGATTAAATAATAAATCGGGCGATTTTTATGATAAAACCTATCAATTTTCTTAAAAACTGGCCATACCATAAAAAAATGTCATACAAGTGGGCTCACCTTCATTCTTGAAAAAAATTGCTTGTCAGCAATATTTTAAAAATCGGACCGGATTTCGAACAGGTTAAAAGAAAGGTTTAAGGTTTGGAGGTTCAATCATAGTGAACCGCTATAAAATCGGTATATAATAAATAAGAAGTAAAACTTATAAGAATAAGTAAAATAAACTATTTTATTAAAATAAAATACACCAATGTCTATTATTATATAATGAATTAATAATAAATAAATAAATAAATAAAAGTCTAATATAAATATTAAAATAACAATAAAATCAAATTTGTTTTTTGAAGGAGGTTATATCTCATCATCGTCAAAAGCTCCAAATTCTCCAACACTATTTAAGATTCAGAACTACGCTTTTATCTAAAGTATTTGTATCAACTTCTTCCATTGCATTAAAATAAATTACAAATTAGTAAAATATAAAATTATTCTTAATCGTAAACTTGTAATACAAAGATAATTTTAACTTAGATATAATCAAAATAAGATATGAACCGATCATCAAGAATGTTGTTAATTCATTCGTTGTGACAAATGTATTTTCTTCATAAATTGTTTTGACAAGGCTCTACTCTATTTAAGTTTTTGCAGTCAAATTTGAACAGTTTGCAAATTTTAGAATTCATTTAAATGCCTCAAAATATTTGAAATTAACTTGTCATTTTATGAAATATTAGTTAAATTTGAACCTTTTGCCTATAGAAGAAATATTGACCAAGATCTAGAGTTTGACATTAATACATATATAACTAACGGTATGTATATTTCTTTCATATTTAATTATGAGCAACAAATATTTTATAAAAGTATAATTCAGATAATAATTTGGAGTTTAACATGTTTATGTTTGTAAGTTTCATCAATGTACTTCAAAATGTGTATTGGTGGTAGTGTTATGTGTAACCGAAAGTAAGAGAGATAATGATTTTAACTCAAATAAAATAAAGAATTTTGAGATGAAGTATATGATTTGAGCATTTCGTAGGTGGCAATACGATTTATATAATGTTTTAGCAAAATTATGATATTAATGTAAGAAAATTATATTATGTTTATAGGCACTTATATTGTAATAAGTGATGTCATCATTTGGTCTTCAGTGTGATTATAATATAATTCTCTTCTTTCTCCCTTATTTAGGAAGACAAAGCATTCAAAAGAAATAAATATTATAAACCAATAATTTTGATGAATTTGGCTTAGTAATTAAGTGAACATATTCTTTGCAACAATTCTATAAATGCGAAAGTTTTGATGAAAGAAAGGAAGAAAATTTTGCAAGATTTTAAAAATCGGACCGGACCGTCCCGTCTGACTAGAAAAAGTTTGAACCAGTTAGTGATCCGGTTCGATTTTACCTGATAACCTCTCTACATAAGAACTAGCCGGTTCAACCTATTTTTAGTCGGATTTGACGATCCGGTCCGGTTTTTAAAACCTTGCTTGTCAGTTGTCAATTTCATAGGGTTCGCTTCAATTTTGCACATCTTAAAGAGTTTTGAAATATGTCAATATATGATTCATGCAAATTGAAAGAATTGAAAAAAAAATGAGATTTTAATTTTTAATAAGTATATTTGAACTTTGATTCACACAATCGACAAATACATTATATTTTTCAAATTTTATATTATATACTATATATTTATTTCTTTATATTTTAATTAAAATTTTGATTTAAATTACTATTGCTAAAAAGTAAATTACTATTTTATCTTTAAAAATATTAAAATTTATTTTTTAACACACTGGTTCCCCTAAAGACATCTTAGGCAAGTCTAACTAGCCCTAGCCACCAAGCCAATCAACGCCCCACGGTCATCGCAACTCAAACCATGCTTGATCTTTACTTGGTTAATTTACCTTGGTTTCTTTTACATGCCTTCCTCATGCCCAATCCGTGCTAGACGTTGGCCAAGGCTCACAAATGCTAGCAAAAATGGTCTTGCAATGTTATGGGGCTAACAAACTACTCCCACTAGATGAACCTGACACCCTCGTCAAAACAAAATGAAGATAGTTGTTTATTTGGTCTTTGAATTGTCACAAGGTTGTATCTTTCTCCCAAATGGCTTCCAAGACTGGCTTATTCTCCCACTGAATCAGGAACTGCATCCTTCGAATCTTCTTGTGTTGCCTCAATATTCGATGATCCAAAATCTTCTCAATTTGATTATCGAATTGTTTCCTTACCACCGATAGAGCTCTTTTTACTTGACTTCTTTTAGGATCTATTAAATCATCATGATATGGTTTAAGGAAACTCAAATGAAAAGTAGGACGTATCTTTAAACGCTCAAGTAACTTGAGATGATAAGCTACCTTTCCTACCTTTCGAAGGATCTCGAATGGCCTATCATACTTTGACATCAACCCTCGATGCACCTACTTGCTACTACTTTTCTTCCAAATTTAGGGAGTAAGTTTGAGAAGTATCTTATCCTCGATATCAAAATCAAGCAGTCTTCTCCCTTGAACCGTATATTTCTTCATCTATTTGGAAGCTTTGTGAAGAGTATCCCTTGCCCCATCCAACAATTCTTGCTTTTCCTTTGCAAAACGATAAGCAGTTAGACGCTTTCCTCCTAACATTTGTTGAGTTATCTTGAGAGGAGTGAGTGGTTGTTTTCCTAAAACAATTTCAAAATGACTTTTCTCTATTGTCGAGGATTTAAACAAGTTATAACAAAGATGTGCAGTATCAAGTAAACTTAAGACAATTTCATTGACTTGCACTTACATGATGTCTCAAGTATTCTTCCGATAAGTGAGAATATTGTATGTCACAGGTGTGACATGTTAAGTCACACACGTGACACCTTTTCACGGAGTGACTTAACATGTCACACCCGTGAAGCATATAATTTGCTTAAGCCTTCTTTTTCCTAACGAATTTCTTATAATAGTGAGTTAATCTAGATTCTTATCCAAACGATGAAAAAGACAAACCTACATTACTTGATTTATTAAATAGATTGCCTCTTGTATGTGTATTAGACAATATAGTAGAAGCAAATTAAAGAGTTATGTATAGGCTCTTCTTTTCGTTTTATTTATGTTTCACTTTAATGCACGGTTGTGAGCTAATAAGTCACAACCATGTATGTAAATCACGACTGTAACTTAATGGTCACAGGCGTGACAACCAATATGGGTTTTAGCTAACTCACCAATTAATAATTAATATTAATAAAAATAACACAATTAATTTATATAGTCATTTATATAAACTTATATTATTATATAATATTTCATAATAATTAGCAATTAATAATGCACTATTGTCGCTAACATATATCATCATCATCATCATCACTCATCAAATCCCATGATGAAACAGAGTGCAGGGAAGTCCGATAGTACGCAGCGTTACCTCTGCATAATAGAGAGGCTTATATACTTAATATTAATATATAATATTAATATATAAACTTAATAATAATTAACAATTAGTAACATAGGGCTATGATTAAGATTTAAATTTAATATTAGTACATAAAAATTAATTAGAATGAACAATTAATAATGCATGATTATAAATAGCATATGAAATTAATATTAATATATAGCACCTAATAATATAGTAACAATAACCAGTAATAATAATTAATAATGGATAAAAATTGTAAGCTCACAATTGACAGTCAATTAATAATAATTATTTATGAATAGTAACACAATTGTAACTAAATTAAAAATAAAATTATATTATGAAAGAATTAATAAGAAGATGCCTATTTATTAATCAACATTAATGAAAAAGTTAAAAAATGAAAACCAAATAACATCCACTGTTGCGGGAGTCGCACCTTTGACTATCTAGTCACAGGCATGATTACTAAAGAGGTATATATAAACTTAACAAAGAGCTATACATATTAACATAGTAGTATACAAAAGTTAATAATAATTAACAATTATAATCAATTAATAATGCAAGCTTGTCACTAATATATATACGTAGCATTAATATACAATATTAATATATAGTAACTAATAATATAATAATTTGTCACAACCTCGAATAGGTATATATATTAAGACATTAATATATAAAACTTAACAAAAATTTACAATTAATAATACAAAGTTATGATTAAGATTTAAATTTGATATTAGTATATAAAAATTATAACAATAAACAATTAATTTAAAATAATTACATGGTTAATAAAAATTATTTTATGTATTATGTAACTATTATCACTAAGTTTATATATTAATTATTAATTATTAATTATTACTTATTATATACTAATATTAAGTATATATATTGCTCTTCATGGTCGTGACCAAAGGATTTGAGCTGTGAATTTAAAATAGGAGGGCCCAAATAAAATATAAATTTCACAAAAAATTTACATCAAAATTAAATTAAAACTAATGTTTTATTAATAATATAAAATAGTTAAAATTATAATGATACTACTTACTTTTGATAAATTGAAATCTTTTCATAACAAGATCATTGTCAATATTTGCAAATACATCTCTTTCAATGTAACACACTAAACAATCATTCAATATGTCATCTCCCATTTTATTACGAAGTGAACTCTTGATAATTTTCATCATGGAAAAGCTCTTTCCATTGTGACTGTAGCAACTGGTAAAAGTAATGACAATTTGACTAACAATTCGAGGTTGACAAGGACTTTTTAATAAATAAACTCTACGCACCTGATCTCGTTTTTCAGAAAGATACTCCATTATATTAGGTCTCAATCCTGAATCGGAAAGAAGATTTTCTGAGTCAAACACAAGTTCATCAATAATAATCTCCTTCGATGCTGGAGGTGCTTTATTAACATTCTGATTTAAATCACACGATGATGACTGAATGGTCGATCTTAATTTTTTAAAGTATTTTTTCATAACGCAAAGTAAAAATTTTTAGTTAGAATCAATATTTACTTATTCCATAAAAGAGGTAGCGGTATCAAATATACTAAAAAATAATTGAATCTCCTTTTCTTTTATATATAAATATATATATTCCCTACTGCTCATATGCCTAAAAACCCATTCCTACCGCAATAATTTAGTTAAATTATTGATCAAACGATCATATATGTATTCACCAAACATCCCTAAATCTTGTCGTGGAATAAATATTATAAAACTTGTTAATATAAAAAGCGATGTGATGAAAAATAAAAATCGAAAAACGATCGACATGCCAGTTAGCTATGAATAAGTATTACGCAGGAGTAGATATAATTTAGCTCGATCACGTAAGAAAATGATAGGAAAACATTGATGATCTAGATTTGAGTTTGAAACCACCTTGAAAGCTTTATTTGAGTTTTGAAACTACCTTAAAAGCTTTATATTTTTCTATTTACAATCTCTTTCAAGATTGGAGAGCTTAGTATCTTCTATCCTCTTGTCAGCTCTCCTTCATCGCTCTCAATTTCAATAATAATATGCATCAGTGTCAGTTACTCAAGCTTTCCCCATCTTTAGTTATACAACCTAATTTTATCCCTTTATATATATATATATATATATATATATATATATATATATATATATAATATTTAATTAAAAAAAAAAAATATTTATTTTTTAAAACTTTTGTGCTTCCATGTTTTAAAACTTTCGTATCTCCGTCCATGTCTTTTAACACCTTTATATATATATATTAAAAATAAAAATATTTATTTTTAAAACTGATATTTATTTTTAAAAACTTTGGGGCCCAAAGGCCCCACTGGGCCCTATATATCTCTTCCATGGCTGTGACTAATAAGTCACAACCGTGAATTGCATATTAATTATTATAATAATATTATTAAATAGTATATATTAATATTAAGTATATTAATTAATTAGTGAGAGGTAAGGTGTAAAAAGTAGAAGTCATCGAATGAAAGGGACGATAGGATGGAATTACGTGATCGTCCACCCCATCGTCCTACTTAAGGAATACCTTGTGAGAACACAACATTTATATGCTTAAAGAAGAAATCATGCAAACTCGTTTGATTGGCAAATGTTCAGGAAAGAAATAATTATCTTGTCATATCTTTTAATTAAACATAATCTCTTATTGGCAGCTAGAAGATTATAAGAGGGTGAATTATTCAGAATACGGCGAAAAAGTGATAAAAAATGTCCTGCCAAAATTTACAATGAAAAGTCATATTCTTACTACAGTAATAAGTGTATTTGATTTATGGATATCAAGAACATCAACTATTTTTATTTAGTTATAATGAAAATGTACAAGAAAGTTTTGGTTGGTGATGATTAGTTTTATTAATTTATTAATTAAAACCTATTAATATTAATTTTGCAAGGAAGTGTGTCTGGTTCTCTTGAAAACTATCTCTTTTTATATTATTGAAGACAGTGTGAGGAAATTAAAGAATCATGATCACAAATAATTTAATTTGAATCATTATTTAATGATATATTTTAAAATTTTATATTTAAACTATTATTCATGTGTTAATTATAAAAATTGAGAACACTCAAATGTAAAAAGAGAAAAGGATAAAATTTTATATGCACCTTGTTTTGTTACCACACCATATTATCATATCGAGAAATATAAATTAAAAATCATTCCTGATCATTCACATGAATAAAAGGCAAAATAAGGCTACTTGTAATTATATTAATGTTATCCTATAGATAATTATAACATATATAATTATAACATAATGTACATGGACAAAACATAATGTAAATATAAAACAACAATATACAAAATCTGATAAATCCTTAGAGTACTAACATCATTAGTGTCTTAAAAACATTCAGGGCAAGGCAAACTGTGCCAAGGGATTCCTGTGATGGAATGCTTCTTATAATAAGGGTGTTTTACGTTGACAACTACTGCATTTAATAGCAAAATAAAAATTATAAATGCCAAAATTAAAGGTAAGAGCAGGAATTATAGGCAATAAATTTTAAAAGCTTAAAAAGAAAGATTAAAAACCTGCTAAAGTTTGATATGTTTAAAACCTAAATGGGCTGGGCATTAACCTGTGTATTAACATCATTGAAATCTACCAATATTAATTATCAACAAATTACAACATTAATCATCAGCGAATTACATTTATTTAGTGACCTTTTTTCCCCCTTGGTATGAGTTTTGTTGGAACCAACAACGGATGGTGCAAAATCACTTTTCCTGCGCAATAACTCTTACAAGACATTACAAGAAAATTGCCGAAACAAAGGGAAAAGAGAAACTGAAACAAATAAATCGTAAAACCAGTATGAAATACATATGGAGCGGCCTTGATCGGCTTTTTACTTTAGACATAATAGGAGAACATAAATCATTTACATATTTAAACTAATAACTCAGACCAAGGCAAAAGGAAAAAAGAAGAGAAGGAGCCGATGGGAGAGAAAGAGAGGAAACTAGAGGAATCAACATACAAGAAGGTTCCAGAGAAGGAGAAGAAGAAACTGAATTGAACTGCTTAATAGTTAATAACAACATACATTAATAATAAAATGTAGATGCAGTAAATGCAGAATCATTTATTAATTAGGTAGATAGATTTGCAGTAAATGTTATAGATATTAGCAAAATTTAGTGGTAGAATTTGTCTGCTTCGTATAATATTTGTGTCAGTTAGTGGAAGACGCAAGAGTTATTTAACACGCAACAATTAAAAATAAATAAAGTTAGTGGAGACAAAAGTTTCATAAATAACAGTCAACTAATAATAATTATGAATTAATATAACACAATTACAAGTAAATAAATAATTAAATCTTAATTAAATTATGTTATGAAAGGATTAACAAGGAATTCCTATTTATTAATTAATAGTTAAAAAGGTCTTTAAGAAAAGCAAAAACTAAATAAAATGTACGGTTGTGAGCTAACAAGTCACAATCATGCATGTAAATCACGATGTGACTTAATAGTCACATGCGTGACAACCAATATGAGTTTTAGCTAACTCATCAATTAATAATCAATATTAATAAAAAATAGCACAATTAATTTATATAAACTTATATTATTATATAATACTTCTTAATAATTAGCAATTAATAATGCACGATAAACTTAATAATAATTAACAATTAGTAATACAAGCCTCTAATTAAGATTTAAATGTAATATTAGTATATAAAAATTAATTACAATGAACAATTAATAATGCACAATTATAAATAGCATATAAAATTAATATTAACATATGACACCTAATAATATAGTAACAATAATCAATAATAATAATTAAAATGGATGAAAATTGTAAGCTCATAATTGATGGCAATTAATAATAATCATTTATGAATAGTAACACAATTATAACTATATTTAAAATAAAATTATATTACGAAAGAATTAATAAGAAGATGCCTATTTATTAGTCAACAATAACGAAAAAGCTAAAAGAACGAAAAAACCAAATAACATCCAAGTGACAACCACCATGTGGGATAAATTGAAAGTATGCAGTGATAATCTAGCATCTTGGGGGAAGGCAATCACAGGGCAATTTAAGGAGAAACTCGCAAGTTTAAAGAAGGATATGCAGAGGGCTCGACGAGGAGAGGGAGGCTTGACTGAGGGTGATTTTCGTCGCTTTCAAGAATTATACCATGAAACCCTTCGACAGAAGGAGATTTTTTGGCGACAAAGAGCCAAACTGCTGTGGCTTCAAGACGGCGATTCGAACTCAAAGTTGTTTCATGCGGTAGCTTCCCAATGGAGGAGGAAAAATCATATCACTCAACTAAAAGATCATGCAGGAGTGCTTCGAGACTGGAATTCGGGTTTGGACGAAACTGTAGTGAATTATTTTAAAGATTTGTTTACCGCAACTACGGCTAGTATAGGTAATGTCGCTGCGACTCTGGTACCAATAGTTTCTCAAGCACATAATGATATACTGCTACAGCCTTATACGAACGCGGAGGTAAAGTATGCAGTTTTTAGTCTCTACTAATGTTATGAATACTGCATCGGATTAAAATCGGATTGAGTTCGAACGGAACTATACAGTCTTGATTAGTATCGGTGCCGCTTTGGATAATTTTTAAATTTATAAAATAGTCTCTATAATTTTTAAAATTTACAAAATAGTCCATTAAATTTAAATATTAATTTGATTTTGATTATCAACTTTTAAGTTTTAACAACTAATTAATCAACATCAACAAACAACATGCATGCAGCTTAAATAAAATAAATCAACATCTCATTCATCAATATCACCGTAAAACACAAACACTATAGAGTATACAACTATACATTTCATTTCCAAATCCAATTTCGGCCCAAATTTACAATTCACCAAACCCACCTTCTTCAACTTCAACAATTCAATTCCATTATTAAAATCCAACATTTCCAATTCCAATTCACATCTACGCAAGACGCAAGAACATTCAACAATTCCAAATTTCAAATCCTAAATCCACGCATCCAACATACATACAAATCCATCATCCAACACAATCAAAATGCATTCAAGTAGGAAAAATCAAAACAGATAAACAGATAAAAACAATCGGTCTTGAGTTAAGGTTAAGGTTCTTGACGGGTTGGTGGGCGCTGAGGCTGCGACGGACGGATGCGATGGTGCGGTGTCTGGCCGAAATTGGCTACGATTGACGACGTCTTCTTGTATCGCGGCGGTGGTGTCTTCGGGTGTGGAGGAAGACAAAGATGATGACCTCTTCAACCGACACCAAGGGAGGAGCTGAGATCTAAGGAGGATGAGGAAAGGAGGAGACGGGCCAGAGGGCGACGACGAGACGGCGAGACGGCGACGACGACAGTGAGAGACTGAGGAGACGGCGCCAGACTGCTAGAGTCAGTGAGAGACGAGGGAGAGTTGAGCGAGAGAGATAGCAGTCGGGGAGGGGAGCTTTAGTTTTTAGGGTTAATTTTTTTAAAATTGCAATTTAGTCCTTGCAATTTTATAACTTACGGTACCGACCGGTATTTGCCGGTATTGCCGGTACCGATCGGTACTGACCGGAAAACACCGGTACCGACCGGTATTTACGGCCGGTACCAAAGCACCCAATTTCGTTCCATTTTCCAGCCGGTATGGTACGTTCCGGCCGGTACCGGCCGGTACGGAACGGAACTCAATACATCGGTCTCCACCTTGATAAAGCTCCTGGTATGGATGGGATGAATGCAGCTTTCTACCAGAATTGTTGGCACATTGTAGGGGAGGATGTTATAAGGGATTGCCTCCATTCCCTTCATAGCTGTTCTCTCACTGAAGAATTGACTAAGACCGTTATTGTTTTAATTCCTAAGAAGATTGCGCCTGAGACGTTGGCAGATTTGCGACCAATTGCTTTATGCAACACTTTGTATAAAGTAATCACGAAGATGATTGCTAATAGGTTGAAGAAAATCCTCCCTGCTTTGGTTTCCGATTCCCTTCCTCCTATGTTGTTTTGCCCGATTGGTTTTCCTTTGTTGCACACCACTATACTGTTGAGAATCAGTATTTGGCTGTATCTATTTGTTGGGCTTTGTGGAAGAATAGAAATGATTGGGTTTGGCATGCAATACAACACTCAGCGCACGCTATACTTGTCCTAGCCTGTTCGATGTTGCGGAATTGGAATAATGCTAGGCGATGCCATTCAGCAGCTTTACATCCCAATCTTGCTTTTTCTCTTGTGTGGCAGAAACCACCCACCGGTTTCATAAAAATCAACACTGATGCAGCTATTTTCAAGGAGTTAGGAACGACTGGTACCGGTTTTGTGGTTCGGAATAGCAACGGTGATTGTATTGCAGCCGGTAGTAATATTTTTTCAGGAGTGTTGGATCCGTCAACAGCCGAGGTTATGAGTATTCATGAAGCATTAAGCTGGGTTAAAGCGAAAAATTTACAGTCAGTTATTATTGAATCGGATTCACAATTGGTTATTCAGAGTTTGCTTTCCAATAGGCGCAATCGATCGGACGTTGATTTCATTGTTACTGATTACATATTTCTTTGTAATTCCATAAATGATGTTCATTTTGGTTTTTGTAAAAGATCTGCGAACTGTACAGCTCATACTCTTGCGAGAAATGCTAGTTCTATGCCAGGTCTTGTTTATTGGGATTTATCTTTCCCATCTTGTATTTCTTCAGCGTTAGCTGCGGACAAGGTTTATTAACGCAATTTCCTTTGTTTGATTTCAAAAAAAAAAAGTGACAACCATGTGGGAGTCACTCCTTTGACTATCTAGTCACAGGCTTGACTCCTAAAGAGGTATATATAAACTTAATGAAGAGCTATACATATTAACATATTACTATTAGTATACAAAAGTTAATAATAATTAACAATTATAATCCATTAATAATGCGGGTTTATTAACATATTACTATTAGTATACAAAAGTTAATAATAATTAACAATTATAATTGTTAGGCCCCGAATTGTTTCTATGATGTTATTAAGCATGATTTGTGGTAATTATGTGATTATGCTTTAGTTTGAGTTATTGAGGGTATTTTGGGAAGTTACTTATGTTAGCATAGATTTGGGCTTATCTAAAAGGGGTAAGTTGGTCTTTTCCCATACCTTAGGTTAAGAGGAGAGAAACGAAGAAGAGGGAAAGGAAGAAAGAAAAAGAAGAGGAAAAGAAGGAGGAAGCGCCGTCGAGAGGAGGAAGAAGAGAAGAAGAAAGAGTTTGCGATTTCAGTGGTTTTGACGATTTTTAAAGCTTTAATCGGTAAGTTTAAGTCCTTTCTATCTTGTTTATAGTTGGATTAAACCTTAGGATCGTGTGGATTAAGTAGAATCGACGGTTTAGGGTTTTGAGTGGGAAATTTGGGGAAATCCTTAGATTGATGATTTCAGGATGAATCTGAAGCTTAGAATGAGTTAGAATGGTAGTATAAGTCTTGATCTATGCCTTAAATATGTTGCATTTGAGTTTGGAACAGATTGGAAGTTGGAAATGCAGAAATTGGAGTTCGGGGGTCGGTTTTTCGACGCAGACGTCGCGACGTGCGTATGAATAGCACCGCAACGTGTGAGGAAGGGAGCCACGTCGCGACGTGTAAATAATTTTACGATTATTCGTCGCGACGCGTGGATCGCAGGAGTCGTCGCGACGTGTGATATTTATTCGCCGCGACGAGAGAATCGGCCTTCGTCGCGACGTGCGAACCTGTGTTCGCCGCGACGTGCGAGTAGGGTGCACGCCGCGGCGCACAATTGTGGTCGCCGCGACGAGCGGGCCGTTCGCCGCGACGAGCCCCCTGTTTTTTTCGAAAATGAGATTTTTGGTATTTTAGGCATATCTTTTGATAGGGATGCCCTATTGAGATGATTTTGGAGTTGTTGTGATCTAGAGAATAAGGACTATAAGAAGTATAAAAAGGGGAAGTTCGGAATTAGCCTTGAAGGGTTCGGAATTTTAAGAGAGGATCGATTATAGATTTTTAATGCTTTATTTTGACTCTTCAAGCTTTGAGTATTTGATATGGATATTGATTTGGATGTCAACTTGGTTATTTTAGGAAACCAAGCCGACCGATTTAAATCGCAAGAAGGAGGACATCAGTAAATTGGATACTCGAGCGATTAGAGGTGGGTAATATACTTATAGTGATTGTGTGATTAGGCAAATTCTTGCCTATGTATGAATATATGTTATAGATGATGCATGATTAAATGTGATGAACTGAATGATTGAAATGTCATATATGTGAAAGACTCATGGAAATTTGACAGCATGACATCTTGATTTTGAGCATGTTATGCCTCGACTTCGGTCATGACATTTTGAATAAATGCAAGATATGAAATACTATCGTATGATTAAACGATTATGAGCATGATTATGTGCTTTTGTTTGGCGAGAGTGGAACCATTTCGCTAAATCACGTGCACGTAGACAAGAGCCTTCTCCGGCTGCCGCTTGTGGCATATGAGCTCGAAGGACTCATTTCGCTCGAGGTTAAACGGTTTCTCCCTTTTGTTTCCATGGAACCTCGAGCCATTGTGATGTACATTGCATATATGAATTGATCATTGTGAAGCATACTTTGTGACATATGATGACTTACTTGTATTGAATGTATAAATTGTTGAGTAGCATGTGAATGCTGGAATTATTGTCTATATAGATATAATATATATATATACATTCATATGCTGGGATTTGTGTTAATTGCCAATGGCTATAAATATATTAGCCATCGAAATGTGTAGCTCAACCCATTCCTTTCCCTCCTCAAAGTGCGGATCAGACGATCGTTGACTTTCTGTTGCATCGAAACTTCGCACAAATTAGGAGCTTTGTATTAAGTTCAGATTTTGTTGGCCCTCCGAGCATGTTAACATTGAGCATACTCATGTATTTTTGGATTTAGATTTCATTTGTGTTTTGCTACAATTGAGGATACTTGTTGACTTTTCTTAATTTGCAATGATATGAAATCCCTATGGTTATAGGGTCTTTAATGTATGATTGTGTATATTCTGGCAATGTATGTATGTATTAATTGATCGATTGTACCTAAATGTTGGGATCGGGTCCGCGGTTTGGGGCGCTCGGCGCGGGCGCGACCCGAGGGGCCGCCCTCGGGATTCGGGCATCCGGGGCCCAGGCCCAACATGTTTGGTATCAGAGCGCCTAGGTTTAGGTGTCCTCGGCTTAGAATGCATATAGGATTGTTTGTTCTATGATTATTTGTTGCATTCCTTGATTGTATGAAGTGACATGCATGTCATGCATTCATGTAGATTGTCGTATAGCTAATCCTTAGTGTTTCCATTTGAAGGAGTACGATGCCACCTCGTAGAAGGACATGAGGAGCTATGCACGGGTCTGTTGCACCTGACTCTCCGACTAGAGAGGAGAGGACTGATGAGTCCGTAGCCCCCGAAAATACTGAGGCTTCTGTAGGACTAGGCATTGAGCCTATGTCGCAGTCTCAGGAATCGCCGATTCTGCCAGGGCAAGTGCCTCAGTTTGATCCGAGGATGTTTCAGGCCTTTACTCAGGCGTTTGTGCTATGGGTCAGATGCCACAGCCTTCTGCTTCAGCCCCAGTTAAGAGGGGAAAACAGTTCGACAAGTTGAGGAAGTTCGGAGCAGTGGATTTCTTTGGGACAGCAGATCCTGAAGAAGCTGAGACTTGGCTGAGGAAGACTGAGAGAGTGCTGGATCAGATGGATTGTGAGGATGACGAGAGAGTTGTGTATGCTGCTAGTCTGCTTCAGGGAGATGCTCTCCATTGGTGGGAGACTGTGCCAGGCAGTCAGATGAGGCCAGTTGGGTTATCTTGGCAGGACTTCTTGGTTGCTTTCAAGAAGAAGTATCTGTCAGAGGTATATGTGCAGCAGAAGCAGAGGGAGTTCCTCAGTTTGACTCAGAGGGAGATGACAGTTGCTGAGTATGAGCGCCGGTTTACGCAGCTGTCCCGGTATGCTTCAGATCTGATGTTGAGCGAGACTGCCAGATGTCATCAGTTTGAGTCGAGACTGCATTTGGCCATCAGAGAGAAGGTGATTGTGCAGAATTTTGTGACTTCCAGCAGCTGGTTGAAGCAGCTTTGAGGGTAGAGAATATCGAGAATATCAAGAGTGCAGTCAACAAGAAGAGGAAGGGCAGAGAGCAGTTCAGGAGGGGAGGTAGCACTAGTACTCCTATGTCTGAGCGGAGTGCTAGGAGTTTCCCTACTCAGTCAGAGGAGAGGAGCAGTGGTGCGAGCCGACCTAGGCCGATGCGGACCTCTACTGTTTCTCACCAAGCTTCTACGGTGGGCGGCAGTAGGAGGGGAGATGGGGACAGGTCATCAGTTCCTAAGTGTGAGCATTGTGGTCAGTTTCATGGTGGAGAGTGTTACTGGATTGACGGTGCATGCTTATTTGTGGGATGAAAGGACCGAGGCTAGAGAGTGTCCTCACCGTCGAGGAGAGAGGATCTCGAATGCGAGCTCCTAGGAGGACAGATTGTGGGTCGAGGACTTGACAGAGGTGGGCGATTCGATGTCGCTAAAGAGGTGAGTCTTAGGGAAGACCGAGAGGCGAGCACCGGCCAGGTGTTTCTATGACATGAGGATGCAGAGGCGCGCGAGATGTTGTGGATCGGTATGACTCATTTATTTGCTGATGATGTGCTTGTGTTGATTGATCCAGGTTCTACTCACTCGTTTGTGTCGTCGAGTAGACCTGTGTGTGATATGGTTGCAAGTCCGTTGGATACTCCGCTGATGGTGAGTACTCCGATTGGTCAGCACATTGTGATTAGTCAGGTGTTTAGAGGATGTGAGCTTAGTATTGGTGGAGCACTTCTAGTGGTAGATCTGATGCCGCTGAAGATGCGCGGATTGGATGTGATATTGGGTATGGATACTTTGGAGAGGTACAATGCCCGATTAGATTGTAAACAGAAGACAGTGGAGTTTGAATTGGATGATGGCAGAAGAGTAGTGTTTACTGGGGACAGGAAAGCGAGCCCGCCCAGGATTGTTTCAACCTTGACAGCAGAGAGGATGATGAGTAAGGGTTGTGAGGCGTTTCTGGCTTATGTGATAGACTTCAGAGCTGATAGAGGGAAGCTGGAGGATATTCCAGTAGTCAGGGATTTCTCGGATGTCTTTCTCGAGGAATTGCCTGGACTACCGCCAGCTCGGGAGATTGAGTTTCCGATCGAGCTTTTGTCAGGTTCAGCCCCGATTTCGATTCCGCCTTATAGGATGGCTCCGGCGGAATTGAAAGTGTTAAAGGAGCAGTTAGAGGAGTTATTAGAAAAAGGGTATATTCGATCGAGTTCTTCGCCTTGGGGAGCTCCAGTTCTTTTTGTGAAGAAGAAAGATGGATCCTTAAGGATGTGTGTGGACTACAGGAAGTTGAATCAGGTCACGGTAAAGAACAAGTATCCGCTTCCTCGCATTGATGATCTGTTTGATCAATTGCAAGGAGCGAGAGTCTTCTCTAAGATTGATTTGAGATCGAGTTATCATCAGTTGAGAATTAAGGAGTCGGATGTGCCGAAGTCTGCTTGCAGGACTCGGTATGGGCACTTTGAGTTTTTGGTGATGTCTTTCGGATTGACGAATGCTCCGGCATCTTTTATGGATTTGATGAATCGGGTGTTCAAGCCATTCTTGGACCAATTTATCATTGTCTTTATTGATGATATTTTGGTGTATTCCAATAGTGATCGGGAGCATGAGGAGCATTTGAGGATTTCTTTGGAGACTTTGAAGAGTAATGAGTTGTATGCCAAATTCGAGAAATGCGAATTTTGGCTGAGAGAAGTTTCCTTTCTTGGGCATGTGATTTCAAAGCAGGGAGTGCATGTAGATCCGAAAAAGATAGAGGCTGTAGTGAATTGGGAGGCGCCAAGAATGTAGCAGAGGTGAGGAGTTTTCGGATTTGGCATTTACTCTGACGGTTTGTGGAGGATTTTCGATGATATCCGCTCCAATGACTAGCTGTTGAGGAAAAATCAAGTTTGTTTGGAGTGATGAGTGTCGAGGAGTTTCGAGGATCTTAAGCGCAGATTGACGAGTGCTCCGATTCTCGGTTTTGCCTATCGGAGATGAGGGATATGTTGTGTCTGATGATGCTTCGAGGAAGGGTCTTGGGTGTTTTTGATCAGGAGATCGGGTAATTGCATATGCTTCGAGGCGATTGAAGCCTTATGAGTCAATTATCCGGACGACGATTGGAGTTAAGCGGTGATATTTGCCTTGAAAATTTGGAGGCATTATTTGTATGGAGTTCGGACTCGGATCTTTCTTGATCATAAGAGTCTAAAGTATTCTTGAGTCGGAAGGAATTGAATTTGAGGCGCGGAGGTGGTTGGAGCTACTAAAGGATTATGATTCTTGATTGAGTATCATCCGGGCAAGGCCAATGTTATGGCGGATGCCTTGAGCGAGAAGTCGTCGATTGCTCATGTTCGATCGGTTATCTTCCTTTATTGGAAGAGATGGCTAAGCTTAGGATAAGCTTGACGAGAAGAGCCGGATTGTCTTCCGCTAATTTTGAGTTAGACCGATCTTTGAAGGAAAAGGTTAGGGATTTGCAGGCTCAGGATGCGGACTTGAGCAAGCTTCGGGATGAGATTCAGAATGGTAAGATTTCTGATATAGAGGTGAGGGACGATGGAGTGATGACAGTTGGGAGTAGGTTGTGTATTCCGGATGTGCGGGAGATCAAGGATGAGATTATGGATGAGGCACACAATGCGTCTTATGCCATGCATCCCGGTAGCACCAGGATGTATCGGGATTTACGAGAGCATTTTTGGTGGAGAGGCATGAAGAGGGATATCGCAGAGTTCGTCAGTAAGTGCCTAGTGTGTCAGCAAGTCAAGGCTGAACACCAGGCACCTTTGGGCAAGTTGAGACCGTTGCCTATTCCGGAGTGGAAGTGGCAGCGAGTGACTATGGACTTTTTGATGGGATTGCCTAAGACCAGTAGGAGGCATGATGCTATTTGGGTGATTGTGGATCGGTTGACGAAGTCAGCTCATTTTCTGGCGATTAAGCAGACCGATTCTTTGCATGTATTGGAAAAGAAGTATATTGATGAGATAGTGAGATTGCATGGGATTTCGGATTCCATTGTGTCTGATAGAGATCCGCGGTTCACTTCGAGATTTTGGGGCAGTTTGCAGGATGCTTTGGGTACCAAATTGCATTTTAGTACAGCGTGTCACCCTCAGACGGATGGTCAATCTGAGAGGACCATTCGGACTCTTGAGGGGATGCTTCGAGCTTGTGTGATGGATTTTCGAGGAGCATGGGATGAGCATTTGCCGTTGGTCGAATTTGCTTATAACAATTCGCACCATTCGAGTATTCAGATGGCTCCGTATGAGGCTTTGTATGGTAGGAGATGTAGGACTCCGATTTGTTGGGATGAGGAAGGAGATAGGCAATTGATGGGTCCAGAGTTGATTCAGACGACGGTTGAAAAAGTTAATTTGGTTAAGCAGCGACTTAAGGCGGCGCAAGATAGGATGAAGAGCTATGTTGATGCTCACCGAAAGGAGATGGAGTATGAGGTCGGTGAGAAGGTATTTCTTAAGACGTCTCCTTGGAAAGGAGTGCTGAGGTTCGGTAAGAAGGGTAAGTTGAGTCCGAGGTATGTGGGTCCTTATGAGATCCTTGAGAGGATTGGACCACTCGCCTACAGGTTGGCGTTACCTCCGGAGTTGTCGCAGATTCATGATGTGTTCCACGTGTCTATGCTGAGGAGGTATAGATCGGACCCGTCGCATGTTATTCAGGTTAGTGAGGTTCAGCTGAGGGATGACTTGAGCTATGAGGAGCTTCCAGTGCAGATTTTGGATTCTAAGGAAAATGTTCTCAGGAATAAGACGGTTCAGTTAGTCAAAGTTCTGTGGAGGAATCATTCAGTCGAGGAGGCTACTTGGGAGCCATTGGAGGCCATGCGGGAGAAGTATCCACATCTTTTCGATGATTCAGGTAAATTTCGAGGACGAAATTTCTTTTAAGAGGGGGAGAAATGTTAGGCCCCGAATTGTTTCTATGATGTTATTAAGCATGATTTGTGGTAATTATGTGATTATGCTTTAGTTTGAGTTATTGAGGGTATTTTGGGAAGTTACTTATGTTAACATAGATTTGGGCTTATCTAAAAGGGGTAAGTTGGTCTTTTCCCATACCTTAGGTTAAGAGGAGAGAAACGAAGAAGAGGGAAAGGAAGAAAGAAAAAGAAGAGGAAAAGAAGGAGGAAGCGTCGTCGAGAGGAGGAAGAAGAGAAGAAGAAAGAGTTTGCGATTTCAGTGGTTTTGACGATTTTTAAAGCTTCAATCGGTAAGTTTAAGTCCTTTCTATCTTGTTTATAGTTGGATTAAACCTTAGGATCGTGTGGATTAAGTAGAATCGACGGTTTAGGGTTTTGAGTGGGAAATTTGAGGAAATCCTTAGATTGATGATTTCAGGATGAATCTGAAGCTTAGAATGAGTTAGAATGGTAGTATAAGTCTTGATCTATGCCTTAAATATGTTGCATTTGAGTTTGGAACAGATTGGAAGTTGGGAAATGCAGAAATTGGAGTTCGGGGGTCGGTTTTTCGACGCAGACGTCGCGACGTGCGTATGAATAGCGCCGCGACGTGTGAGGAAGGGAGCCACGTCGCGACGTGTAAATAATTTTACGATTATTCGTCGCGACGCGTGGATCGCAGGAGTCATCGCGACGTGTGATATTTATTCGCCGCGACGAGAGAATCGGCCTTCGTCGCGACGTGCGAACCTGTGTTCGCCGCGACGTGCGAGTAGGGTGCACGCCGTGGCGCACAATTGTGGTTCTTTGCGACGAAGCGGGCGTTAACCGCATGGAGCCCCCTGTTTTTTTGAAAATGAGATTTTTGGTATTTTAGGCATATCTTTTGATAGGGATGCCCTATTGAGATGATTTTGGAGTTGTTGTGATCTAGAGAATAAGGACTATAAGAAGTATAAAAAGGGGAAGTTCGAAATTAGCCTTGAAGGGTTCGGAATTTTAAGAGAGGATCGATTATAGATTTTTAATGCTTTATTTTGACTCTTCAAGCTTTGAGTATTTGATATGGATATTGATTTGGATGTCAACTTGGTTATTTTAGGAAACCAAGCCGACCCGATTTCGTCGCAAGAAGGAGGACATCAGTAAATTGGATACTCGAGCGATTAGAGGTGGGTAATATACTTATAGTGATTGTGTGATTAGGCAAATTCTTGCCTATGTATGAATATATGTTATAGATGATGCATGATTAAATGTGATGAACTGAATGATTGAAATGTCATATATGTGAAAGACTCATGGAAATTTGACAGCATGACATCTTGATTTTGAGCATGTTATGCCTCGACTTCGGTCATGACATTTTGAATAAATGCAAGATATGAAAGACTATCGTATGATTAAACGATTATGAGCATGATTATGTGCTTTTGTTTGGGCGAGAGTGGAACCATTTCGTTAAATCACGTGCGAGACAAGAGCCTTCTCCGGCTGCCGCTTGTAGCATATGAGCTCGAAGGACTCATTTAGTTCGAGGTTAAACTTGGTTTCTCCTTTTGTTTCCATGGAACCCTCGAGCCATTGTGATGTACATTACATATATGAATTGATCATTGTGAAGCATACTTTGTGACATATGATGACTTACTTGTATTGAATGTATAAATTGTTGAGTAGCATGTGAATGTCGGAATTATTATCTGTATAGATATAATATATATATATACATTCATATCTTTGGGATTTGTGTTAATTGCCAATGGCTATAAATATATTAGCCATGGAGTGTGTAGCTCAACCCATTCCTTTCCCTCCTCAGGTGCAGATCAGGACGATCGTTGACTTTCATATGCATCGGAAACTTCAGACAAATTAGGAGCTTTGTATTAAGTTCGTATTTTGTTGGCCCTCCGAGCATGTTAACATTGAGCATACTCATGTATTTTTGGATTTAGATTTCATTTTGTGTTTTGCTACAATTGAGGATACTTGTTGACTTTTCTTAATTTGCAATGATATGAAATCCCTATGGTTATGTGGTCTTTAATGTATGGTTGTGTATATTACGGCAATGTATGTATGTATTAATTGATCGATTGTGCCTAAATGTTGGGATCGGTCTGCGGTTTAGGCGCTCGGTGCGGTAGCGACGAGAGGCCGCCCTCGGGATTCGGGCATCCGGGGCCCGAGCCCAACAATAATCAATTAATAATGCAGGTTTGTCACTAATATATATACCTAGCATTAATATATAATATTAATATAGTAACTAATAACATAATAATTTGTCACAACTGCAAATAAGTATATATATTAAGACATTAATATATAAAATTAACAATTAATAATACGATGTTATGATTAAGATTTAAATTTAATATTAATATATAAAAATTAATAAAAATGAATAATTAATTTAAAATAATTACAGTTAATAAAATTTTATTTTGTGTATTTATGTAACTATTATCACTAAGTCTATACATTAAAGAGTCATATGATATTAACTTATTATTATTAAGTATTATATACTAATATTAAGTATATATATAACTCTTCATGGCTATGACTAATAAGTCAAAAGCAATTGAATTGCATATTAATTATTATATTATTATTAAGTAGTATATATTAATATTAAGTATATAAATTAATTATAATTATCGTGCAAATGCGTGCCTGGGGTGAGTCTATGCATGAGTTACAATTTATGCCAATTTAAGTCATAGTCGTGACAAAAGTATAATGCGTAAAAATTAGAGTCGTTGATGAAATGGACGGTGGGATGAAAACATGCTCACTTTTAGTAGATGATAAGAAAATTTTCAAATGAGAAAATTAACAACTAATTAATAATATTATTAATTAAGAATAACACAATTAGAACTAAATTAATAATTAAATAATAATATGAAAAGATTAATAGGTATATCTTATTTCCTATTATCATTTATTATTAAATATTATTAACTAATTATTAATTATTATTAAGTATATATTACTACATGCACTGTTGCATGTTTACTTTTTAAGTAAAACCATACATGTTATTATTAATTATTAAATATATTAATTAATTATTAATTTTGATTATTACTTATTAATTATTTTTAATTATGTATTCAAGTAATTATTAATTAATTATTGATTTAATTTAATTAGTTGATTAATTACATTTTAGTTAATTGATTTATTAATTAAAATATAATTAATATTAAGTAAATTAAGTACTTTAGTCTTAATTAATTAAAATATAACTAAGTAACTGATTATTTAAAATATAATTAATTAATTAATTAGAATATAATTAACACATATAAAAGTTTTTATTAATTATTAATTAGTAATTATTATTAAGCTAATCATCCCTTCCTTGAACAAGTAAAGTCATAGGCGTGACTTAAGTGTCATGTGACACATATATATTTTCATTTTAAATTAAATATAATTAATTAATTGATTAAATAAAATATAATTAATTAATTAACGTCACATACCTATGACACATGTATATTTTTATTTTAATATAATATAATTAATTAATAGATAAAATAAAATAAAATAATTAATTAAAATATAAAGTCATAAGTGACTTAAGTGTCACGCTTATGACACATATATTTTAAATTTTAATTAAAATATACTTAATTGATTAAATAATTAAAATATAATTAAGACATATATAAAATATGGATCTCATCGTCCAAAAGTACTTTTATCTACAGCAAAAGCTGTTTTAAGAAAAAAGTAAGTGTTTGGTGAAAAATTTTAAAAGTACTTTTACAGTAGAAACAACTTTTTTAAAAATCAAAATACAACTTTTTTATAAACAAAAATTTGGAGCTTTTCATAAAAGCTCCAAATTTTAGCTTCTTTGGGTACATAAAAGTGCGTCACATACGTAAATAACAATTGATACTCTTATTCACGACTCTTGAACGTCTCCTCTTTGCTGTCTTTCTCTCTTGAACGTCTCTTCTCCTCACCTCTTCTCTTCTCTACTCACAGGTTAGATTTATGTATATTTTCTACTCACAGCTTAAACGATGGATGTCGCAAACGAAGGTCTGTGTCTCTCAAAGGTTAGTTCTAACGTTATTTCTTTATATTTTTCGTCTTCCTGAAATTTTATTTTATCAGTATGCAGTTGAACGCGTCGCCTTCAACGCAGAAGGTCTGCGTCGAACGCAGACGTTTCGACACTTCCAACTCCGAACTCGACTTGGATTGACCCAATATCGAAGACTACCTTCCCTCTGGTTCCTTCATTCATGAGCCTCACGGCAAGCTTCGCCTGTATGTATATATATGTATTATACAATTAAACATTCTTTCTTTTATTTTCTGCTTTTTGCTTACCCTGAAACGGGGTTCTTTTTTCTTTTTTTTTAGGATGTAGTTGTGATTTGCTTGACATTTCACCCACCCTAACGGAGGCTGCCGGTGCCATTGTTGATGTTGGTGTCCTTTCTAATTTTTCTTGTTGGGTGTTTAGCTTTTCTCGATCCAGAAAAGATGAATATGGAATCTTTTTATTCTTTTCTTATGTAAATTTCAATTACTGAATGAACACATGACTCTTTTGCACGGTGCTTTAAGTCAAATCCTCCGGAACCGTGGAACTGGAATATATATTTGCTTCCACTATGGTGTTTCGGAGTGGTAATTAGATATGGGATTCTATTCCCTCTCAGGTCAGTAATATTTCTATCCGAAGGAGTTGAATTTGTTGTTTATTTGGATAAAGTTATCTTCACTGCCAGTTCTAAACAACCTAATTTCGAAATTAAAGGTTGTTTAAGCACTTTTGATTGGGTGAATTGATGCCCTTAAATGAGTTGCTTCATAATTTTGCCACATTTAGCTCTTTGATATTTCTGGTTTTAATCTGCAGGGTTATAGTATTGACGATAGGGTGGATTATTTTCCTATCATCCTATATAACAGTTCATTTTCTGTTGAAGGGCCACGAAAAGTTGAGAAAAAAGTTAGAGGTGCCTAGCTTTGCTTTGTACAAGTTCGGGTTTTTGTTATCAAAGGTATAACTTAGGTGAGATTGAGAACTGTGGTGTACCTGTTAATTGTGAGTTGTTCTTCTATTTTATGGACAATATTTTGGCTTGCTATATTGATTTGGCATAGCTCTACGCGTCCACTTTTTGCCATTTGCTTAGCTTGCGGGGAGGAATTTTTTTTTTATGTATGTTGTGGAAAAGTCTTACAGAATTCAGCAGCTGAAACGTACATTTCTAGTTTGTTTGAGAAAAACTTAGTGTTTCTTTCTTTGTGAAGCTTTATTGTGTCCTTGGAATGTCTTAGTATGAAATTGGTAAATATTAATGGAGTGATGCATATATTAATATGCTCATCTGCTTGCAGTCTTTCACCATGCATCTGTTGCAGCTCATGACATCTTGGGCTATTGTGTGTGATGTCTCGTACTTGGAGCCCCAAAATCTGAGACCTGGAGAGACACCAATTGAATTTGCAGAGAGGTAAGTACATCCTAATTGTGTGGAAACCAGTAAGTTTCTGTTCCTTGGGATGGATTTCTACAGGGTCAGAGACGTAATTTTTGTTTGAGCATTTAAGGTTCCTTGGGATGGATTTCTAAAGTATTCTCGCCCTAGCCCCAAGCATAGAGAACGAAAGTAGAACCTCCATTCTTAGGTTTTTCTCCATGACCTTTGAAATCTCTCTTTTTTTTTGTTTAGAAAGATCACCAATTTCTTCCATTGCTTTAGAACTATCTTATATGCCTTGCTTTAGAATTATTTATATGCCTCTTTAACTAACTTTTGAAACTACAAGTACTCATTGTCTCTGTGTTCACTCCTCCCTGAATTTTTAGGCAGCAAAGCTTTGCGGAGACTGTTTTATGGCTCTTGGAGGAGAAATGACGTACCTAATTTTTGTGATTATTCTTTGTGTTGTATAAAACTCAGGTAGAATCTTGGAAATGATTGTGTAGCTTATATCATTGGCCAAGCCCTTGTTAAAGTCATATGCTTCAATACAATTCAAGAGAGGATCTATTTGCTTGAAGAATGTCGAATGCTTTTTGATTCAGTATATCCATTGAGTTGCAGTTCATTTGAACGTAGTAGCCATCCAAGATTATCAGCATGAAATAAGAAGAGGGTACTAACAAACTCTTTTCCTCTGTGAAGACCAAGGCAAAGAGCTTTTCTCATTTGTAACCGAAGCAGATTTTAGAAAACAGTTCCCTTTTGCACTTGAAAGCCATCTGATTGGATGATAATAAATTACTACCCAATTACTGAAACTAAAATGGAACTAATAATGGAAATGGTAAAGAGTCATCGTGCTTTTAACCAGAAAAAGATATTCCTTAAGAAATTGAGATTCCTGTAATCATCTTTACATTTATAATGTAGGAAAATATTATTTGATAGATGCAGGATATCCTTACATGCAAGGTTATTTAGGACCGTACAAAGCTGAGAGGTATCATCTTCTTGATTTTCGACACGCTGGTCTTTCAAGAGGAAAGAAAGAAATATTCAATCATATATATTCTTCTTTAAGATGCATGATCGAGAGAATATTTGGCATTTGAAAAAATAGGTAGAAAATTTTACGTCAAATGTCAGGTTTTCCTTTCTCAAAGCAAGTTAAAATTGTAATTGCTTAAATAGTCATTCATAATTTTATAAGGTTAAATGCTCAAAAGGATGAAGAGTTTGCTCCCTATGATGAAGATGATGAATTACTTCCTACAAATGAAGAAATCAATGAAAATGAAGACGTTGAAGGAAATCATTTAAACGAGCTACAAAATAACGAGATGAATGATGCGAGGAAATATATTGCAAATTTTCTTGTATTACGATAAAATGTATAGTTTATTATGTATTTAACTATTTACTCAAACTTGAATATTTATTTTGAGATTATAATATTATTTAACTTTTTATATGTTTTAATATTTATCTTTCATATTAATTTTATTTCCTACAAAAATGAAACATCTCTTTAAATTATTTCCTACAAGATGGTAATCTAAAATTTCCTACAAGATGGTTATCCAAAAATAGGTAACAGTAAATATAATATATTGTACTTTGCATATTGTTTAGTATACTTTAAATATTATTTAGCATAAATAATTTTATTATAAAATAAAATATAGTTAAAATTAATAAAAGTGTTTTTTATTTTATGTTGCCAAACATCTCTCAGTATGAAGCTCTTTTAAAAGTTGTTTTTTTAATTGACAGCCAAACAATCAACTGGCTTTTAAAAAAAGCTCTTCTCGAAAAAGTTCGCATCGACAAAAGCTCTCGATAAAAGCTCAACCAAACGGGCACTTAAGTTACAATTGTCAATATGACTTATGTGTTTAATACCGATGGTGTATAGATGATGGAAGGTAATTTTTGTTTTTGTTTAAAAGTTACTGCAAAATGCAATAGTAATGTATACTTATTATAATAAGAAAATTTTCAAATGAGATAATTAACAACTAATGAATAATTATTATTAATTAAGAATAACTTAATTTGACACGACCCGGTACCACATCGGGCCCATGAAAATTGCCGCATATCCTGGCTAAAGACACTCATGGTATCCTTAATCCGACTATACAAGGTTAACCGAGTATCTCTTCTTTTTTCTTTTAAAAAAATTTGGGCAATACAATGATTGTATTTTAAAAATCCCAAAACTCACTCAAATGCTTGCAAACAATTTTTAAACACACTTTTATATTCATATCGAACCACAACTTCAGGACTTAAAGTCCACTCAAAGCAATCTCAACAACAATATCAAAAGTTCATACATAAAGTCTTTTACAACAGCAAAACAGTCAAGAGTTAAATTTATATAATCACAAAATATATCAACGTAACCAATATAATAAAAACAGTAAAACAATTCATGAGCCACTATGCAACTAAAGTCTAAGACAGAAAACTACCCACGTGCGGTAATGCCCCAAAACGTCAAAAGACCGCATGATCCACTCATAGCTTCATGCTCACTAAATTAACCTGCATGGTTGGAAAGCTGACATCATGTATTCAATGAGCAGGAAAAACATATATCACAAATAGAACTCGATACACACCAAGACAGTGTAAATAACCTATGAAGTGAAACATACATCATATAGAAACACATAAGTCTAGCCTATGATTCAACGTATATTGGTTAGGTACCACATAGACGTAGCCTATTAATCACTCATATGATGAACATGGACTCCAGTTCCAGTACATGAAAATATAATAACATCACATGTATAAATCAAAGCTCGTCAGAAAACAAATCCCAGAATAAGCCAAAACAATCATGTGTGACACTACCAGTTGGCCAAACTAGTGTGCACACCCACCGATCCTTGGTGTTGACTCGACTTTCATCCTTCGTGAGTTTGGACTACAGTCGACTAGAGCGTCATGATCTTAGGTGATGACCTCGTCGGTATTCAGACCTTAGCCATGGAATCACCCATAAATCCCGTAGAAAGGTGTCAATACGGGGACTCAATTTTTATGTACCAGCGTCAAGGATATGGGGGTCGTTTAATCAGTTGTGCCTAGCACACGATTGGCTAATGGTTTCCTCACCAATCACAAAAATCATATGCAAAATTAAGTACAAAAAAGTAAGGCACCATGCTTTTATTTATCGTTCCAACCAATAAAATGAAACCGTGTCATGACTCTAAGCTAAAAGAGAAAAAAATGCACGCAGTATACATGACTCAATTATGCATATGTCAATTCCAAAACATTATCTCATGAAATAAAAGTCATCTTTTGTACTCCAAATGCATAGTTGTTCAAAACAATGTTGTTTCATAAATACATAAGCATATTATCATCCATTGGAGATTCAATTCTACTGTGCATTACCTAGGTTCAAAATTCACATACAAGTCATCATAGATGTCTTAGGGTAATCTAATCCCATATGAGAAAAATGGTTTCCTCAACTCGCCTCAAAAGAAGGTGTATACTCCCTTAACTTTTACAATCCTTGGTACAAGCTCCTTGATTCACAGCTCCCGAGTCTTTATACATAAAAAATATACAATATATTTACTACTCAAACGTATATGTCATATCTATACATTATCACATAAGTGTATAAAACACAATATCACTCTCTTTAAGCTATAGGATTTGACTATTAAACTTCTCACATCATTTCTTCCTTACTATTCACATTAGCTTTTCTTTAGCATTTTCTAAGGCATTTAATGCCTTTAATCCAATACTTACTCATTTCAAAACATGATTAAGCACATTTTTATCGAAACACATTAGACCATTATTCATCAATCTAAGCAACAATTGAGTTTACTCTAAGTAATCATGAATGCCACTTTTAATGTATATCACTAATAACTTAAATCCTAAGTCAAGTTTGTAAACACTTCCAAACAATGACACATTTCACCATACCATTCAATCTAATTCCCTTCATTTAAGTTACATTTATCATAATTACACAACTCATTACATATATCCATTCCTTCTGCTATCATTTCGACCAAGCCTCATCCAATATCCAACTTCTTCATTTTTCATCATCATTTCACATCATACATGTACAATTAACACCATAGAATTCATTTAAATCATCGATTTCAAAAAAATATCCAAAAATTCACAACTTTCACCAAAGAGGAGGCATTTCAATTTTGACTTAAAGAACCATCGCCATGACACATTTCATTCACCTAAATCATGTTTTATGCATATTCAAGCACGGAAAACAACATATCTTAACACCAAACTCAAAATCCTAATGTAGAGAGAGATGAGACAAAATTTACCTAAACCTTCCTTTGGTGATATCTTCAAATCCTTTGAGAATTTCTCAAATCTAGTGATTATATATTTCAATTCCTTGATCCCAAATTAGCTTAGAAAACTTTGATTTGGGTTAGAGAATCAAAAAGAGGGTGGAATTTTAGGGATGGCCAAAACTAGCTTCTTCTTCTCCTCTCTTCTCCTTTCTTATCCTCTCTTTTAATTAAAAGAAGATGTTTTAAGTCTAGCAAGGAATGCATGGTCATATATAAGAAGGGTCTAGAATTTTGAATCTTTTTTGACCAAAATATGGTGAAATTACATTTTTGCCCTTAGGTTATGTGAAATTACCATTATACCCTCCAGACTTTTCCTAAATTTGCAATTAAGCCCAAAATTGAAGAATCACCAAAACCTTTATTTTTATTTTGGTCCTCGAAATTTTGAGAATAATAATTAAGCCCCTTAACTTTATAAAATTACATATTGGTCCTCCAAGAATTGAATAATTACATTTAAGTCCTTTAATTTTTAACAATTTGTAAATAAGCCCTTATGTACATCAACTTTTCTAATTAAGCTTTTTAAGTGTCTGATAAGTCTATAAATCATGTCTAATCACCTCTAAGGCATTAGAACATATTTAATTCAACCACCATGGTCATATACATCCAATGGACTTGGTTTTCCACCTTTAAAAGCTCATATGTTAGAAATCTCCAAGATTTCGCATACCTATGAACTCTAAGTTCATGTAAGGGCATATAACATTATAAATCATTAACATATATACCCAAAGGACTCAAATACATCTTTGAACTCATATATAACCATGTATGTATCAATATACAGTAGCATCTCCAAGTATAACACAATACAAAAGGCTCATAGAGTTTAAAGTTACAAGTTCTCCCCCTAAAAAGAGTTTCGTCCTTGAAACTCCTAAGTTGAGGAAAAAAAATAAATGGGGGTACTGACTTCTCATAGTATGGTCAGGCTCCCATATCATCTCTTCGACCCTGTCGCTCTACCAAAGAACTTTGACGTGGGTACCTCCTTGTTGCGTAATCTCTTTATCTGTCGATCAAAAATCTGAATTAGTTTCACCTCAAAACTCAAGTCTTCTCTCAGCTCTACTGAAGGTATCTCCAAAATATGAGATGGATCTGGTAAGTACTTTTTAAACATCAAAACATGGAACACGTTATGGATCCTATCCAAGTTTGGTGGCGATTCTAACCGATATGCCACAGTTCTGACACGCTCCAGGATGCAGAAAGATTCGATATATCAAGGGATCAACTTCCCGTGACTCTGAAATTTGATAATACCTTTCTATGGTGATATCCAAAGAAAAAACCCTGTCACTAATTGCAAACTCTAATGGTCATGGCCTCTTCTCCGCGTAACTCTTTTGACGATCTTGGGTGATTTTCATCTTCTCTCGAATCACTTTTATCTTTTAAGTGGTGGCTTCTATCAATTCGGCTCCTTCAATTTTGGTCGTACCAACCTCATCCCAACACAGAGGTGTCCTGCACTTCCTTCCATAAATTGCTTCATATGGTGGCATACCAATACTTGTTTGATAACTATTGTTATAAAAAAACTTTATCAAAGGCAAGTGCCAGACCCAACTCCCTTGGAATTTTGTCACACTTGCACTCAACATGTCCTCTATTGTTCGAATGGTTATCTCTGACTGACCATCGGTCTGGGGGTAGAAAGCAGTACTAAACTTCAGTTTAGTCCCTAAAGATTCCTGAAATTTTGGCCAAAATCGTGAGGTGAACCTTAGATCCCTATATGATATTATAAAAAACTGGCACCCTTTGCAGCTTCAAAATTTCATCAACACACAGCTTTGCCAATCTCTCCAATGAGTAGGTTGTGTAGATAGGTAGAAAATGAGCAGACTTTCTCAATCTATCCACTATAACCCAAATAGCATCATGACCTTTTGATGTATGAGGTATTCTAACTACAAAATCCATTATCCCATGCTCCCATTTCCATTCCCGAATAGGAAAAGATTATAACTGTGACACCCTAATACCCCCTGGGAGGATATGGGGGCGCCACGCATCCAACATGCATACAGAACTAAAAAACATACGAAACATTGATCATGCAATCTCAATAGCTCAAAGCAGAAGCAATTCGGAGAAAACATACATCATAATACATTGAGCTTAAATACAACTTGTTCCAAAGTGGAACCAGCCTGAATTAAGATTATTACAAACCTTCAAATAAATCCAAAGCCATATACATCAAGACAAGCCACAAAAAAACTAAAAAAAAAATACAACTTTGACAAAACAAGACTTAGACTCCATTGGCCATTGCGGTTGACTCGTCCCAGTTCTTATGTCCTTTTCTCTGAACCTACACAGGACAAATCCACCGTGCTAAACATATAACTTAGTGAGTAATAACTAATCTATGCTTAAACTGACAACTAAATATACACAATCATGATATATCAGAAGCACACATTAACAATTTATCAGAACAAACAATTCAACATACTATATTGGATCTCAACAGATTGTACAGAGATTAGAACTGTGTCTCCAGAGATGGTATAAACCCTTCATAATTAGATCACAATTTCTTTGTTTATAGCAGAGTCAAACAGAAATTAGAATACAAAATCATATAACTATTAAATCCATTTACAGAGGCAGGTAACGGGACTTATACAGGAGAGACTGAAGTCTCGACACTAAAGTGTCCAGGAGAGACCAAAGTCTCAACACCGAAGTGTCACAGGAGCAGCTGCAGACCCTTCTAAGCATGCCTATTTACCCACAACTAGGACTCAATAGTTTTAAAACAAAACGAGGTCATTTCAAACTTTACATGTGCAAAACAAGTAGTCAATCATATTCACATGAAAAAGCACTTCCAATGATATAAACACGTATCAAACGCCTCGGACAATCATTGTCCGGAATTCAGAACACAATCAACATAAATCAACTTCAACAAGCAAAACAAAGTAAGGTAAATAGCACTTCAATATCTCATTCATCAATCAGTACCTCGAACCTTCATGTCCGGAATCAGTACACAATTCAGTACACATTCATCAATATCAATTTTAATTCAGTAATAAATAAAACAAATCAAGGTGAGTCCATCTTAGGTTATTCACAAAATTTACCGTCTAAATTACTTACCAAAAGCGCACTTACTGTTTACTGCCTCGAAGTCCTGGCAATACCTGGAACCGGTCACTCTAAGGGTTCCTCTATAACAATTATCACATATACAAATCACTATTGCACAATTGAAAACATATTCCTTATGCACATGTACTTAAATAACTAAAATATGCACAATGCATTGCTCAATGACAATTCCGGGTATCTTATTAAAATTGTCATCATCAAATCAATTAGATATCAAAGCCCTGATTAATATCATTTGGTACTTATAATTGAACCAAAATAAAACAATGAGAAATAAATTTCATAACCTAAGTGACCATTTCAGATTTTTTACCCATATGATTTCGGGTCAACTTTGCACAATTAATCTGATAGGGTAAATGACAAAATTAGGTAACACTTCCTTCTGAAAGGTTGTTCTACAGTGTCTTAAGTTTCTAACGCCTCCAAGATCATTCAATTTGATTTAGTATTCAATGCGTTATGCACAAAATACCACAGACTGTTCACGTTGGAACTTTCAGCTAGTACATGATCATACCCTCTAATTGCACAACTCATATCTTTCAAATCAGATATCCAAAAATTACAAAATTTTTATCAATTTAAAGCTAAGAGAATAAGATACAAGTTTGGTGAAGACACCTTAGTCTAATTCGGCCTATATCAATATAGTTTATTCAATAATCACAGGACATGATTTCTGTCCCTGACTGTGCTTCAGCTTAAGCTACAACTCACTTACATGCCAATTTTGAAAATCATAAGGACAGAATTAAAATTCTACCTCTTCACAAAAATTGTAGAAATATGTCTCTAGGTTATTATGAATTAAAAACGAACTCATTCCAAAATCTACAGCTCAAGTTATAATTAGAAAACCGAAGCATGATCATGAAAATTTCCAGTTCTGAATATTCCAGCAGACCTCCACACTTTCATCCTATAAATCAATTTCAAATCAATTCATAAAAATCTAAATTTTTATGGAGAGAAAGAAAAATGTCTTAGAAATCCATTGGTCCAAGTTTCATGTTATTTGGAGTTCGGATGAAAGAGTTATAGGCAAAAGATTGATAGCTGCTCAATTAAAAACTCAAGATTTTAACCCACACATATAAACCATCAACTTTTCTCTCTCTATCACGCCATCTTCGTCTTCTCCACCAACCCAGATCATTTTTTTCACTCTTCTTCCTCTCTTCCACTTACCCTATCATCTTTAAGTTATACCCTTTCATAGTCTGTTTCATTTGCAACTTATCTTATGCCAAAACAACTCAAAATATAACATTAGTTATAAATACCCAAACCAGATTTTACTATTCATCATCTTCTTCACCGAACTGCTTCTTCTCTTTTTTTTTGTTTCTTGTTTAAATTTCTTACTTATACCCAGAAAAATCTTGGTAACAACTTAGAATCAAATTTCACTTCAAACATTTAAGATCCAAAGTTGCATAAATTCCAAATCTCTCTCTCTACTGTAAACGTTCAACTCTCATATTTTTCTTTCATTTTTTTTTCATCCACTCTTTAATCTCATTTAACTCCTAATCTAGTTCAAATCATTCATATAAGATCAAAATACAAGATTCACACCTAAACATCTACTTTCATTTCATCACCGAAACTTTGCTTCTCTAACCTCACAAGCACACGTGCATGCATTTCCACAATACAACATCGCATAACAAGCAAAACCCAACTTAAATATAACTTACTTGATTCAATTTTTATTTCCAGCAATGACAAATAAACCCAATGTACAGAGCATCGGTGGAGAAGAACGTAAGTGACAAAGGCAAATCCTAATACTGAATATTAGACTACGGGTATAGCTTGCATGTCCTTAACGTGTCTTCACCATTTCAATCCATTTGTCACAACTAACTCACCATTTGTTAGCTGCCTATTAGTGCCATGTGTCACTCTATCATTGGTCCATAATATCCTCTTTTTTTTAAATTTCTAAATTCACCAAAATTCGAAATATTTATATGACTCTCCAAATATTTTTTAGCTCAAAATAATTCACCAAAATTTTAAAATATCTAAAATGTACAAAATTGCCAAATCACATTTAATACATTCCAAATAAATCCACAATTTTTATTTATAAACCAATTTACCCAGAAAATGTCATGAATGCATGTACAATTATTGTATATTGTATGTGTCCAAAAATGCTTATGCACAAATAAGCAAATATTCCAATATGCAAAGCATAAAATGTACTGAATTTCCTTAATATCCTAACCCCTAATGTGGGGTGTTACAATTCTTCCATTCTTAAGAAATTTCGTCCTCGAAATTCATACCTGATTCTAATAATTGCGGATACTGAGCTTTCTTGGTTTCCTCTGGTTCCCATGTTGCTTCCTCAAGTCCATGGTATTGCTAGAGGACTTTTACCAAAGGTACTGACTTGCTTTTAAGTTGTTTAACTTCTCTGGCTAATATAGAAATTGGCCCTTCTTCATATGACAAATCTGGTTGCACTTGAATTTCTTGTACAGGAATCTTATGTGTAACATCAGACCGATACCTCCTCAACATAGAAACATAAAATACATCATGTAACCTGGCCAATTCTTCAGGAAGAGCTAATTGATAAGCTACTGGTCCAATTCTTTTCAAAATTTCATAAGGACCGATAAATCGTGGACTAAGCTTACCCTTCTTTCCAAACCGAAGTATGTGTTTCCATGGTGACACTTTCAAAAACACCTTATCACCCACTTGATACTCAATATCTTTCTTTTTTTGATTAGCATAGGACTTCTGCCTATCACTTGCAGCTTTCAATCTTTGTTGAATAATCCGAATCTTTTCTTTAGTATCTTTCACAATTTCTGGCCCAATCATCTTGTTTTCACTCAATTCAGTCTAATATACCGGAGTTCTACACTTCCTACCATACAACGCTTCATAAGGTGCAATGTCAATGCTCGTCTGATAACTGTTATTGTAAGCAAACTCCATTAAAGTCAGATAATTATCCCAACTCCCAGGAAACTCTAACACACAACCTCGTAACATATCTTCCAAAATCTGTATAACTCGTTCAGATTGTCCATCTGTCTGGGGATGGAAAGCAGTACTAAACTTAACCTGAGTACCCAATGCTTTCTGTAAACTTTTCCAGAATCTCGAAGTAAATCGAGGATCACGATCTGAAATGATAGACAATGGTACTCCATGCAATCTCACTATTTCATTTACATACAAATCTGCAAGCCTATCCAAAGAATAGTCGATTTAATGACAGTAAAATGGCAGATTTGGTAAACTTATCCACAATTACCCATACCGCATCATGCTTCCTTTGAGTAAGAGGAAGTCCAGTGACAAAGTCCATGGTAATGTTATCCCATTTCCATTGAGGAATAGGAATAGGATTTAACAAATAAGATGGAACTTGGTGCTCAGCCTTAACTTGCTTGCATGTCAGACATTTTGCTATATAATCCACAATATCTCGTTTCAAACCTGACCACCAGTAATACTGCTTCAAATCCTGATACATCTTGTTTCCACCCTGATGCATAGTAAATACTGTATTATGAGCCTCAAACAACAACTTCTTCTTCAATTCATCATTTGCTGGCACACACAACCGATCCTTACAATACAATTCACCATCACCTTGCACAAAAAAATCAGACTGTTTATGTTGGGACCCGATCCCGAGATCGGCGCCCCAACCCGAAAACGGAAGCCAAAGCGAAACGAATCACAAAGAGGCGGAACAAATAAAACGATTGATCACAAAGCGAAACGAACGGATCATATATCGAAGTGAATCGAAACAAATCAATTACGAATCGAAAGCGAATTGGATCAAAGCAAACAAATTGCTTATTCGATCTTAAACAAATTCTGACATCCGTAAACAAACACTTTAGATAGCTTATCGCGTTGCGTTGGAAACCTTAAACTTAATCTATCCGATTCGTGCAAATTTTTCTTTTCTTATTTTCATTCCTTCTCTTCTTATTCATCTTTATTCAAAGCTCATACTAATCAAACAATATCATTTCCCTTTTTGGAAATTCATTCTAAACAAAATCCCACTTACTTGATTCTTCATGTTCAAACCACATCTCATCAATAAATTCAAAACTTGTCATTATCTTTATTTGCCAATAAACACTTAGTACATATACCACTATACTACCCTACAAAAATTCGGGTAGCATAATGACTATATTAAGCTAACCCAAAACCTGCACACATAGGATTTAAAACTCACTTTTATAATTCAGCTCAAACACACAATCCTCAAATCAGTACACAAATCTCGTAATGCAATACAATTCATACTCAACTTTATAAATCAATTCCTTATACAACCCAATCATTCTCATCTATCATAACCATACACAAGTTCTTATACAATTCCATAATCCAAATACATCATGAACTAAATGCTTACATTACATTAATGGCCTTCCAAGCCATGTACAATTTTCAATGATCAAAATCCAAAGTACACAATGCACAATAATTCTCAATTTCTCAACAACATCTAAACTTAACAATAGTTCAATAAGAACTCATACAAACAAAATCTCTCATTTTCTTTCACCCGATCTTCTTCTCATCACCTGTGGATGGGAATGAAGGGGGGGTGAGCTTAAAAAGCCCGTGGGTAACAGGTTTATAATCAATCATAAGCAAAATCGTTCAAAAGTTTACTGCCATAGAAATTTCTTGTTGAAAATCCATAAAATGCTCGTTTCTCAAATTTTCGTCATGTGTTGAAATCCATAATCTGCAAAACATAAATGTATCAACTTGTTCAAAAATTACAATTTCATAATGCAATACATAATCTCATAACACATATTTGAATACAATTCAATCCAAAGCATAGCTTAGCACATTAATATGCAAATGCACAATCAATTGGCTCGAGGGGTTCCGTGAAACAAAACGGATAAACCGAAGTTTATACAGTGAACGAAACGAGTCTATTTTCAGATCTCTTGTGGCACAAGCGGCCAGTCGGGAGAAGGCTTTTGTCAACGTGCACGTGACTTACGAAACGGTTCCTCTCTTGCCCAAACAAAGCACATAAACAATGATCAAACTCATTTCATTGAAATGAAATGCTTTCATGCTTTTCATATTCTTTTTCTTCTTTCCAATAAATCACAATATCATGCTCAAATACATAGCATAATCTCATCACAATTCAATTCTCATCAAAGTGTCATATATTTCTCAATGCATAACATAACACATCACAATGCATTTTTGCATGCTCATAGCCATTCAAATCAAATTCATGGAGTATATGAACACATATAAACCAATTCTTTAAATCATTTTAAAACAATATATGCACAATCATAAAATATTTGAAATCATTTTATTCTCTCAATTTGGAAAAAATCTTTAATGGCTTATTATTCAACTATAAACATGAAACCCACCTCATATCCATGCTTGGAGCTTGATTAGAGCTTCAATTCTCCAAAGCCTTTCTTCTTTCTCCCAATTCCAAATTTCCTAAATCAAATTAACCCAAATTTCACTTCATAAAAATCATGATTTTCAAAATTGATCACATAAATCACAAACCCATACTCATATCAAGACATCTAAATCAAGAACTTCCAAAATCTCCAAATCATACAATTAGGCATAAACCCTAACTCACATTAATCCAACATTAATCATCAATCATAGTATAATCACTTCAATGGACCTTAGAAAACTCAAATCCATAACCTTTCCAAACCAAATCAACCAATATCTCACTACAAATATTCAAAATCAAAACTTCTCTCTCTTACCTTTCTCTCCTCCATTTTCGAATTTATCAAGCTCTAAAGGAAGCCATCTTCTTCTTGCTTCCTTCCCCTTTGAAAAGCATCGAAATCTTATAGGAAACCCAAAAAAAAAACGAACCTTGCTTCCTCCTCCTCCTTCTTCTTCTTCTTCTTCTCTCCCTCTCTATCGTTTCTTTCTTCTTTTCTCTCTTAAATTTCGTGGGTTCCTCTTCTAAAATGACAGACATGTTCCCTATAAAGTGCCATGTCACTTAAATGATGGTTAATTGTCCAAATTGCCCTCCCATGCAAGGCTAAACTCTTACCTCTTAAAGTGGACTTCCAAAACTGCCCCTGAATTCATTTTCATTTGAGCTTACTTTAGGACATTATTTTCACAATCCAATTGAAGGAATTAGTCAAAACTTCCTTCTAGAGAATTGTTCCTCATTGTTTTAATTTCATAATGCCTTAAGAATCATCCAATTTGGAGCACTACATCAAAAGTTATGCTCAAAACATTTCGGATATGTCTTATGCTAACTCATTTTTCCAGCACATTATTTCCATATGAAAATTAGCCTTCTTAAGGACCAAATTGAAACTCGACTTCTTCATAACAATTGTAGCTATATGTCTCTAGTTTAATCCAAAATAAGAATCACATCATTTCGATTTCCATAGCAAAAGTTATGCTCAAAATACTTTCAGATGTTCCTAATCCAAAAATTGCACACTAATCCGAAATTCAATTCAAAAATTAAAGATCTTAGGGGCTAAATTAAAATTTACTTTCTTCATATGATTTGTAGCCCTATATCTTAATTTCATTTCGCCTCAAGAATCAATTCAATCGGATCACCACAGATCCCGAATTTCTCAAAATACTGAACTATGTTAAGAAAATAGTCCAACTCACTTTGATTAAATTAATCACCCTTAATTTAATCTTATAAATTCACAAATTTCTCATAAAATGAAATTCATTGTCTTAGGAATCCAACTCTTCAAGAATCAACTCAATCTGATGTTGGACAGAAAAATTATAAGCAAAGAATTGAACAAAAGTGGGATGAGGAAGGAAGATAGCAAAATCGGAAGGAAACAAATCATTCCGATTATCATAAGATTCAATCAAACTCTTTCAATTCAACTCCAATTGATACGAATTTTCATGGAGAGATAGATACATGTCATAGGAATCAAACACCTCAAGAATCACCTCATTCGGAGGTCGGACTAAGGAGTTATGGCCAAACGAATCCGATATGTTCATATCCAGATTCCTACTGAACATACTTTGGCGCAAATGCCATAACTTTCATTATAGATGTCGAATTGACTTCGTTCTTAGACCATTAGAAAGTAGACATCTATGGATACAACTTTAATGAAGACCAAAATTTGAAATTCTGTCTTTATGGGGGTACACGGACCTTGTAAAAATCACACAGCCTGTGTAACCTTCGGGTGGAAAGCGTGTCACTGCGCTGGGAAATACACGGCCCGTGTAAATTCACACGGGCAGACCGTGTAACCTTCGGGTATAGCAAAATTTTTACCCTCCAAGACCCCTCCAAAGGTTCCTAAACCCATCCTAACTTCTCCTATACTCATATTTACCTAAAATCACCCTTTTCGAGTCCGAGATCACGTCACAAACTCTAAAGGTTCGGGAATTTCGATTACCACGACATCCCAGCTTGTAACTAGCATAACTCTCAACTCCGGTCTCGAAAACTTGCATACTTAGTATCGTTGGAAAGATAAGAGAACAAGCTACAACTTCAAAGAGGACAACTTTGTCTAATTCCAATTCAATTATTCTAGAATTTCCCTTGAATCAACATACACATTTTTATCCTCATACAAAACTTAACATTTTCCCAACTTCACTTTCTCTATACAACATCATTCAAAGCACTTTAACTTCCAATTGGAATCCATTCAACACTCAACCTCAATTCATATGCTCTCATATTCAATAACCTCTTATCATTCACCAAACATCCTATCTTACATATATAACCATGGTTTATGCTTAAGGTTTCTCAACTCATCATCCATACTTAGTTCACATTCTAATTTCACAACCATCTATATACCAATTCATAATTCAAAGCCATACATAAACTCATATTCTATTTTGATATTTCCACTAAAAATTCGGGGTCCAATAGTTTACCTTCCTGAGTAGCCAAGATAAGTTGTTGTAACTTATCATCAGCTCTTTGAGCGTCACAAATCTCTTGTCTCAAAGTAGGTCTTACTTTCAATTGAGCCATCAAAGCTCCATCAGATCCTAGTTTCCATCCATTTTGCTTAAGTGATAATGCTAAGATGGTCTTTCGACTCAAGGCATCAGCTACAACATTAGCCTTACCCGGATGGTAGTCCACAATACAATCATAATCTTTAAATAATTCTAACCAACGTCGTTGTCTCAGATTGAGTTCCTTCTGGGTAAGCAGATACTTCAGGCTTTTATGATATGTGAAGATTCTACACTTTTCACCATATAAGTAGTGTCGCCAAATTTTTAAGGCAAACACTACCGCTGCAAGTTCCAGATCATGTGTATGGTAATTCTGTTCATGAGTCTTTAGTTGCCTAGAGGCATAAGCAAACTATCTTTCCTTCCTGCATCAAAACACAACCTAAACCAATTCCAGATGCATCAGTATACATAACATACTCCTTACCAAAAGTAGGTTGAACTAATACAGGCGCTTCAGTAAGCATACTTTTCAACTGGTCGAAGCTACTATGACATTTATCAGACCATTCATACTTCACTCCCTTCCATAATAGTTTAGTTAAAGGGGATGCTATCACTGAAAACCCTTTAACAATTCGACGGTAATAACCAGCCAGACCCAGAAAACTTCTCACTTCTGTTATATTCCGTGGCAGCTTCCAATTAACAATAGCCTTTATCTTACTAGGATCAACTCTAATTCCTTCAGAAACGACAACATGCCCTAGAAATGATATCTCCTGAAGCCAAAAATCACACTTACTCACCGCAGATACAACCTCTTTCCTTGAGTCAGAATACAATTCGGAGATGCTCACTATGATCATGTTCATTCCTAGAATAGACTAAGATATCATCAATAAACACCACAACAAACTGATCCAAATAAGGCCTGAATACTCTATTCATCAGATCCATGAATGCTGCTGGAGCATTAGTTAACCCGAATGGCATTACTAGAAATTCATAATGTCCATAACAGGTCCTAAATGCAGTCTTCGGTACATCCACATCCTTTACCCGAAGCTGATAATACCCCAATCGCAGATCTATCTTCAAAAATACTCCTACGTCTCTCAATTGATCAAATAGATCGTCAATCCTTGGCAGTGGATACCTATTCTTCACTGTGACTCTATTTAACTGCCTATAATCGATGCACATTCACAGTGTACCATCCTTCTTCTTAACAAACAACACCGGTGCGCCCTATGGTGATACACTGGATCTAATAGACCCTTTATCCAGAAAGTCTTGTAATTGCACCTTCAACTCTTTTAACTCAGTAGGAGCCATTCTGTACGGTGCTCTGGATATAGGAGCAGTACCAGGCATGAATTCAATAGATAACTCCACTTCTCTTTCAGGAGGGAGTCCAGGCAGCTCCTCTGGAAAAATATCTGGGAACTCATTCACTACAGGAATGTCAAGTAGTTTATCCTTATGACCCTCCTTCTGGGAATCAAGCACAAAAGCTAGATAAGCTTCACACCCATTCCTGAGAAGCTTTTAAGCTTGCATAGCAGATACTACATTAGTTAAAGAACTAGTGCAAACACCACAAAATACAATCTCAGGCTGATCCGGCCTCCTAAATATGACTATCTTAGCCTTACAGTCAATTACTGCCTGATGGTTGGATAAACAATCCATACCTAGAATTAGATCAAATTCGTGGAATGGCAATTTAATCAGGTCTGCTGCATACTCACTTCCTTGAATCATAACAGGACAGTTCCTAACCACTTGATTCACCATCACACTACTACCCAGAGGACTGGTTACATGCATGTCATATTCTAACTAATCTATAAGCATCTCCTTATCAAACATTTCTCCAGCACAAATATATGAATGTGAAGATCTAGGATCAATTAATGCATAGTTTTTCAGAATCAAAGAGAGAAACCATACCAGCAATGACATCCGGTGCATCTTGATCCTTACGAGCTTTTAGTGCATAAGCTCGACCCGAAGCAGTAGGCATAGCTAGTTGATTCACAGTTTCTGAGTGGGAACTCGGATTAGCTCTGTTCTGATTATATCCTCCTCGACCTCTTCCTCGGCCTCTGTTCCCAGCTGATGCATGAGAAACCTCTCCACTAGCTTGTGCTATCCTAGACTGTCTCAGAGGACAATTTGCAATCATATGTTCTGTACTGCCACAACGAAAGCATGCACCTGTAGCTCTCTAATAGACACCCCAATGATGATTAGAACAGTGTGGGCACTCTGGGGCACCAGAACCTCGGCCCCCAGAGGAACCCCTACTAGAGATAGTTGATGTGGGAAAGTTTTGTCGCTTTCCCCTATTCACAGATCTCTTAGCAACTTTCTGTGAAGAGGAACTACCCTCCCGACTTCGTTTCCCCGAGGACTGGCTTCCTCTATTAAAGCCTCTTCTCTGACTTCTTTCTTTCTTGATCGTCTCTTGTCTTTCTATTTTCATTGCAGCTTGTACCAACTGATGGTAAGTAACTTGTTGTAACAGAGTAAACGCTGCCAGATGCTCCTTAATAGAATCATGCAATCCCTCCTCGAATTGATGGCATCGGAACTCTTCAGTAAGTACAAATTCAGGGGCATACTTACTGAGCCGATTAAATTCTAGATCATACTCAGCAACTGACAAACTCCTCTGTTTTAGATTCAGAAATTACTTCCACCTCTCCTTTTTGTAAGCTTCCGTCACATACTTAGTTTTAAATTCTTGGGCAAAGAATTCCCAAGTCAAAGGCACCGATAGTTGAGGACTCCTCAAAACAAACTTTCACCATTCATAAGTTGCTCCTTGTAGAAGGGAGATAACACAGTGTACCATCTGCTCTGCTGGACAACTAATCTCATCCAACACCCACTTAACCTTCTCTATCCAATGTTCAGATCTCTCATATTCCTCCAGAGATGTCCCAGTAAATTCTTCAGCCCCATACTTCCTCAACTGAACAATAGGAGCCTTAGGTGTTGTCATCCGACGCAGCAATGTCATCATATCCTGGGACAGCTTAATCAAAGCTTCTCCCTGAGCTGGAGGAGGAGGTGGCATCCCAGCCTCACCTCGATTAACCCCAGAGGGTCCAGATATTATCGGATGAGTTTGCTCTGGCTGATTGCTCTCAGCTACTTCATCAATAGAATCGTAAGATCCGTCCATCGTAATTCTATAGAAAAACATGGGACACCGCATTAGGCCAAATCACAACTTATAAACTCAAATAGAAGCAATAGTTAAGCGTTGGTTAAACCAGAATCGCCTAAACCATGCTTTGATACCAAAAGATGTGACACCCTAATACCCCCTGGGAGGATATGGGGGCGCCACGCATCCAACATGCATACAGAACTGAAAAATATACGAAACATTGATCATGCAATCTCAATAGCTCAAAGCAGAAGCAATTCGGAGAAAACATACATCATAATACACTGAGCTTAAATACAACTTGTTCCAAAATGGAACCAGCCTGAATTAAGGTTATTACAAACCTTCAAATAAATCCAAAGCCATATACATCAAGACAAGCCAAAAATAAACTAAAAAAAGAACAATTTTAACAAAACAAGATTTAGACTCCATTGGCCATTGCAGTTGACTCGTCCCAGTTCTTATGTCCTTTTCTCTGAACCTACACGGGGTAAATCCACCGTGCTAAGCATATAGCTTAGTAAGTAATAACTAATCTATGCTTAAACTGACAACTAAATATACACCATCATGATACATCAGAAGCATGCATTAACAATTTATCAGAACAAACAATTCAACATACTATATTGGATCTCAACAGATTGTATAGAGATTAGAACTGGGTCTCCAGAGGGGGTATAAACTCTTCCTAATCAGATCGCAATGTCTTTTTTTTACAGCAGAGTCAAACAGAAATTAGAATACAAAATCATATAACTATTAAATCCATTTACAGAGGCGGGTAACGGGACTTATACAGAAGAGACCGAAGTTTTGACACTAAAGTGTCTGGGAGAGACCAAAGTCTCGACACCGAAGTGTCACAGGAGCAGCTGCAGACCCTTCTAGGCATGCCTATTTATCCACAACTAGGACTCAATAGTTTTAAAACAAAACGAGGTCATTTCAGACTTGACATGTGCAAAACAAGTAGTCAATCATATTCACATGAAAAAACACTTCCAATGATATAAACACGTATCAAATACCTCGGAAAATCATTGTACGGAATTCAGAACACAATCAGCATAAATCAACTTCAACAAGCAGAACAAAGTAAGGTAAATAGCACTTCAATATCTCATTCATCAATCAGTACCTCAGGCCTTCATGTCCAGAATCAGTAGACAATTCAGTACACATTCATCAATATCAATTGTAATTCAGTAATAAATAAAACAAATCAAGGTGAGACTATCTTAGGTTACTCACAAAATTTATCGTCTAAATTACTTACCAAAAGCACGCTTACTATTTACTGCCTTAAAGTCCCGACAATACTTGCAACCGGTTGCTCTAAGGGTTCCTCTATAACATTTAACACATATACAAATCACTATTGCACAATTGAAAACATATTCCTTATGCACATGTACTTAAATAACTAAAATATGCACAATGCATTGCTCAATGACAATTCCTGGTATCTTATTGAAATTTTCATCATCAAGTCAATCAGATATCAAAGCCCTGATTAATATCATTTGGTACTTATAATTGAACCAAAATAAAACAATGAGAAATAAATTTCATAACCTAAGTGATCATTTCAGATTTTCTACCCATATGATTTCGGTTCAACTTTGCACAATTAATCTGATAGGGTAAATGACAAAATTAGGTAACACTTCCTTCTAAAAAGTTGTTCTACAGTGTCTTAAGTTTCTAATGCCTCCAAGATCATTCAATTTGATTTAGTATTCAATGCGTTATGCACAAAATACCACAGACTGTTCACGTTAGAACTTTCAGCTAGTACATGATCATACCCTCTAATTGCACAACTCATATCTTTCAGCTCAGATATCCAAAAATTACAAACTTTATACCAATTTAAAGCTAAGAGAATAAGATACAAGTTTGGTGAAGACACCTTAGTCTAACTCGGCCTATATCAATACAGTTTATTCAATAATCACAGGACATGATTTCTGTCCCTGACGGTGCTTCAGCTTAAGCTACAACTCACTTACATGCCAATTTTGAAAATCATAAGGACATAATTAAAATTCTACCTCTTCACAAAAATTGTATAAATATGTCTCTAGTTTATTATGAATTAAAAACAAACTCATTCCAAAATCTACAGCTCAAGTTATAATTAGAAAACCGAAGCATGATCATGAAAATTTCCTGTTCAGAATATTCCAGCAGACCTCCACACTTTCATCCTATAAATCAATTTCAAATCAAATCATAAAAATCTAAATTTTTATGGTGAGAAATAAAAATGTCTTATAAATCCATTGGTCTAAGTTTCATGTTGTTTGGAGTTCAGATGAAAGAGTTATAGGCAAAAGATTGATAGCTGTTCAATTAAAAACTCAAGATTTTAACCCACACATATAAACCATCAACTTTTCTCTCTCTATCACGCCATCTTCGTCTTCTCCACCAACCTAGATCGTTTTTTCCACTCTTCTTCCTCTCTTCCACTTACCCTATCATCTTTAAGTCATACCCTTTCATTGTCTCTTTCATTTGCAACTTATCTTATGCCAAAACAACTCAAAATACAACATTAGTTATAAATACCCAAACCAGATTTTACTATTCATCACCTTCTTCACCGAACTGCTTCTTCTCTCTCTGTTTTTTTGTTTCTTGTTTAAATTTCTTACTTCTAACCCATCCATTCTACATTTCCATATCCAGAAAAATCTTGGCAACAACTTAGACTCAAATTTCACTTCAAACATTTAAGATCCAAAGTTGCATAAATTCCAAGTCTCTCTCTCTACTGTAAACGTTCAACTCTCATATTTTTCTTTCATTTTTTTTCATCCACTCTTTAATCTCATTTAACTCCTAATCTAGTTCAAATCATCCACATAAGATCAAAATACAAGATTCACACCTAAACATCTACTTTCATTTCATCACCGAAACTTTGCTTCTCTAACCTCACAAGCACATGCATGCATTTCCACAATACAACATCGTTTACAACAAGCAAAACCCAACTTAAATATAACTTACTTGATTCAATTTTTATTTCCAGCAATGACAAATAAACCCAATGTACAGAGCATCGGTGGAGAAGAACATAAGTGACAAAGGCAAATCCTAACACTGAATATTAGACTACGGGTATAGCTTGCATGTCCTTCAGGTGTCTTCACCATTTCAATCCATTTGTCACAACTAACTCACCATTTGTTAGCTGCCTATTAGTACCATGTGTCACTCTATCATTGGTCCATAATATCCTTTTTTTTTTGAAAATTTCTAAATTCACCAAAAATTTCAAATAATTATATGACTCTCCAAATATTTTTTTAGCTCAAAATAATTCACCAAAATTTAAAATATCTAAAATGTACAAAATTGCCAAATCACATTTAATCCATTCCAAATAAATCCACAATTTTATTTATAAACCAATTTACCGGAAAATGTCATGAATGCATGTACAATTATTGTATATTGTATGTGTCCAAAAATGCTTATGCACAAATAAGCAAATATTCCAATATGCAAAGCATAAAATGTACTGAATTTCCTTAATATCCTAACCCCTAATATGGGGTGTTACAATAACATACCTGTTAGTTTCTAATGCTCTGCCTTAATCGTTTGACAAGAAAGGCATATGGCCACAAATTTCGCTATCTTTCTCTTCATCCTTAGCCACCAATAACTCTCTTTAAGAGTTTGATATATTTTGGTGCTACCAAGATGCATAACATAAGTCGAACTGTGAGCTTCTTCCAAGATAGCTCGCCGAAGACCCTATTCATTCGGCACACAAACTCTGTCTCTGAAGACTAACAACTCATCTTCTCTCAGTCTGAACCCTTCACTCTCTTCGAATGACAATTTCTCCCAAATGACTCTTAACTCAGGATCGTCGACCTACGATCTCCTGATCTCATCAAATAAAATCTATCGAACTTCTAACTGTACTAGCAATGTTTCACCATCCTTTTCCACTGAGAGTCCAACCCCAAGACTTTGTACACTCACCAAATACATCATATAAGAATCTTATCTAACAGTTACTACCGAATATGATTTTTGACTTAATGCATCGGCTATCACATTTGCCTTTCCCAAGTGATAGCCAATTATTAAGTCATGATCCTTAATAAATTCCAGCCATCTTTTTGTTCGAGGTTTAACTCATGTATCATTAGGTACTTCAAACTCTTATGGTTCGGTGTATATCGACAAGTCTCCCCATAAATATAGTGTCTCCAAATCTTGAGTGCAAACATGATCGCTGTGAGCTCCAAATCATGTGATGGACAATTTAGCAAAAGTTTCTTCAGCTGTCTAGAAGCATATGCGATCACTCGCCCGACCTGCATAAGTACATAGCTAAGTCCCTAACGACTGGCATCGTTGTATACCTCATATCTAATCCCTTAGGTAGGTAGGGCAAGCACTAGTGTAGAAGTCAATCGCCTCTTTAACTCCTGGAAACTTGCCTCGCATTTATCATCTTATTGAAATTTTATCCCTTTTCAAGTAAGCCTCGACAAAGGGGCTATAAGTACTGAGAAACCCTCAACAAATCTCCGATAATAACTAGCTAACCCAAGAAAGCTGCAAACTTCTGTCACATTCTTGAGTTGTTCTCACCCAAGTATAACTTTCACTTTCTTTGAATCTATAAAAAATACCTCTTCCTAATACCATCTCGCCTAAGGAATCCTATCTCCTTAGTCAAAATTCACACTTTGAGAACTTAGATAAAACTATAACGCCTCACATTAGGGGTTAGAATATTAAAGGAATTTAAATTTAAATATGTTTGTTATTTGTTTATTAACTATTGGCTTAAATTGTGCATAAGTATTTTGACATGCATTCATGACATTTTCCGGTTAATTGGTTTAATGAAACTTGAGTGATTTGGACAAGATTATTATAATTTTCGTAATTTTGTATACTTCAAACATTTTAGAAATTAATGGAGGATTAGTTTTGAGTTGCCAATTTATTTTGAGAGTCATTATTTTCGGCGGAATTTTGGTAAATTTTGGAAGTCTTCGGAACTTTTGGGTATTTGTTGGGTAATTGTTACAACTAAGATTCATAACAATATTTTTGGTTATTTATTACTATTTGGACCTATTAGTCATTTATTACGTATCGTAATCTAAACCTACTAGCAACGATTTAAATCGAACAATTATCGCTTATTCCTCACCAATGCCTCCTTACCCATCCATCAAGAGAGTTAAGCCATTCTCTCACCAACACCGCTATTGGAGTTTTCTTTGGAAAGTGGTAAGTTTAGTTTATCATATGCGAGTTACATCTTTTTTTAGATTTATCATGTTTGAAGCTTAGGATAATTCGATAGGTTAGAATTGCTAAATAGGTTAGTTGTAAAGTGAAGAAGTTAAAGGAAGGTGAAAAAAGAAGAAGAAGAAGTTTCAGAGTCGGAGGTTGAAGACGGTGAATAGTGCAAAATAGTGAATTGTAAATGTTGTCGATGAGCGAAAGGCCGGTGAAAGGTGTCTTGCTACAAGAATCGACGTATTTGTGAGCGAAAGAATCGACGTATTTGTGAACAAAGAACGCACGTATTTGTGAATAGTGTCTTGCTACAGTAACCGTTCGTATTTGTGAACAGTAGCCATACGTATTTTTTCACCCAAAAATGTATAACGGCTAGGTAATAACGGCTAGTTAACGGTATAAAAACGACTAGTTTACAAAAATGCTCTATAAATAGATACCACTCCTCCATCATTTACTTCATCCCTTATCTCACAAGTGATTCTTGACGAAAACCAAATTTCAAATATTGTCCGCTATTTCATTTTTTTTGTCTACTGCTTATTATTATGTATCTTTGTTTCAGTCTTAGTGTAGAGCTAAATGATTCAGCTCGCACTCTTTTTCTCTTTTTAACATGTCCTATGATCGTTATGTTGCTTATTGGCATAGCATTTGAGAATTAATGTAATTTGTACATTTTCAGTTTTAATTGGTAACGACTTGCTTTCATTTGAATACTCGCAGTATCGCTAATTTCCTGAAACTTCATGGATAATTTGGTACTATGAGTTGTTGATTAATCCCAGAAATTTGTCATGAACATGCTTCATACTCAGTTATCATACTGATAATTAAGCCTGATAATAATTTGTTTCGTGTTCCCTATGATAGAGGAAAGACCAACGCCAGATATTATCGGGACAATAAACACTAAGATGCGATTTAGGTAAGTAATACAGTGATAATTTCAAAGACGAAATATAGGTAGAAAAATTGAAGTAAGTACTTGAGGTAAGTAAATTTTGGTAATGATAAATTTTGTGAGTCAACCTAGATGATGTCTAGGATTGATTTATTGGGAGTGCTATTTGCCTACACATGAATGACTGAAATGATCTTGTTCTGTTGTAAAAGCGTTAAGTCCTAGTCAGGTAAATAGGCATGCCTAGAAGGGTCTGCAATGCTCCTCGTTATTTGACACTTTGGTGTCTCGATATCGAGACATATGTCTCTCCTGCTGATACTAATTATGGTATCTACTATATAAGTCCCGTTACCCACTTCTGTTCATGGATTTATAGTTTGATTTGTTCTGTATTCTGATATCTGATTGATTATTCTGATTCTGAAGGATCTCCTATGTTCTGCCGTTCTATTTAGTATAAAAATCTGTTCTGAAATGCATTCTTTCTGTTTTCTGAAATCGGTTAATATAGATTAGTTATTACTCACTAAGCTATATGCTTAGCACGGTGGATTTGCCCCGTGTAAGTTCGGAGCTAAGAGATTAAAGAATGGGACAAGTCAACCGCAATGGCCAAAAGAGTCTGAGTTTTGTGTTGCGCGAAAATGTATTTTGTTTGGTTTGTTTGGGCTTGTAAATATTCTTTCGATTTGTTTATAAAATTATGAGATGTATTATATGTGTGTTACGTTTAGTTTTTAAAAATGCATGTGTGAAACGTTTTGATTTGTTTGTCCTGTCTTGGGTGGCATCCATTTATCCTCCCAGGGGGTATTTGGGTGTTACAATAACTGTCTTTAGTGAAGTATTTGCAGCACAATCCGGAGATGCCTAGTATGCTCCTCCTCATCCTTAGAGTAAATCAGTAGATCATCAATGAGGACTATGATAAACTGATCTAAATAAGGATGGAACATCCTGTTTATGAAATCCATAAATACTGCTGGTGCATTTGTTAATCTGAATGGCATCACCAAGAATTTTTAGTGTCCATACCTCGTCTGAAAAGTAGTCTTATGCACATCATTCTCATTAATCGTCAATTAATAATACTCAGACCTTATATCTATCTTTGAGAATACTGTAGCTCCTCTTAACTGATCAAACAAATCATCGACCCTAGGAAGTGGATATTTATTCTCGATGGTAACCCTGCTTAACTGTCGATAATCAACACATAAGCAGAGGGTCCCATCTTTCTCTTTGACAAATAATACTGTTGCTCCCCACGGTGAATGACTTGATCTGATGAAGCCTTTGTCTCATAACCCTTATAGTTGAGTCTTTAACTCTTTCAATTCTATTGGTGCCATGCGATATGGTGGTATAGATATTGATGTTTTCCCTCAGTCAAAGTCAATAGTGAAATCAAACTCCCAATCAGGTGGCAATCCAGGTAACTCCTCCGGAAAGACATCGAGAAACTCACACATAATAGGGTCATCTCCCAGTCTGACCCTCTATGCTAAAGTGTCAATCATATGTGTGAGGTATGCCTGGCACCTTTGACAAATCAACCTCTTAGCTTTGATCACCAATATCAAACAACTCGGGAATATCTGTCGGTCACTAGCAAATTTAATTTAGACTCCACCCTGAGGGTCAAACTCCATCTCTTCCTTAAAACAATCAACCCTGGCGTGATACCTCTCTAACCAGTCAATCCCCAATATCACCTCAAAATCTAGAAGATTGAGGGGAATAAGACCTGCCTCTAATATAGTATCATCGATCTTTATCTCACAGGCTGTATATACTTCATCGCAAGCCACTTGCTCTCCAAGAGGAGTGACTATAATGAGAGGGGATTTAATAACCCAGAGATGACTAATATCCTTAGCAAAGGTCACACCGACAAAAGACCTTCATGCGTGCAAATGTTGATAAAATTTTAGCATCTCTACCGAGAACACACATAACACCTTATAACACTATAGGTTAGCACTCATACTATTTAAGAATTTACCAATACTATACAAAACATGCATCAAAATATAACAATACAACAATAAAGAAATGTTCATCCGAAAATACCGTAATCGTGTCCAAATTGGCTCGAACGTCCTCCTCCGTCATTGCATAAACTCGTGTTGAGCTCACAAAACAGACGTTCTTGACTGTTGGAGGTGTACTACTGCCTACACTAGTCCTCTGTGTGGTTTCAGAAGACTGAGCACCTACCCTGGCAGTCTCCCCTTTGTGTCTTATTGGCTGTACTGAGCTATCTCCTCCTCGAGTTGAAGTCCAAGTCAGTTGTGGACAATCTCTCCTCATGTGCCCTATCTCTCAATACTGAAAACACTTTCTCGGCTCTGTACACTTGCCTGAATGTACGTTTCTACAGTTTTATACTACTCAGACCGATATGATCGAGCTCGAGAAGCAGAACTAGTAGTAGGGGTACTGTTCTGATCTCTTGTTGTGGTGACCGTAAGTGGACAATTGATGATGCAACGCCTTTAGTACTATCCGAAGCTGATTTATCACGACTCCTTTTAGACTGTTGGTCGAAGGAATCTCCTCCCTTCCTTTTTTGGTTCTTTTCCTCCTACTATCTTCCGCGCTCTTTCACCAACTTCTCAGCTCTCTTGGCCGACTGTACCATCTTTTTGAATGTGGTGGTGGGGGTAACCATCATCCTCTCTCGAATCGCTAAATGTCTTCTAGTCTCAAATCAAACACACAAATTCTCTTCATCTACCACGTATTTAGGGACATAGGCGACAGGCTCTCTGAACTCTGTCTCAAACTAGTGCACTGACCTATTCCCCCGTGTCAGTGTAAAGAAGGCAGCCTTCTTCTGATCTTGATAAAATCTTGTATAGTATTGTTTATTGAAGTCGTTGATAAAATCTCTCCAGGTAATCTGATTACGATAATGTCCCTAGACATTTTCCCACCAGACTCTAGCATCTCCCTCCAGTAATCAGGTAACTACCTTAGCTTCATCTCATCAAACAGCCCCATATCCTAAAATGTCTCTGCGGTTCGCCTCATCTAAGTTTTGACCTCGGTGACATCACCGTGTCCATCAAAGGTACCACACCTGAGATTCCTTGCCTCTTTAATATACCTCAAGATTTCAAGCATCAAATGTCACCTTAGTGCAGGACTAGGTACCATTATTGGCTTTTATGGTGGTGATACTTATGGTGGCATCAGTGGCACTCTAACCCTATGCTGCTGCACAGGTGTCGTGCCCACCATGTCATCATTTGTTGCAGAGCCTCCCCCTAATTAGTGGTAAATCCTATTATGCTACCACTAGTGGTGTTGTTGCAATGTGAGGTTGCCTATGAGTCAAAGAGCTAGCAACTGCTGGTTCTACGACTGCTTCAGCGCTATGTTCCTCTAGCTCAAGTCGCAAAGGTCTAACCTTGTGACGACTTCCCCTTCCTCGTCCAACTATGCTATCACTATAAAATCAAAGAAAAAGACATTGTTTAATAAAATAGATCGACTAAGCCTAGCTTATCTGATATCCCAAGCATCCCAAGGAATGTTGACAAGTACTCTAATTGAGGTCGAAATCATCGACCGTTAAAGACGCCAACTTAATGATCCAAGACCTAACTTCTCGACCAAAGACATTCAACACCCATACTAACTCTAAGGCTCATGAACTTTTGAAAACGAAAATAACACTTTTAAAACTATAAAACCATGTTCGATACCAATTTAATTGTCACGACCGGTACCACATCGGGCCATGACAATCGCCGATACTCAAAGCTAAGAACACTCACTGAATCCTTAATCCGACTATGCAAGGCTAAATGAGTATCTCTTCTTTTCTCTTTTTTTTTAATAAAAAATTTGGACAGCACAACGACTGTATTTTAAAAAATTCCAAAACTCACTCAAATACCTGCAAACAATTTTTAGACACACTTCTATATTCACATCCAACCACAACTTCAGGACTTTAAAGTCCACTCAAGGCAATTTCAACAATAGTATCAAAAGTTCATACATAAAGTCTTTTACGACAACAAAATAGTCAAGAGTTAAATTTATATAATCATAAAGTATATCAACATAACCAATATAAAAAACAAATTTCATGAGCTACTATGCAACTACAGTCCAAGACTGAAAACTACCCACGTACAGTAATACCCCGAAATGTTAAAAGATTGCATGATCTACTCAGTGCTTTAAGCTTACTAAATTAGCCTGCATGGTTAGAAAGCGGAGGGGGTGAGCACACTATGTACTCAAAGTGAGCAGGAAAAACAAATATCGCAAATAGAACTTGATTCATACTAAGACGGTGTAGATAACCTATAAAGTGAAACATACATCATATAGAAACAAATAGGTCTAGTCTATGAGTCAAGGTTTATTGGTTAGGAACCACATAGGCGTAGCCTATTAATGACTCATCTGGTGAACATAGGTACCGGTTTCAGATATACAAAAGCATAATAACATCACATGTATAAATCAAAACTTGTCAGAAAACAAATCCCATAACAAGCCTAAATAATCATGTGTGACACCACCATTCAGCCAAACTAGTGTGCAAACTCATCGATCCTCGATGTTGGCTCGACTTTCACTCGTAGTGAGTCTGAATTACGATCGATAAGAGCGCCATAACCTTAGGTGATGACCTCGTCGGTGTCCAGAAGGCATGGAATCACCCACAAGTCCCGTAAAAAGGTGTTGATATAGGGACTCGACTTTTATGTACCAGCGTCAAGGGTACGGGGTCGCTTAATTAGTTATACCTAGCACACGATTGACCAATCGTTTCCTCACCAATCATAAAAATCATATACAAAATTAAGTACAAAAATCAAATAAGGCACTATGCCTTTATTTATCGGTCCAACCGATAAAATGAAACCGTGTAACGACTATAAGCTAAAAGAGGACAAATACACATGGCATACATGACTCGATTATGCATATGTAAATTCCAAAACGTTATCTCATGAAATAAAAGCCAACTTTTGTACTCCAAATGCATAGTTGTTCAAAATAATGTCGTTTCATAAATACATAAGTATATTAGCATCCATTGGATATTCAATTCTACTATGCATTACCTAGGTTCAAAATTCATATACAAGTTATCATACATGTCTTAGGGTGATCTAATCCCATATGAGAAATATGGTTTCCCTAACTTGCCTCAAAAGAAGGTGTACACTCCCATAACTTCAATAATTCAAGGTACGAGCTCCTTGATTCATAACTCTCGAGCCTTTATACATAAAAAATTCACAATATATTTATCGCTAAACATATATGTCATATTTATACATTATCACATAAGTGTATAAAATACAATATTACTCTCTTTAAGCTATAGGATTTGACCATTAAACTCCTCACATGGTTACTTCCTTACTATTCACATTAGCTATTCTTTTGCATTTTCTAAGGCATTTAAAGCCTTTAATCCAATACTTACTCATTTCAAAACATAATTAAACGTATTTTTATCCAAGCACATTAGACCATTATTCATCAATCTAAGCAACAATTCAAGTTTACTCTAAGTAAACATGCATGCCGCTTTTAATGTATATCACTACGAATCCTTAAATCCTAAGCCAAGTTTACTTGGACATTTTATCAAACACCTAATGTGCATAACTTTCAAGTCACATTTTCATGACTTTATCATAGTAATTCATACTCATATCTTGTTATATAGTTATCACTTCCAAACAATGACACATTTTACCACTCCATTCAATCCAATTCCCTTCATTTAAGCTAAATTTATCATAATTACACAACTTATTACATATATCCATTCCTTCTCCCATCATTTCGACCAAGCCTCATCCAATATAAATCTTCTTCATTTTTATCATCAATTCACATTATACATGCACAATTAACGCCATAGAATTCATTTAAATCATCAATTTCAAAAGATTTTCAAAAATTCACAACTTTCAGCAAAGAGGAGGCATTTTGATTGACTTAAAGAACCATCTCCTTGACACATTTCATTCACCAAAATCATCTTTCATGCATATTCAAGCATGGAGAACAACATATCTTATCACAAAACTCAAAATCCTAATGTAGAGAGAGACGAGACAAAATTTACCTAAACCTTGTTTTGGTGATATCTTCAAATCATTTGAGAATTTCTCAAATCTAACGATAGATTTGAGTTCCTTGACCCCAAATTAGATTAGAATACTTTGATTTGGGTTAGAGAATCAAAAAGAGGGTGGAGTTTTAGGGATGGCAGAAACTAGCTTATTCTCCTCTCTCCTCCTTTCTTCTCCTCTCTTTTAATTAAAAGAAGATGTTTTAAGTCTTTATCAAGAAGTGCATGGTCATACATAAAAGGGTCTAGAATTTTGACTTATCTTTAATCAAAATATGGTGAAATTACCTTTTCCCTTTAGGTTATGTGAAATTACCATTATACCTCAAAACTTTTCCTAAATTTGCAATTAAGCTCAAAATTTGAGAATCACCAAAACCTTTATTTTATTTTAGTCCTCAAACTTTTGAGAGTAATAATTAAGTTCCTTAACTTTATAAAATTACATATTGGTATTGAATAATTATATTTAAGCCGTTTAACTTTTAACAATTTACAAATAATCAATTGTATACATGAACTTTCAGATTAAGCTTTCTAAGTGTCCGATAAGTCTATAAATCATGACTAATCACCTATAAGGCATTATAACACATTTAATTCAACTACCATGGTCATATCCATCCAATAGACTCGATTTTACATACTTAAAACTTATATCGAAATCTCCAAGATTTCATATTGATGAACACTAAGTTCATGTAAGGGCATATAATATTATAAATTATTAACATATATACCCAAAGGACCTAGATACATCTTTGAACTCATATACATCCATGTATGTATCAAGTATATGATAGCATCTCCAAGTATAGCACAATACAAAAGGCTCAAAGAGTCCTAATTACACACTTAAAACTAAATTAATAATTAAATAATAATATGAAATGATTAATAAGTATATCCTATTTTATCCTATTTCATGTTATCATTTATTATTAAATATTATTAACTAATTATTAATTATTATTAAGTATATATTATTGTATTTGCTGTTGCACATTTACTTTTAAATCAAAACCGTATATGTTATTATTAATTATTAAATATATTAATTAATTATTAATTATTAATTATTAGTTATTATTATTATTATTAAGTATTAATTATGTATGCAATTCATTATTAATTAATTATTGATTTAATTTAATTTATTTAATTGATTGATTAATTAAAGTTTAATTAATTCATTGATTAATTAAAATATAATTAATATCAAGTAAAATTGATTGATTAAAATATAATTAATTCATTGATTAATTAACTAGAATATAATTAACACATATAAATTTTTTATTAATTATTAATTAGTAATTATTATTAAGCTAATCATCCTTTCCTTATACAAGTAAGTCACACTGTGACACACACACACACACACATATATATAATTAAATATAATTAATTAAATGATTAAATAAAATATAATTAATAAATTAAATAATTAAAATATAGTGTCATAGAGTGACTTAAGTGTCACGCCTGTGACACATATATATTTCATCATTTTAATAATAAATAAATAATTAATTGATTAAATAAAATATAATTAACTAAAATATAAGGTCACAAAGGCGTGACTTAAGTGTCACTTTGTGACACATTTTTTAAAATTTTAATTAAATATAATTAATTAATTGATTAAATAAAATATAATTAATTGGTTAAATAATTAAAATATAATTAAAACATATATAAAACATAATTAATTAATTAATTAATTGATTAAAATAAAATTAACAATTGTGATCCCTTAATATATATCACTTAATTAACTTAATAATATATAAAATATTATTAATTATTTTTAAGCTAATCATTCCTTCCTTCCTTTAACTGATTATATTTTAATTATATGTAATTATATTTTAATTAATTAAATATATTTTAAGTATATTTAATTAAAAATTAAAAATAAATTTGTCACAGGCATTAATAATAACATAAGCGGAATTAATTGTTAATAATTAATTAATCAATTAATTAAATTTTAATAAATCAATTAATTAATTATATTTTAATATTATTAATTATATTTTAATTAATTAATTAACTATATTTATATTTATATTTTAATTAAATATAATTAATTAATTGATTAAATAAAAATAAAATTAATAAATTAAATAATTAAAATATAAGGTTGCAAAATTGTGCTCAATTTCATATGTGGCAATTTTGCCAAGATCTTTCGTTAGTTGGGGAATAATCCGCATGGATCGGATTTTTAATGAACATTTTGAGAGATAATTGATTTGGTTAGACAATGTGTGATTGGTAAACAAGGATCGGTTTGACACACATATATATTATCATTTTGAGTAAAATATAATTAATTAAATGATTAAATAAAATATAATTAATTAATTAATTAAATTATAAGGTCACAGTGTGACTTAAGTATCACGCCTATGTCAAATATATTTTTAATTTTAATTAAAATATAATTGATTAATTAATTAAAATATAATTGATTAATTAATTAAAATATAATTAAGACATATATAAAATATGATTAATTAATTAATTGACTAAAATAAAATTAACGCCTATGATCCCTTAATATATAATACTTGATAAACTTAAAAATATATAAAATTTTATTAATTGTTAATTATTATTAAGCTAATCATTCCTTCTTAATTGATTATATTTTAATTAGTTAATTAATTATATTTTAATTAATAAAATATATTTTAAGTATATATAATTAAAAATTGAAAAATAAATTTGTCACAAGTGTTAATAATAACATTGGCAATAATTATTTGTTAATAATTAACAATTAATTAATCAATCAATTATTTTTAATAAATCAATTAATTAATTATATTTTAATTATTATTAATTAACTATATTTAATTAAAAATAAAATATCTTTTCACAAGATGTGACTTCTACACTTAATTAACTTAACAATAACTAATAATAAATAATAATATTTTATTTTATTTTACTTTAATTAATTGATTAATTAATTATATTTTAATTAGTCAATTAATTATATAAAATTATATTTAATTAAAATGAAAAAATATGCGCTAATTATATTTTAATTAATTATAATTTAATTATAGTTAATTAACAATGACAACAAAAATACTTTTAGTATATTTAATTACAAAAGATATCTTTGTCACAAGCTTGACTTAATTAACTTAACAATAATTAATAAATGAATAATAATATTTAATTTAATTTTAATTAATTTAATTTTAATTAATCAATCTATTAATTATATTTTAATTAGTTAATTAATCATATATAAATTATATTTAATTGAAAACAAAAAATTATGCGCTAATCATATTTTAATCAATCAATTAATTATAATTTAATTATATTTAATTAAAATGACAAAAATATCTTTAGTATATTTAATTAAGAAATTAATTAATTAAAATCATTAAAATCAATTAATTATTTTTAATTAATCAATTATATATTTAAATTAATTCATTAATTATATTTAAGAGAGTTGTTGATTAAAGGGACGGCGGGATAGAATTTCGTGTTCATCTATCCCATTCGTCCATGATATTATATACTTAATAAAAGAGAATCGTAGCCCTCGCCAATATTAGACCGATATTGACAATCACAATGAGGCCATAACTTTGAATATCTCTACCCACTTAATTCCTATTCACCCCGATCGTTTGGTGATTCATTTCTTCTTCAAGATCATCGTGCACACACCTCACCGAAGCATTTCATCCTTTGAAATATGGTACTAAAAGGCTTTCGAAACCAAAAGTAGGTAATGTAAAAGCAAAGGCTAAAATAATGTACTTTTACAAGTTAGACATTAGCCACTTTGGGCTTTTCAAGTGTTCGACAAAATGACTATGAGAATTGCTTCGCATCTTGTTTTTGTTTCTTAATGCACGTGTCTCAATTATTTGAAATCGTTGAATTATGATAAGTACCTTAGAAAACTAGGCTTGGGTAAAGAAGATCATTATTTCGGAAGCAAGTAGGGAAGTCGTTGTTGTGCACTTACGTGTTGTTTGAGTCGCGTGGCTCTACAACAAAACATCTCCTCTTGGTTAGTGGACATTGAGCCTATGCCAAAGGAGGAAAAGGAGCTTGCCCATTTGTAACATAGGATAGATTATCCATACCAGTGACAAAGAGGCAATGGATGACTTCATTGCCTAAGGCAAAATGGTGGGCACTATGATTGGTCCAAAAGGAATTATCAGAACTAACAATGATTCCGTCAATTACCAGAAGCAACTTCAGGACCAGAAGTTTGAACATGAAGCAATGAGGATGTGGATCAGGATGAGGAATGAGGTCATTTAAGAGCTTCAAGAGAAAGGTTATGATGTAGAGTAATTAGTTTGCTTTTGATTAATTTGGTACTTACTAAATCACATTTAATCCATTCCAAATAAATCCACAATTTTTATTTATAAACCAATTTACCCGGAAAATGTCATGAATGCATGTACAATTATTGTATATTGTATGTGTCCAAAAATGCTTATGCACAAATAAGCAAATATTCCAATATGCAAAGCATAAAATGTACTGAATTTCCTTAATATCCTAACCCCTAATATGGGGTGTTACAATAACATACCTGTTAGTTTCTAATGCTCTGCCTTAATCGTTTGACAAGAAAGGCATATGGCCACAAATTTCGCTATCTTTCTCTTCATCCTTAGCCACCAATAACTCTCTTTAAGAGTTTGATATATTTTGGTGCTACCAAGATGCATAACATAAGTCGAACTGTGAGCTTCTTCCAAGATAGCTCATCAAGACCCTATTCATTCAAGCACACAAACTCGTCTCTGAAGACTAACAACTCATCTTCTCTCAGTCTGAACCCTTCACTCTCTTCGAATGACAATTTCTCCCAAATGACTCTTAACTCAGGATCGTCGACCTACGATCTCCTGATCTCATCAAATAAAATCTATCGAACTTAACTGCATTTAGAATGTTTCACCATCCTTTTCCACCGAGAGTCCAACCCCAAGACTTTGTACACTCACCAAATACATCATATAAGAATCTTATCTAACAGTTACTACCGAATATGATTTTTGACTTAATGCATCGGCTATCACATTTGCCTTTCCCAAGTGATAGCCAATTATTAAGTCATGATCCTTAATAAATTCCAGCCATCTTTTTTGTTTGAGGTTTAACTCCTTCTGTATCATTAGGTACTTCAAACTCTTATGGTCGGTGTATATACGACAAGTCTCCCCATAAATATAGTGTCTCCAAATCTTGAGTGCAAACATGATCGCTGTGAGCTCCAAATCATGTGATGGACAATTTAGCAAAAGTTTCTTCAGCTGTCTAGAAGCATATGCGATCACTCGCCCGACCTGCATAAGTACATAGCTAAGTCCCTAACGACTGGCATCGTTGTATACCTCATATCTAATCCCTTAGGTAGGTAGGGCAAGCACTAGTGTAGAAGTCAATCGCCTCTTTAACTCCTGGAAACTTGCCTCGCATTTATCATCTTATTGAAATTTTATCCCTTTTCAAGTAAGCCTCGACAAAAGGGCTATAAATCTCGAGAAACCCTCAACAAATCTCCGATAATAACTAGCTAACCCAAGAAAGCTGCAAACTTCTGTCACATTCTTGAGTTGTTCTCACCCAAGTATAACTTTCACTTTCTTTGAATCTATAAAAAAATACCTCTTCCTAATACCATCTGCCCAAGGAATCCTATCTCCCTTAGTCAAAATTCACACTTTGAGAACTTCGCATAAAACTATAACGCCCCACATTAGGGGTTAGAATATTAAAGGAATTTCGTACGAAATATGTTTGTTATTTGTTTATTAACTATTGGCTTAAATTGTGCATAAGTATTTTGACATGCATTCATGACATTTTCCGGGTTAATTGGTTTAATGAAACTTCGGAGTGATTTGGACAGTATTATTATAATTTTCGTAATTTTTGTATACTTCAAACATTTTTAGAAATTAATGGAGGATTAGTTTTGAGTTGCCAATTTATTTTGAGAGTCATTATTTTCTGACGGAATTTTGGTAAATTTTTGGAAGTCTTCTGGAACTTTTGGGTATTTGTTGGGTAATTGTTACAACTAAGATTCATAACAATATTTTTTGGTTATTTATTACTATTTGGACCTGTATCGCAATCTAAACCTACTAGCAACGATTTAAATCGAACAATTATCGTTTATTCCTCACCGAATGCCTCCCTTACCCATCCATCAGTAGAGTTAGCGAAGCCATTCTCTCACCAACACCTGCTATTGGAGTTTTCTTTGGAAAGCTGGTAAGTTTAGTTTATCATATGCGAGTTACATCTTTTTTTTTAGATTTATCATGTTTGAAGCTTAGGATAATTCCGATAGGTTAGAATTGCTAAATAGGTTAGTTGTAAAGTGAAGAAGTTAAAGGAAGGTGAAAAAAAGAAGAAGAAGAAGTTTCAGAGTCGGAGGTTGAAGACGGTGAATAGTGCAAAATAGTGAATTGTAAATGTCGATGAGCGATTGTCGGTGAGCAAAGTGTCTTGCTACGAAGAATCGTGCGTATTGTGAACAAGAATCGCTACGTATTTGTGAGCAAAGAACCGCACGTATTTGTGAATAGTGTCTTGCTACGAAGAATCGTCAGATTTGTGAGCGGTAGCCATCGTATTTTTCACCCAAAATGTATAACGGCTAGTAATAACGGCTAGTTAACGGTATAAAAGCGACTAGTTTACAAAAATGCTCTATAAATAGATACCACTCCTCCATCATTTACTTCATCCCTTATCTCACAAGTGATTCTTGACGAAAACCAAATTTCAAATATTGTCCGCTATTTCATTTTTTTTCTCATCGCTTATTATTATGTATCTTTGTTTGATCTTAGTGTAGAGCTAAATGATTCATTTCGCACTCTTTTCTCTTTTAACATGTCCTATGATCGTTATGTTGCTTATTGGCATAGCATTTGAGAATTAATGTAATTTGTACATTTTCAGTTTTAATTGGTAACGACTTGCTTTCATTTGAATACTCGCAGTATCGCTAATTTCCTGAAACTTCATGGATAATTTGGTACTATGAGTTGTTGATTAATCCCAGAAATTTGTCATGAACATGCTTCATACTCAGTTATCATACAGTAATTAAGCACAATAATAATTTGTTTCCGTGTTCCCTATGATAGAGGAAAGACCACTGCCAGATATTATCGGGACAATAAACACTAAGGGCGATTTAGGTAAGTAATACAGGTCAGTAATTTCAGTACGAAATATAGGTAGAAAAATTCAGTGTAAGTACTTGAGGTAAGTAAATTTTGGTAATGATAAATTTTGTGAGTCAACCTAGATGATGTCTAGGATTGATTTATTGGGAGTGCTATTTGCCTACACATGAATGGTGAAATGATCTTGTTACATTGTAAAACCGTTAAGTCCTAGTTGTGGGTAAATAGGCATGCCTAGAAGGTCTGCATTTGCTCTGTTATTTGACACTTTGGTGTCTCGATATCGAGACATATGTCTCTCCTGCTGATACTAATTATGGTATCTACTATATAAGTCCGTTACCCACTTTACATTCATGGATTTATAGTTTGATTTGTTCGTATTCGATATCGATTGATTATTTCGATTCGAAGGATCTCTATGTTTCGCCGCTCTATTTAGTATAAAAATCTGCTCAAATGCATTCTTTACTTTTTCGAAATCGGTTAATATAGATTAGTTATTACTCACTAAGCTATATGCTTATACGGTGGATTTGCCCGTGTAAGTTCGGAGCTAAGAGATTAAAGATCGGGACAAGTCAACCGCAATGGCCAAAAGAGTGCGAAGTTTTGTGTTGTTGCGAAAATGTATTTTGTTTGGTTTGTTTGGGCTTGTAAATATTCTTTCGATTTGTTTATAAAATTATGAGATGTATTATATGTGTTACGCTTAGTTTTAAAATGCATGTGTGAAACGTTTGATTTGTTTGTCTGTCTTGGGTGGCATCCATTTATCCTCCGGGGTATTTGGGTGTTACAATAACATCTTTAGTGAAGTATTTGCAGCACAATCCGGAGATGCCTAGTATGCTCCTCCTCATCCTTAGAGTAAATCAAGAGATCATCAATGAGGACTATGATAAATCGATCTAAATAAGGATGGAACATCCTGCTTATGAAATCCATAAATCCTTTGGTGCATTTGTTAATCTGAATGGCATCACCAAGAATTTTAGTGTCCATACTCGTCGAAAAGTAGTCTTATGCACATCATTCTCATTAATCGTCAATTAATAATACTCGGACCTTATATCTATCTTTGAGAATCTTGTAGCTCCTCTTAAGCGATCAAACAAATCATCGACCCTAGGAAGTGGATATTTATTCTCGATGGTAACCCCGCTAAGCGCCGATAATCAACACATAAGAGAGGGTCCCATCTTTCTCTTTGACAAATAATCTTTGTTGCTCCCCACGGTGAATGACTTGATCCGATGAAGCCTTTGTCTCATAACCCTTATAGTTGAGTCTTTAACTCTTTCAATTCTATTGGTGCCATGCGATATGGTGGTATAGATATTGATGTTTTCCTCGACCAAAGTCAATAGTGAAATCAAACTCCCAATCGGTGGCAATCCGGTAACTCCTCCTAAAGACATCGAGAAACTCACACATAATAGGGTCATCTCGATCGACCCTCATGCTAAAGTGTCAATCATATGTGTGAGGTATGCCGCACCTTTGACAAATCAACCTCTTAGCTTTGATCACCAATATCAAACAACTCGAATATCGCCGGTCACTAGCAAATTTAATTTAGACTCCACCACGAGGGTCAAACTCCATCTCTTCCTTAAAACAATCAACCCTGGCGTGATACCTCTCTAACCAGTCAATCCCCAATATCACCTCAAAATCTAGAAGATTGAGGGGAATAAGACCTGCCTCTAATATAGTATCATCGATCTTTATCTCACAGGCTGTATATACTTCATCGCAAGCCACTTGCTCTCCAAGAGGAGTGACTATAATGAGAGGGGGATTTAACAACTCCAGGAGATGACTAATATCCTTAGCAAAGGTCACACTGACAAAAGACCTTTGCGTGCCAGTGTTGATAAAAATTTTAGCATCTCTACCGAGAACACACATAACACCTTATAACACTATAGGTTAGCACTCATACTATTTAAGAATTTACCAATACTATACAAAACATGCATCAAAATATAACAATACAACAATAAAGAAATGTTCATCCAGAAAATACCTGTAATCGTGTCCAAATTGGCTCGAACGTCCTCCTCCGTCATTGCATAAACTCGTGCTTGAGCTCACAAAACAGGACGTTGCTGACCTGTTGGAGGTGTACTACTGCCTACACTAGTCCTCTGTGTGGTTTCAGAAGACTGAGCACCTACCCTGGCAGTCTCCCCTTTGTGTCTTATTGGCTGTACTGAGCTATCTCCTCCTCGAGTTGAAGTCCAAGTCAGTTGTGGACAATCTCTCCTCATGTGCCCTATCTCTCAATACTGAAAACACTTTCTCGGCTCTGTACACTTGCCTGAATGTACGTTTCTACAGTTTTATACTACTCAGACCGATATGATCGAGCTCGAGAAGCAGAACTAGTAGTAGGGGTACTGTTCTGATCTCTTGTTGTGGTGACCGTAAGTGGACAATTGATGATGCAACGCCTTTAGTACTATCCGAGGCTGATTTATCACGACTCCTTTTAGACTGTTGGTCGAAGGAATCTCCTCCCTTCCTTTTTTGGTTCTTTTCCTCCTACTATCTTCCGCGCTCTTTCACCAACTTCTCAGCTCTCTTGGCCGACTGTACCATCTTTTTGAATGTGGTGGTGGGGTAACCATCATCCTCTCTCGAATCGCTAAATGTCTTCAGTCTCAAATCAAACACACAAATTCTCTTCATCTACCACGTATTTAGGGACATAGGCATGTGCTCTCGAACTCGTCTCAAACTAGTGCATCGACCTATTCCCCGTGTCGGTGTAAAGAAGGCACCTTCTTCCGATCTTGATAAAATCTTGTATAGTATTGTTTATTCAAGTCGTTGATAAAATCTCTCCAAGTAATCTGATTACGATAATGTCCCTAGACATTTTCCCACCAGACTCTAGCATCTCCCTCCAGTAATCAGGTAACTACCTTAGCTTCATCTCATCAAACAGCCCCATATCCTAAAATGTCTCTGCGGTTCGCCTCATCTAAGTTTTGACCTCGGTGACATCACCGTGTCCATCAAAGGTACCACACCTGAGATTCCTTGCCTCTTTAATATACCTCAAGATTTCAAGCATCAAATGTCACCTTAGTGCAGGACTAGGTACCATTATTGGCTTTTATGGTGGTGATACTTATGGTGGCATCAGTGGCACTCTAACCCTATGCTGCTGCTGCGTAGTGTACTGTGCCCACCATGTCATCATTTGTTGCAGAGCCTCCCTCGGAATTAGTGGTAAATCCTATTATGCTACCACTAGTGGTGTTGTTGCAATGTGAGGTTGCCTATGAGTCAAAGAGCTAGCAACTGCTGGTTCTACGACTGCTTCAGCGCTATGTTCCTCTAGCTCAAGTCGCAAAGGTCTAACCTTGTGACGACTTCCCCTTCCTCGTCCAACTATGCTATCACTATAAAATCAAAGAAAAAGACATTGTTTAATAAAATAGATCGACTAAGCCTAGCTTATCTGATATCCCAAGCATCCCAAGGAATGTTGACAAGTACTCTAATTGAGGTCGAAATCATCTGACCGTTAAAGACGTCAACTTAATGATCCAAGACCTAACTTCTCGACCAAAGACATTCAACACCCATACTCGACTCCTAAGGCTCATGAACTTTTTGAAAACGAAAATAACACTTTTAAAACTATAAAAACCATGTTCTGATACCAATTTAATTGTCACGACCCGGTACCACATCGGGGCCATGACAACTGCCGCATACTCAGGCTAAGAACACTCACTGAATCCTTAATCCGACTATGCAAGGCTAAATGAGTATCTCTTCTTTTCTCTTTTTTTTTAATAAAAAATTTGGACAGCACAACGACTGTATTTTAAAAAATTCCAAAACTCACTCAAATACCTGCAAACAATTTTTAGACACACTTCTATATTCACATCCAACCACAACTTCAGGACTTTAAAGTCCACTCAAGGCAATTTCAACAATAGTATCAAAAGTTCATACATAAAGTCTTTTACGACAACAAAATAGTCAAGAGTTAAATTTATATAATCATAAAGTATATCAACATAACCAATATAAAAAAACAGCTCATGAGCTACTATGCAACTACAGTCCAAGACAGAAAACTACCCACGTACAGTAATACCCCGAAATGTTAAAAGATTGCATGATCTACTCAGTGCTTTAAGCTTACTAAATTAGCCTGCATGGTTAGAAAGCGGAGGGGGTGAGCACACTATGTACTCAGTGAGCAGGAAAAACAAATATCGCAAATAGAACTTGATTCATACTAAGACGGTGTAGATAACCTATAAAGTGAAACATACATCATATAGAAACAAATAGGTCTAGTCTATGAGTCAAGGTTTATTGGTTAGGAACCACATAGGCGTAGCCTATTAATGACTCATCTGGTGAACATAGGTACCGGTTTCAGTATACAAAAGCATAATAACATCACATGTATAAATCAAAACTTGTCAGAAAACAAATCCCATAACAAGCCTAAATAATCATGTGTGACACCACCATTCAGCCAAACTAGTGTGCAAACTCATCGATCCTCGATGTTGGCTCGACTTTCACTCGTAGTGAGTCTGAATTACAGTCGATAAGAGCGTCATAACCTTAGGTGATGACCTCGTCGGTGTCCAGAAGGCATGGAATCACCCACAAGTCCCGTAAAAAGGTGTTGATATAGGGACTCGACTTTTATGTACCAGCGTCAAGGGTACGGGGTCGCTTAATTAGTTATACCTAGCACACGATTGACCAATCGTTTCCTCACCAATCATAAAAATCATATACAAAATTAAGTACAAAAATCAAATAAGGCACTATGCCTTTATTTATCGGTCCAACCGATAAAATGAAACCGTGTAACGACTATAAGCTAAAAGAGGACAAATACACATGGCATACATGACTCGATTATGCATATGTAAATTCCAAAACGTTATCTCATGAAATAAAAGCCAACTTTTGTACTCCAAATGCATAGTTGTTCAAAATAATGTCGTTTCATAAATACATAAGTATATTAGCATCCATTGGATATTCAATTCTACTATGCATTACCTAGGTTCAAAATTCATATACAAGTTATCATACATGTCTTAGGGTGATCTAATCCCATATGAGAAATATGGTTTCCCTAACTTGCCTCAAAAGAAGGTGTACACTCCCATAACTTCAATAATTCAAGGTACGAGCTCCTTGATTCATAACTCTCGAGCCTTTATACATAAAAAAATTCACAATATATTTACTGCTTAAACATATATGTCATATTTATACATTATCACATAAGTGTATAAAATACAATATTACTCTCTTTAAGCTATAGGATTTGACCATTAAACTCCTCACATGGTTACTTCCTTACTATTCACATTAGCTATTCTTTTGCATTTTCTAAGGCATTTAAAGCCTTTAATCCAATACTTACTCATTTCAAAACATAATTAAACGTATTTTATCCAAGCACATTAGACCATTATTCATCAATCTAAGCAACAATTCAAGTTTACTCTAAGTAAACATGCATGCCGCTTTTAATGTATATCACTACTGAATCCTTAAATCCTAAGCCAAGTTTACTTGGACATTTTATCAAACACCTAATGTGCATAACTTTCAAGTCACATTTTCATGACTTTATCATAGTAATTCATACTCATATCTTGTTATATAGTTATCACTTCCAAACAATGACACATTTTACCACTCCATTCAATCCAATTCCCTTCATTTAAGCTAAATTTATCATAATTACACAACTTATTACATATATCCATTCCTTCTCCCATCATTTCGACCAAGCCTCATCCAATATAAATCTTCTTCATTTTTATCATCAATTCACATTATACATGCACAATTAACGCCATAGAATTCATTTAAATCATCAATTTCAAAAGATTTTCAAAATTCACAACTTTCAAAGAAAGAGGAGGCATTTTGATTGACTTAAAGAACCATCTCCTTGACACATTTCATTCATTAAAATCATCTTTCATGCATATTCAAGCATGGAGAACAACATATCTTATCACAAAACTCAAAATCCTAATGTAGAGAGACGAGACAAAATTTACCTAAACCTTGTTTTGGTGATATCTTCAAATCATTTGAGAATTTCTCAAATCTAACGATAGATTTGAGTTCCTTGACCCCAAATTAGATTAGAATACTTTGATTTGGGTTAGAGAATCAAAAAGAGGGTGGAGTTTTAGGGATGGCAGAAACTAGCTTATTCTCCTCTCTCCTCCTTTCTTCTCCTCTCTTTTAATTAAAAGAAGATGTTTTAAGTCTTTATCAAGAAGTGCATGGTCATACATAAAAAGGGTCTAGAATTTTGACTTATCTTTAATCAAAATATGGTGAAATTACCTTTTTCCCTTTAGGTTATGTGAAATTACCATTATACCCTCAAAACTTTTCCTAAATTTGCAATTAAGCTCAAAATTTGAGAATCACCAAAACCTTTATTTTTATTTTAGTCCTCAAACTTTTGAGAGTAATAATTAAGTTCCTTAACTTTATAAAATTACATATTGGTATTGAATAATTATATTTAAGCCGTTTAACTTTTAACAATTTACAAATAATCAATTGTATACATGAACTTTCCAGTTAAGCTTTCTAAGTGTCCGATAAGTCTATAAATCATGACTAATCACCTATAAGGCATTATAACACATTTAATTCAACTACCATGGTCATATCCATCCAATAGACTCGATTTTACATACTTAAAAACTTATATCAGAAATCTCCAAGATTTCATATTGATGAACACTAAGTTCATGTAAGGGCATATAATATTATAAATTATTAACATATATACCCAAAGGACCTAGATACATCTTTGAACTCATATACATCCATGTATGTATCAGTATACAGTAGCATCTCCAAGTATAGCACAATACAAAAGGCTCAAAGAGTCCTAATTACACACTTAAAACTAAATTAATAATTAAATAATAATATGAAATGATTAATAAGTATATCCTATTTTATCCTATTTCATGTTATCATTTATTATTAAATATTATTAACTAATTATTAATTATTATTAAGTATATATTATTGTATGCGGTTGCACATTTACTTTTAAATCAAAACCGTATATGTTATTATTAATTATTAAATATATTAATTAATTATTAATTATTAATTATTAATTATTAGTTATTATTATTATTATTAAGTATTAATTATGTATGCAATTCATTATTAATTAATTATTGATTTAATTTAATTTATTTAATTGATTGATTAATTAAAGTTTAATTAATTCATTGATTAATTAAAATATAATTAATATCAAGTAAAATTGATTGATTAAAATATAATTAATTCATTGATTAATTAACTAGAATATAATTAACACATATAAATTTTTTATTAATTATTAATTAGTAATTATTATTAAGCTAATCATCCTTTCCTTATACAAGTAAGTCACACTGTGACACACACACACACACACACATATATATAATTAAATATAATTAATTAAATGATTAAATAAAATATAATTAATAAATTAAATAATTAAAATATAGTGTCATAGAGTGACTTAAGTGTCACTTTGTGACACATATATATTTCATCATTTTAATAATAAATAAATAATTAATTGATTAAATAAAATATAATTAACTAAAATATAAGGTCACAGTGACTTAAGTGTCACCTTTGTGACACATTTTTTAAAATTTTAATTAAATATAATTAATTAATTGATTAAATAAAATATAATTAATTGGTTAAATAATTAAAATATAATTAAAACATATATAAAACATAATTAATTAATTAATTAATTGATTAAAATAAAATTAACAATTGTGATCCCTTAATATATATCACTTAATTAACTTAATAATATATAAAATATTATTAATTATTTTTAAGCTAATCATTCCTTCCTTCCTTTAACTGATTATATTTTAATTATATGTAATTATATTTTAATTAATTAAATATATTTTAAGTATATTTAATTAAAAATTAAAAATAAATTTGTCACAGGCATTAATAATAACATAAGCAGTAATTAATTGTTAATAATTAATTAATCAATTAATTAAATTTTAATAAATCAATTAATTAATTATATTTTAATATTATTAATTATATTTTAATTAATTAATTAACTATATTTATATTTATATTTTAATTAAATATAATTAATTAATTGATTAAATAAAATAAAATTAATAAATTAAATAATTAAAATATAAGGTTGCAAAATTGTGCTCAATTTCATATGTGGCAATTTTGCCAAGATCTTTTCGTTAGTTGGGGGAATAATCCGCATGGATCGGATTTTTTAATGAACATTTTGAGAGATAATTGGATTTGGTTAGACAATGTGTGATTGGTAAACAAGGATCGGTTTGACACACATATATATTATCATTTTGAGTAAAATATAATTAATTAAATGATTAAATAAAATATAATTAATTAATTAATTAAATTATAAGGTCACAGTGTGACTTAAGTATCACGTCTATGTCAAATATATTTTAATTTTAATTAAAATATAATTGATTAATTAATTAAAATATAATTGATTAATTAATTAAAATATAATTAAGACATATATAAAATATGATTAATTAATTAATTGACTAAAATAAAATTAACGCCTATGATCCCTTAATATATAATACTTGATAAACTTAAAATATATAAAATTTTATTAATTGTTAATTATTATTAAGCTAATCATTCCTTCTTAATTGATTATATTTTAATTAGTTAATTAATTATATTTTAATTAATAAAATATATTTTAAGTATATATAATTAAAATTGAAAAATAAATTTGTCACGGTGTTAATAATAACATTGGCAATAATTATTTGTTAATAATTAACAATTAATTAATCAATCAATTATTTTTAATAAATCAATTAATTAATTATATTTTAATTATTATTAATTAACTATATTTAATTAAAAATAAAATATCTTTTCACAGCATGTGACTTCTACACTTAATTAACTTAACAATAACTAATAATAAATAATAATATTTTATTTTATTTTACTTTAATTAATTGATTAATTAATTATATTTTAATTAGTCAATTAATTATATAAAATTATATTTAATTAAAATGAAAAAATATGCGCTAATTATATTTTAATTAATTATAATTTAATTATAGTTAATTAACAATGACAACAAAAATACTTTTAGTATATTTAATTAAGCAAAAGATATCTTTGTCACAAGCTTGACTTAATTAACTTAACAATAATTAATAAATGAATAATAATATTTAATTTAATTTTAATTAATTTAATTTTAATTAATCAATCTATTAATTATATTTTAATTAGTTAATTAATCATATATAAATTATATTTAATTGAAAAACAAAAATTATGCGCTAATCATATTTTAATCAATCAATTAATTATAATTTAATTATATTTAATTAAAATGACAAAAATATCTTTAGTATATTTAATTAAGAAATTAATTAATTAAAATCATTAAAATCAATTAATTATTTTAATTAATCAATTATATATTTAAATTAATTCATTAATTATATTTAAGAGAGTTGTTGGATTAAAGGGACGGCGGGATAGAATTTCGTGTTCATCTATCCCATTCGTCCATGATATTATATACTTAATAAAAGAGAACTGGTAGCCCCTTGCCAATATTAGACCGATATTGACAATCACAATGAGGCCATAACTTTGAATATCTCTACCCACTTAATTCCTATTCAGGTCTGATCGTTTCAATGATTCATTTCTTCTTCAAGATCATCGTGCACACACCTCATCAAGCATTTCATCCATTGAAATATGGTGCGAAAAGGCTTTCGAAACCAAAAGTAGGTAATGTAAAAGCAAAGGCTAAAATAATGTACTTTTACAAGTTAGACATTAGCCACTTTGGGCTTTTCAAGTGTTCGACAAAATGACTATGAGAATTGCTTCGTTCTCGCTTTTTTGTTTCTTAATGCACAGTCTCGATTATTTGAAATCGTTGAATTATGATAAGTACCTTAGAAAACTAGGCTTGGGTAAAGAAGATCATTATTTCTGGAAGCAAGTAGGGAAGTCGTTGTTGTGCACTTACGTGTTGTTTGGAGCTGCGTGGCTCTACAACAAAACATCTCCTCTTGGTTAGTGGACATTGAGCCTATGCCAAAGGAGGAAAAGGAGCTTGCCCATTTGTAACATAGGATAGATTATCCATACCCAGGTGACAAAGAGGCAATGGATGACTTCATTGCCTAAGGCAAAATGGTGGGCACTATGATTGGTCCAAAAGGAATTATCAGAACTAACAATGATTCCGTCAATTACCAGAAGCAACTTCAGGACCAGAAGTTTGAACATGAAGCAATGAGGATGTGGATCAGGATGAGGAATGAGGTCATTTAAGAGCTTCAAGAGAAAGGTTATGATGTAGAGTAATTAGTTTGCTTTTGATTAATTTGGTACTTACTAAAGTAGACGATAATGAAAAGAAACAGAATATGAAAGAACACGAATGCAGAATGCTTGATGATTATTTTATTGATAAAGGTGTACATTTATACACATTTTAACTATTATTTTGGACCATTGATCTTTTATTGTTTTGATCCAATGGTTGTTGTTTACAATAGAGTTCTGACAATAACAAATGGCAGTTATTTGGATAGCTGTAACATTGTTATAATCTAATGGAATGTAGGTCTTGTGGAACACTTCTAGAATGTCGTAGAAGAATGAAGACTGGATTTGGATCAAGTCTGCTGAAGTACATCTTGGGCTTGTATGGGCTAAAGGAATCCAGCCCACTTGTAGATTATGTTGGTCTGTCCGTAGCTAGCCTTTTTGTATTATCAAAGTCATCGTCTCCAACATTCCTTGTCAAGCGAGAGTGAGGAAGAACCTGGATCGAAAAAAAGAGAGATTCTAGTTGTAAGATATCTAATGAAACTGTCGCTGGAATTGAGATCTTATTCAATGAGAAAGATATCAAATATCTGGAGTTTCTTTTGTGTATGATATGGATGATCCGATCAAGCTTGGAGATTAATGTCGACGTTCTGGCTATCGTGAGTGGTTTTGTGAGTAAGTCAGCTAACTGATCTTTAGTATTTACATACCGCACATCTAATTATCCATTTGTTTTTTTTAATCTCGTATGAAATGTACATCGACTTCGATGTATTTCGTACGAGCATGAAAGACTGGGTTTTGGACAAGTAATCGAGCCCTATTATTGTCACACCAGAGAATTGGTGCGTGTTGTAGAGTAAACCCTAATTCTCGTAGTAATGAATGTAGCCATAGGACCTCTATAGAGATTTGAGCTAAGGCTCTGTACTTTGCTTCAGTATTAGAGCGGGATACGGTAGTTTGCTTCTTTGAGCTCCAAAATGCCAAATTGCCCCCTAGGAGGACATAACCACCACTTCTGGACTTCCTATCATCTGGATCCCCCGCCCAATCAGAGTCACTATAAGCGTGTAGGGATAGAGGTTGGGTTGAGGGACGAAAATGAAGAGCCAGGGAAGTAGTCCCTTTTAGGTATCGAAGTACCCTTTTACATTCAATCTAGTGTTTGTCAAGAGGGTTTGATAGGAATTGACTTAACTTATTTACGGTAAAGCTAATGTCAGGACGTGTGTGATACAAGAATTGGAGTGCACCAAGGATGCTGCGATACAAGGTGGGATCAGCAGAGGATTTCCATCATGAGCAGAGAGCTTGGTGCCAATCGCAAGAGGAGTGGGACATGGTGAGCATTCAGGCATATTGGCACGAGCAAGGAGATCCAAGATGTATTGCCTCTGGGAAAGGTATAATCCTATCCTGTCCCTATAGGCTTCAAAACCAAGAAAGTGATTAATACTGCCCAAAGTTTTTAAGGCAAATTTATTACGAAGTTGCTGAATGATCAATTGAATATCTGTAGTTGAGTTCCCTATTATTAAAATGTCGTCAACCTAGATAAGTAATAGTAATAAGGAACCATGATGCTGCTTGTAGAAAAAGGAGGTGTCAGATAGAGAATTAGTAAAACCCCACTGAAGGAGTGTAGACTTGAGAGCGTTGTACCATGCCCTCGGAGCCTGCTTGAGGTCATAGAGAACTTCGTCTAGTTTACAGACATGTGTGGGCCATGTAGGATCTGTGAAACCAGATGGTTGAGCAATGTAAATGTCTTCAAGGAGAGAGTCGTTTAGGAAAGAATGGTTGACATCTATCTGCTGGATGTCCCAATTATGAAAAACAGCGAGAGAGAGAATGACTTTGATTGTGGATGATTTCACAACAGGACTGAATGTTTTGGTGAAATCAAGGTTTGGGGTCTGATTGAACCCTTTGGCTACAGAGCGAGCCTTGTATTTATCAATGGCTCTAGTGGTTGTGTATTTTATGCAAAACACTCACTTGGTACCCAACAACTTCATGGAGGAGTTATAGGGGACTAAATGCTAGGTGTGGTTTAGGTGTAGGGCTTGAATTTCATCTATCATGGCCTGGCGCCATAAAGGGTCCTTGAGAGCTTCTGTAGGAGTTTGTGGTTCGGATGTAGAGAATATAGAAGTATAAAATTTAGGCTTAAAGATTCCACTTTTGGAAGAGGTTTGCATGGGATGAGAATTAGAGATAGGAGGTAGAGGTGAGCAGTGAATAGGAGAGGGGTCAGGTTGGTCGAGAGAGTGGGTAGGAGAAATATGTTGGGATGATAAAGAAGGAATAGGAAGAGAAGGAGAGGAGTGTACCTGTGTTGGAGTGAGTGACGGAGTCTGGTGCAAGGGAGAGTCCACTGTTCGAGACTGAGCAGGAATAGCCTATAGAGCATCTGTGAGGACAAAAAGAGGCATACTAGGAGAGGCTATAGAAGAAGATGGGGGTTTAGAAAAAAGTTCAGGAAAAGGAAAGTCATGTTCATTGAAACGGACATGTCTAGAGATGTAAATAGATCCTTTAAGATGTAGACACTTGTAGCCTTTATGAAAGGTGCTATATCCAAGAAAGATACACTTACTAGTGTGGAAGCCAAATTTTTGTTTATTGTAAAAACGAAGGAAGGGAAAACATGCACACCTAAAGATCTTAAGATGATCATAAGAAGGCTTTTTGTTAAAAAGTTTTTGAAAAGGAGACTGATTATGAAGAGTTGGCGTGGGTAGGGTATTGATGAGGTAAGTGGCGGTTTGAAAGGCTTCAAGCTAATATGTTAGAGGTAATTTGGCATGAGAGAGTAGGGTGAGTCCCGTTTCACTGATATGTCTATGTTTATGTTTAGCAATATCATTTTGTTGATGGGTATAAGGGCAGCTAAGTCGTGGTTGGATTCCGTGGGTGGCAAGAAATGGAAGTAAAGTAGTAAATTCACCACCATGTCACTGTGTAGGGCTTTTATTTTTCGTTTCAGTTGCAATTCAACAAATGATTTGAATTGTGTAAAAATTATTAATGCCTCCAATTTGTGTTTGATTGGATAAAGCCACATGAATCTGGAAAAGGCATCAACAAAAATGATGTAGTATCGGTGTCCATCTGTGGAAGGATAAGGACTTAGACCCCACACGTCTGTGTGAATAATTTCCAGAGGTTTAGTAGCAGAAATGTGATGTGTGTGGAAGGGTAACTTATGGTGTTTACCATATTGACAAGCGTCAAAAAAATGTAGAGATTGAGGAGAAAATTGGTGATTCATTGATTGCAAAACACGTTGTAATACAGTAGCATTAGGGTGCCCTAAGCGAGCTTGCCACAGATTTATATGGAACTCAGAGAGTAAAGCAGTACATGTGTTAGGGAAAGTAAAATGAGATATGTGATTGATAGAGTTGAATGGTGGGGAGACTTTAAGGGTGTACAGGCCATTCTTGAGCAGACCCTTGAGTAGGATCTTCCCTGTTAGTTTGTCCTTGAAAACATAGCAAGAGTCAGAAAACTCCACAATAAGATTATTATCTTTAGTCAACTGAGATATGCTAAGGAGGTTCTTGCTTGTTTGAGGGATATGGAGAACATTATGAAGTTGAAGTGTAGTAGACAAAGAAGGTATAGAGGAGGTACCAATATGAGAGATAGGGAGAGAATTACCATTACCAACGGTTAATTGATCTCGGCCTGTATAGGTATTGTGGAGTGTGAGGTTGAAGAGATCAGTTGTGAGATGGATAGTAACACCACTGTCAATGAACCAGGTTGGGTTCGATTGTGATTCAGTAGGGGTAGAGGTCTGGGTAGGTTGATGAGCCAAATAGACTTGCTGAGGAAAGGGGGGCCCTTGATTGGTTGGAGGTGGAGCATACCGATGACCCTGCTAGTAAATGTCAAATCGTTTGTGACATTTCAAGGCATCATGACCTGGTTTGTGACAAAGTTGGTAGTAAAGGTGATTGTTTCTGCCCCCTCGTCCACGATTGTCTCGACCTCTATAAGAACCATGACCATTGGAATGAGTCCTAGTGGTAGGAGTTGGAGACTGAGCCACATGTGCGGAAGCTGGAGTAACAGAGAGCTGAGAGTGAGCATGTTGCTGGTCGAGTCGTGTTGCATGCATCATCAATGTGTAGAGAACTTCCTATAGAGAAGAAAGACTAAGCAAATTTGTCAAAAGAACCACAACAGGATCATATTCGCTGCCAAGACCACTTAGGGCACTCAGAATGAGTTCTTGTTCTGTGACAACATGAACAACAACTTTTAAGGTGTCACCAATGGATTTGATCTGCTAAATATAGTCAGCTATAAAGAGGCACCTTTCTGTATGGATGAGAGTCTCTATTTGAGCTACAGAACTTTCACTAGAGAGGTCTGCGCATAAAGCTGAACTAGAATTTGCCAAAGCTCATTAGAGGAGCTAGCATGATTGACTTGACCAATCACAGAATCACCGATTGTGGTGAGTAACCAGCAAAGAAGGAGCTGATCAACACGTTTATAGGCTTTATAGGCTGGGTTGGGAGTGGAAAGAGGAAGAGAGGAAGTATCAGATGTAGAGGTGATTAAAATGGATAGTGGGGGAGAATGATCAAAAGATATATACATCTCCAAATCTAACGCTCTAATGGTAGCTAAGATCTGGGGCCTCCAGTTTAAATAATTGTGTTGACCAAACTTGAGGGGAAGTTTGAAGTTGAGAGTTTTAGAAAGTGCAGAAAACTCAAAAGGGGTAGTGGATGAGGTGATGTTGCTAGTATCAGAGGATGTGGAGGATGCCATTGGACGATTAGTCGGAGAAGGCCTGATACCATGAAAAGAACCAGAATATGAAAGAATACGAATGTAGAATGCTTGATGATTATTTTATTGATAAAAGTGTACATTTATACAAAATTTAACTATTATTTTGGACCATTGATCTTTTATTGTTTTGATCCAATGGTTGTTGTTTACGACAGAGTTTTGACAATAACAAATAGCAGTTATTTGGATAGCTGTAACATTGTTATAATCTGATGGAATGCAGGTCTAGTGAAACACTTCTAGAGTGTCGTAGAAGAATGAAGACTGGATTTGGATCAAGTCTGCTGAAGTACATCTTGGGCTTGTATGGGCTGAAGGGATCCAACCCACTTGTAGATTATGTTGGTCTGTCCGTAGCTAGCCTTTCTGTATTGTTGAAGTCATCGTCTCTAATGATTTAAAGCTATACGCATCACTTTTAAAATAGTTGGACGTAACTGTTGCGTAGATGGATGTGTTTCAATGAATTTGATGTTCCCATCTTTCTTTCTGGGTTTGAAGTGTAGACATGAATGATTCATCGGATAACATGAAGTAGGAATCTTTAATGCCTTGTTACAAGTAGATTACAATCCCAAATCTTAAAAATTCCATTGTTTAACCAGGACTACTATAAGAATTTCTGACATTTTGATGATAGAGATATAGAATATGTGCAGCCTTGGGAATGTATATGCCAAATATAATATTAAAGTGATTTAACCAGATACTGTTAAAGGTGGCTGGGGTAGTTAGCTGTTGATTCGATAACACACGAGATCCCATATACTGCTTGGAGAGTTTGGGAATCCTTTGTAGACTCTTCAACCCAATCAGACCAATTGAATATGTCCCAAGTGAGTGAATTTTGGAAGAGAAGTAATTATTACTTATTTGCACTATCGGGACCTCAATTAGACTTCTTTCGTAACACAAAAACAAAAGAACTAGACTTCTTTCTTAACCCAAAAAAAGAAAAGTACCAGACTTCTTTATAATAGTTAACAACTTAGAAGTTCTTTAAAGAATTCATATATTCATGCTTGAAGCTAAGTTAATGTTCATTTAACTTGGTACCGCAAACTAGAGATTTCAATTTGCCACCATGCTTTTGACCCTGTTCATATGGCTGAAAAGAAATGGTCTATTCACCTAGTGGCCTTGGAGCTACGCCTGCCTGTACTTCCTCAAGAACTTTCTTGGAGGAAATCGATTCCAGGTCCATTTATCGAAATCATCTACTATAGCCAACCTGTAGCAAGGTGCCTGTGCTTCTCTGAAACACAAACAACTCTTAGAGGCGCAAAAGAATGATGAATTTTAGGAAGAACTGACAAGTCTATAGTCACGTAGCTATAATGAGAGATTCAAATAGCATGTTCTTGGCAATAAAGATGACAAGTAGAAATAACTCCCTTTCATTTCGCTACATGAGACCAAGAGGTGAGACTAGAGGAAGAAATGCACAACCAACCCAAATTATTTAAAACTGATCCTACAGAGAATGATGCCTAACTATAGAAATGTCAACTTCAGCAACTAGAAGATGATAGAAATGTTGATAACTTCAACAATAATAGAAGGTATCACCCTTCTCGTGGACAAAATGACTAGAACTTAACTGAAAATGGCTTTGACAAGAACTCGATTTTGATTAAATGGATAGCAAAAGAATATTATTCCTACTAAGCTACACGAGTTAGAGCACATGTTAAGTATAACATAGGTAACTATTACACGATATGTTTTTAGGGATTGCAAAAGAGCTGACTCCACCTCGAAATCAACGGGCTAGGCCTGAATTGACCAAGCCTTGGGGCCCTATTTGTCACTTGGATTTTGCTGCAGTTCAAACTCCTCTCTTATCTGCAAACCATTATCTTCATTCTCAAAGTCAATTATATTGGAAGCCATTTTAGAGGGATCCCTTGCACTAACTCTATAGCTACGATAATCACTTCTAGCTGACAACCCCATAAGCTTCTCGACTAGGTGTCTCATTCAAATCTGCAAAGAATCAGCCATTTGCTGATAAACCACATTTCCTTATATATAACTTACTTCATCTCCCATTCGACCCTTGTTGAGAAATCAGGTCGGGATCCGATTCCAGCCGTAGCGAAATAATTATCCAAAATGACTCTTTATCCATCAATGTACTATAGAGTCTCTTCAACATAAATACAATATTGCAATTTCTAATGGATATTAGACTTAGTCCACCTTTAATAGTAGGTTTGCAAATGTTGGACCTCTTAACTTTAGCACTACCAACTTCATAATCAAAAGAGTTTTAGAAGAATTTTTTCATCATCCTTTCAATATATTTTGTAAGTTATTTTCGCTAAGAGCATGTAAAAGCTCAAGAGAACTAAAATCATTCTTCAAAAATTGTGTAACATCCCGGTACCCATGTTAAGGCTAAAATAGTAAATGTGAGAGATTACTGAGAAATTAGAAAAACATATTTCATGCTCATGCATTACATGATATGCACATACACGTGAAAACTAAATCTTTGCACATAAAAATAATTGTACATGCATTCATTGAAATTTTTTGGGTATAATTGTTTATAAATGTGGGTATATTGAGAAATGTGATTTTTATGTGTTGAAAATTGATTTGGAGAGTGTATTTGTTGATTTAGAATTTTTTGACGAATTTTAGAATTTTTTTTTGAAAATTTGGGTAATTTTTGAACTAGAAAAATTGCTAAGTGACAAAACAATTGTTAAATGGCAGTAGAAATTACTATCTAATGGCAATGGAAATTTTGATGGATGAATTTATAATTTATTGACAAGTGTCATTGAAAAATGAGGGACAATTGGAGTAGAAATTGAAATTGATGGGACTCATGAAATGAAAGAACCCAATCTAATGCTTTAGAAATGAGACATGTCTTAAAACTTATAATTTAAGACATGATTGGGCATTCCTCCTTCATTTTCATAGCTTCTCTCCTCCCTCTTCTTCATGAGTTTTGATTCTTCAAATCTCCATTCACGTTAAACCCAACCCTCTCATCTTCCATTTGCTACTCTTTCACCTTGCTTTCTCTTTCATTCTCACCAAAAATTCAAACCTTCCAACCTTAAGATAATGATGAATGTGGGTTTTATGGAGAGTTAGGGATTTTTTTTAATTTTCTTGAAGAGTTTGAAGATTTGGTAGCTAAATCAAGTAAGTCATGTTTTAATTTTATGGGCAATATTAAATGGAGCATTTATGATGATAGTTAGAGGTTAATGACATGAAATAGTATTTTGTGTATGTATGTGTCGTGAATGATGAAGAGTATGTAAATTTCTTTCTTTTATTGATGAGTAATGATTTATAGAAATGTTTTAGAGGTTGAATGACCATGACAAGGAGTTTTGTATATGCTAGAATGTTGATGAAGAAATGATATATATATATATATATAGATGTTTTGTTTTGTATAAATGCTAAATAATGGGTTAGGAATTGTTTATGGATGATTGATGTTATATCTGATGAGTAAGAAACTATGAGTTATGCTACACATGTTTTTAAGATGGATTGATTGTGAAAAGGATGTTTTAATAAGAATTGGAAGTTGATGAATAGGAAAATAAACATGTCTTGTTTTGGGTTAATGATGAAATTTAGATCATGCTTTGTTAGTGAATGATATTGAGATAAAATGGAGTTGAGAATGAGGAGTAAATGAAGTAGAAAGCGGTGATCTTTGTACAAGTTATGTTAGGTTTAAAATATGGAAAGTTTGAAGATGATGGACTAGAAAATATTCACTGAGTATGCTTGGTCTTTAATATAACTTTTCTCTAGTTATCCAAATGAGATGATTCTTAATTTGAATTAAACTAGAGACATAGGCTAATTTTTTCATGAAGACATCGAATTTAAATTCTATCTTTAAGAGTCCCAAAATTTGACATGAAATTGAGAAATGTGTATAGTACACTGTTGGATGAATGTATATGTTGTGTTCTATTTTGAGTGTATGAGAATTTATTATATTTTTTAGTGTTTATGATCAAGTAGAGAATATGAAATGTATATGGATGATGTTGAATTGAAATTAGGTATATTTAAAGAAATTATCCACTTGAGATGATGAATCAAATGAGTTGAGATTTGAGAGTGAATGAAATCTAATTGGTGTTTGAATTGTTATGAAGTGATATTGCATTAGAAGAGGTAAATTTGGGAAAATTATGAGTGAAAGTGATGTTAGAATGAGTATAGGATCCATTGTAGATGTCTTAGAGAAGGAGAATTGAGTAAAAATCTGAAGGATACATAGTTAGGTCGTGTAAATTGACACTGACCGTGTGTTCCTAATACAAAAATGCCACTAGACCCGGAAGAAACACGGACTGCCAGTGTAAGTCCACACAGCCCATGTGTTTTGACCCCCTAAAGGAGTCTTCATAGAAGTTATAGATCTAGAAGCCCTCTTCGAAACCGTCCTAAGATGATATCAATCCAACATCTACAGCAAAAGTTATGCTTTTTGTCCTAAGAGATGTTTGTTTATAAATGATTGACTTATCAATGTTGTCCAATGAGATGTTTAGGCTTATTAGTGATATTAAATGAGCCTAATTAAAGTAGGATTAAGTTATTAATGTAAGAAGAGTGTACTAAGTGTTAAGGAATGATTTAAAGATTTTGATAATTAGTTATGAGACATGTATTAAGCATATATACTCGGGAATGCCATTGAACATGCATTGTACATATTTAATATACATATGTGTGCGTCAATAGACACTTATACAATTGTGCAAAAATGTGATATGTGTATGTTTTGCATGATATAGAGGAATACATAGAGCACCATCATATAGACGTTTCTAGGATTTCGAGGCAATAGCTTCTGGAGCAAACTGTGAGTAACTTAGAAGGTTTCTCTTGATTGGTTGTTTTTATTTTGTTTGAATTATTGAATGAATGTGATTTGGTTATGTTGATTCTGGACAATGAATTTCTGATGATTTTGATATGTGAATGAGATATTGAATTACTACTTTTATGTGAATGTGACGAACTAAATGTTTCATGACATGATTTATTATGAGAGATGTATTCCACACATGAATGCATGATCAGATAATGAGAGTTGTGACTAGAGTAGTCACCCAAAACGAGCTTAAAGCTCCAAATGTGATTAGAGCCAAAGGCTCACTATGTAAAATGAGCCTTTTATCTCCAACGAATAAGGGACAGTATAAATAAACCCAGTATCCACAATAGATACGAGACAGTTTAGGCACTTGGTCACGACAATGTAATAATCAAAAAAGAGTCACATGAGTATTTCATATGCATTTTGCTAAGCCTTCTGGATTGATTGAAATGTTAAATTGTCTACTGTTGAGTGAGAATGTGATATGTGATGAGTTACGCAAAGTTATGACATATAAGTTATATGTATGATGTGTTGCATGAATTGAGTGAACCATCAATGATGGTTACCTCATAGAGTTTGCAAAACTCAACAAAATTGCAACGTTGATTTTTCAAGACTGAGAGACGATATTAGCGACTGAGAGACGCTACAAGCAGTGTAGACTTTTGCTTTTGGGGACAAGAAGGAATGGCTCAAAGGTCGGTCAGCTAGATATGGACAGATTAGATACATTTTATGTATTTTCCTCTTTCATGTAACACATTTTTGTATTAGGCAATGATACTGTATTGTGTTGAAAGATACATTGTAGATATTTGATTTTTATGAAATGAAATGAGAAAATTTTGGTTTTAAAATGTTGACCTTCTTTATGATGTTTTATAAGAGGATAAAGATAGATGATGCTATGTTAAGTGAATGTTATGATTGACCATTGTAACATTCCGTTCCCATACTAAGGGTTAGAACCCTAAAATTCGGTACATGTGAGATCAAAGAGAGATTTAAAAAATGCATTTCATGCTCATGCATAATTACAGCATACACACACACGTGAATTGTGATTTTTGCACATGAAAATAATTGTTCATGCACTCATTTGGCATTTTTCGGGTATAATTGATCTACAAATGTGATTATAATGGGAATTGTGAATTATATGTGTCAACAATTGAGTTGCAGTGTATAAGTAGTGAATTATAATTTTTGACAAAATTTGAGAATTTTCTAAAATTTAAGGGTATTTTTAGACTAGGAAAAATGTCAAGTGGTTGAACAATTGATAAATGGTGGTAGAACTAAATTTCAAATGGTAGTAGAAATTTTAATATGTGACATTAAGATTTAATGACAAGTGTTATTGAAAATTGGGAGAAATTTGGAGACAAATATGTAGTAATATCAGCAAGAAGGCATTAGCATTTTTTTTAATTATTAAGTGGTGAGTGTCATGACACTCACCAAGCTTTTAACCTCCTCGCTTATAACCCACGATTTACCCAATTAAATGACCATTTCCTTTGTTTTTCTCTTAAACAAAATACTCTCTTCTTTATTCTCTCAAGCTACGACACACTCACTCTCACCCTCCTTATGTTGGGCTTGTGTTATCATCCTTCACCTTAAGACTTCAACACCTTGTTACCTCCCTCATGTTGATGAAACCCACTTCTATTCCATCTTGTTGTTGTATATATATATGATGATTGTAAAAGAATTGGAGGAGCTAGGGTTTCATGGTGATTGAAGAAGCTTAGGGTAAATCAAGTAAGTATAAGCATCACTCTTCTTTAATTGTTGAATGAAACATGTTATGATGATAGTTAAGTGTTAAATGATCATAAAATGAGGATGGACATATGCTAAAAAAAGTGAATGAGGAATGTGGTGGATTCATGTCTTGCTTTTACATGGATGATGATTAATGATTCATAAATTGATTTAGAGATGTTTTAGAGTTGAATGAATCCTTAATGAATGAAGAAAGAAGTGTAGAAAAATTGAACGATGGATGGATATTGTTATGTTCTATTTTTGATGCATAAAAACGTGGATTATTGGTTTTTTTAGGAATGGATTAGGTTGGGTGTGGAATTTAAAGAGAAGGCAAGTATTGTAGCGCCCCCTTACCATAGGGTACGCACCGGGACGCCCGTGGGTCGTACTGACGCATATCCCACAGCAAGGAAGTGCTACTTCTCGCAACTATCACTAAATACTCACATGGCATCAAAATAATTAGACCGCAATACGCAAATCACTAAAATTTAAAACCCCAAATTTATTGCATAAAATCAATGCAAAATATAGACACGTCTATCAGTCCCCTAAAGTCTCAGTACAAATAATCCCAAAAAGGAAACTGATAAAAATGTCTATACTAGGTCATCCTCAAAAGAATCGCCCCAGCTGACCGACCTGTGTGCCATCGCTACGCTTGTCCAAAATCCGCATGGCAGAGACGCGTCTATCTCGGGAGCTAAGTCCTACTAACGCTGCCCTGAAAAATATTAGCAATGTTGGGTGAGTTTGCGAACTCAGCGAGAAACCATCATCGATAGTTCACCCAACTCATGCATATACACAATATATCTCATATATATATTAGCACAATTTAGAACATTATAGAACAATTTACACATTTTTAAAATACTAAAGCACTTTACACATTTATACTATATCACAGCTCAGACATATCGATTCACAACTTAACACATATTGCATGCATTCACAATTTCACTACGCAGTCAGATGCATAATGTATGCAAATTCTCTTTTTATGTTATTGTTGTGACTGAGCGTTAACATTATCCCGATTCGGGCACTTTTCACATTAATCACATTTTCGGCAAGTAAGAGAGCCCTCAGGGTATGCACTACTGCCCACTCTCATTAGGGATAGGAGAGCCCTCTGGGTATGCACTATTCCCTTTTTCACTGATATCGAGCTTAAAGCTCTGTTCACTAAGCTCCAGTCACAACTGTTAATTACCGCTTCAAATCATGCCTAGCATGCACTCACACTTGCACAGTCACTAGCACATATATATCGCTCTACTCAATTCATCACACTCAGGATATTACTCATGATTCGATACACTGATTCATAATCACAAGTACTTGCATTTGTAACACATTTCACATTTGTATCACTCACATTGGCACTTAACTCACACGTTCACAGCACAAATATTCACAATCTCGTCACCTTTATAACACTCACATAGTCAACAATTTACACATTCTCAGCACATTTTATCACACAAAGATTGAGGAACCAACTAGGTTACTCACCTGTAAACTTCCGAGCTACTGCCTGGAAGTCCCAGCAATATCCGTGGTCTGACGATCCAACGGCGCCTCTATAACAGTTCAAACGCATTCTCATCACTATATGCTCAATCAATATAATTCACTAATGCACATGTCTCAATTCAAAGCTATATGATGCATGATCATGATTTCCCAGCCTTCAGTCCCAATCCGCTATCTCTCACTCCACAACCAAAATTCACTATTCACTAGGTCCATAATATCCATCAATTTAGCAAATATCTCATTTAAACTCTAAATTATACTCCAATTGATAATACATAACTCTTAGGTCACTATAGGAACCAGAATCAATTCTCTTTCCATGATTGAGAACTCACTAATTTAATTTCGAACTCTAATAATTTACCTCACTCAAAGATCTCTTTCTCTAGATCACAACAAATCTGGAATCATCTCAATTGGAGGTCTACACTAAAAGATATACCCTAAAAACCAATTCAATCTCATTCAAAATTCCATTCTTCGCCGCGGCCTCCCATCACTCGCCGCAGCGCACAGGGGACACTCGCCGCGGCGTGGGAATCATTCGCCGCGACGTGAAATCCTCTTCACGCCTTCGCCGCGACGTCATCTAGCCCTCGTCGCGGCGTGGAATTTCGCCTGCTCGCCGCGACGTCATCTGCTGCTCGCCGCGGCGAGCACGCTTTTTCTCGCCGCGGTGTGGCCTGCTCCAGACGTCGCGACGTGCGCCCGCACTTTGTCTTCTCCACGCGATTTTTCCGCCATTAATTCCTTACACTCAACATTAAAAACACTCTAACTACCCAGATTCCTCACATTTATGCTCATTAATGCCACAATCACAATAAATATCAACATTAAACACATTAAAAACTTACCAATCACTGAATCGACGGAAACCCTAAAAATCCCCGAAAATCCTCTAACTTCTTCTCCTTCCTTTCCCAGCCACAATGAACCTCAACACTAGCTCAACCTCAACATCTCCAAGATCTCTAGCAGCTCTTTGATCACAATGAAAGGAAACTACAAAATCTCCAAGGGAGAAGCTCGCAATCGACGACGGTGAGGGAGAAAAGGAAAGGAAGGAAATGTTTTCTGATTTCAAACCTAACACACACATATATATATAGGGTTGAATTAAAAACTATAGATCACTGTCTCCAAATTCTTTTCAATCTCAGTCTCTAAATTTCAATAGCTTATCACAAAAATTCTTAAACTCACAACTCTAAATTTTCTCAGTCATTTTCCACTCACTTTCGGAACCGGAATCACAATCATCAGTCTCTAAGTCATTTTTTCGGTCCGGACACATAACTCTAAAAATTCCAAAAAAATTCCCATAATTCCTCAAAATATAAAACACTCAATCTCACGCTCAATTTCAATTTTCACTTCTCTGAAATTCAATTCTCACTCTAATTTCACTATTCCACTCAAATTATCCCTAACTCACTTTAAATCAAATTTAACTCAATTATCTCAAAATTCACAATTTAACTCATAATCACAATTTAAATGCTGGAATAATCATGAATGCATGTCACTATGTATGCATGTGCAAAATACTCTATCTCAGAGGCCACAAACCACTCGATCACTAAATATGCAATCACAACTCTACCCGTACCCATATGCTCATCGCATCGGTAACGGGATGTTACAAGTATAGTGTCTTGAAAAGAGAAAAACTAGGATGAAAGTTTAGAGATAAAAGATAATGGTGTTTAAAGTGGCTGGAATATGTTAGTCGTAACAATTCCAATGGATATGCTTCTGTAATTTAGCAATAACTTTTCAGTAGTTATCCAAATGAGATGGTTTTAATTTGGATTAAATTAAAGATATATGGCTATATTTTGCATGAAGACATCAAATTCAAATTCTGTCATTAAGAGCTTCCAATTTTGACTTGAAGTTTAGTACTGGGTGTAGGAAAAAGTGCAGAAAAAACTAGATACATATTGGGCTTTTGTTCTGTTTTCTTGATGAATTAATGTGAATCTCTTTGGGTGTTTTTATGAAGATGTAAAATGAGTCTAAAGTTAAAGAAAGGGATTAATGTGGTGTCTTGAAATGTGAAGGATCAAGGTGATAGTTAAAAGTGAAATGAAAGAAAAAATAAAGTTGAATATGTGCAGAAAATGGATGATGAATGCACATATATGTGTATGATCTGTTATTAGTAATTATGATCAATCATGGGCTATAATTTGGTTATGGATGATGTTGAGTTGAAAGGGAGTTAGAATAATAGATAAATGATGATCATTGAACTAGAAATGATAGATTAAGCATGAGGAATTGAATGTTGTAAGTAAAGAGTTAAAAAAATTGATCTAAAACTTTTATAAGTTTTCTGTATTGATATAGAGAGTTTTTTACAAAGTTGTCTTCATAGAAGTTGTAGATCTTTCTTTAAGCTTTCCATTGATAGACCTCCAAATAACCTGATTTTTGAAGCATTGGATTCATAACACATTCCTCTATCTCTCCATTAAAATTTAAAGCTTTTGGTTTTGACTTGAAAAAGATTGATTGAATCAAAGTAAGGGTATTGATTGGAAGAGCATGAACTGGATATTTTACCAAACATGTTCTATTATTTTGATGATATCTTGACCTGTAGGATTCCAAATGAGATAATTTTTAATTTGGAGTAAACTAGAGAAATAGGGATACAAATAATATGAAGAAGTCGAATTGTGATTCAGTCTCTAAGATGTTTAATTTCTAGATGGAAGTAATGTATAGCATACTGTTTTTGAATATGACCAGCCCGAAAATGTTTGTGGCATATCTTCCAAATTACTAAACCAAATTGAGTGATTTTGATGTCAATGGAAAGATAAGACATAGAGGAACACTTTTCTAGAAGAGAATGTTGACAAATTACATTATTTTCACTTTCTGATTGAATGTGAATAGTAAACTCGAAAGTGTGACTTGGAAAATTTTTGAAGTTAGTCAATGAGACAGAAATGGAGATTTTAACGGTTTTAGTGAGAAATAAACCTAAGTATAAATTATACTTAGATGAGTTTTGATATGAGAATGACTTTGTGATGAAATTAATGGTAAAATACCCGAGAATGTCATGAATATGTGTTGTACATATTTCATTTCAGGCATGTGCATTATTAAGCACTTATGATTGTACGAATTGTGATGTATGTGTATCTTACATAAATGGGTTGTGCAGGTTAAATGTCTGCATTCAGGCGTTCCTAAAATTTGGAAGCAAATATTAATCGGGAGCGTATTGTGAGTAGACCTAGATGGTCTTATTTCATTGTTTGTTTTGTGTGAATTTTGGTATTGATTGACTATTGAATGTCTATATGAAAGTGATTGATTGTGTTGGTTTCTAAACAGGAGGTCCGATGATTGTGATGCTTGGTTGAGATATTGAAGTGTTGCTTGTATGTGAATGAGATGAACTAAGTGTACATAATTTGATGATAAATGTGTTTTGAATGAGTATTTGCATGCAAGTGAAAATGTGATTCTTAACTTAATGTTGAATGCTGAACTAAGGTCCGATGATATGAGAATGTGATTGAATGGGAATATGCAAATGTGATTGATGCATTTCATTTCATGAATGCATGAAACATAATGACAGCTGTGACCAAAGTAGCCACCGATCAGAGTTTAAAGCTCAATGAGTGAAAAAGAGCCTCGAGCTCAAAAGTGATTCAGAGCCTCAAGCTCAACGTTTAATGAATCCTATATAGGACAATTATCAATGAGCCATATATGAGACAATTATCAATGAGCCCTATATGTGACAGTTTAGGCACTCGATCACAACAAAGTAATAAATAGAAAGTGGGTCTCATGCACACTGCATATGCATAATACGAATAATTAAATTGTATTGATTGCGAAACGTGAAATGTTGTAAATGTGATTTATGTGTTATGTGACTTGATGAGCTATCTATAATGATCACTCATTGAGTTCGCAAAACTCACCCAAAATTTGCAAATATATTTCAGGATAAAAAATACCCCGTTAGGCAAACATGAGTATCCTTACAACATTCGAGTAAGGGATAGAAGTCGGGATTAGTTCGCGTCTACATTAATATTTTCCTTTTTTTGTATAAATTTTTATTTTATAATTTTTGTAAAATAATGTATTCCAAAATTTTTGTATAATGTGTATACAATGGTTTTTATGGTGGAATGTAAAGACATTATGACTAAAGGGTTTTGTATTTATAACGGGACCCAATTAGGTATTGAAATTCTATTGATTATATTGTGTTGATTGAAAATGTTTATGAATGAAGCGGGCACGAGTTGGTTATTATTTTTGCATATGTTTGTTGTTGTTTTTTTAAAAAATTTATACTAATTTTTGAATGATTGAGTGTTCTAGCATGTCATTTTTACGGGGTACGGATTCGGATATCATCCAAGATATCGGGCACGTGTCTTGCGGGAGTGGGGTATTATAAACATAGCATGCCATTATTATATGTTATGTATTTTTTTTATTACATTAGGTATCCCGGCTTAGCCAGACTAATCTTAAACTCCTAAGACCCCACCCCAAGAGCTTTAGAGGAGGTAAACTTGAAACTCCAAGATCCCTCAAGTTTCTACGTAGCCTATATACTTCTGCGCACAAGGAGTTTTTACATACTTGATTGTTCAGCTGATGATTGCTTACTAGCCTCTCCTTACTCAGCATCAGGTTCCCATCAGCCTCCAGGTTCCCTAGCAGCTCCAACTCTCGCACTGTCGGTAGAAGTGGGATATCCGTAATTGATCCGATCCGTAATTGAAATGTTCTTTAGGCATCTCAGTATGTATCCTAAGACAAGGAGCTGCTACAAATTGAATATTACTACCATAAGAGACAACTCTATTAGATAATGAAGCAAGTCTCTTTTGAATCCTCTCGATCGGGGTAAGACATTCATAAAAGATGAGTCTCTTAACAGAAATAGGATGTCCGGAATGAGATTCTTTGCTCCTGTTAAGGTATTCTAATCTTGTGCCAATTACACAAAAATATGAAATGAGATTTAATAGAATAAGATAGGAGGTGATTCACTAAGTCCAAATAGATGATATTATACATGCAAATTTAAACAGAATCAGATTTCTGTTCGAGATAAGACCGAGAAAATGAGAATCAGTCCCAAATTCCCCAATCTAGCCTCCTATATCTAAGAAACCGCAAATAACCATTTCTCTCTCCCTCTCTCTCTCCATATTATATTTATAAATACTATTCGGCGGCAAGCTTGACCCTACTGCCTAGAGCACTGGTCTGTCTCTCAATAATGGAGTCTTCTTCACTCTCACTCTCACTCTCACTCTCGTCTCCAAATGGAGCTCCTCAGTTTTTTACACCCTTCCCAAACCACGAATTCATCTTCCGGAAACGTTTCTCTTCCCATTTCACCGATCAGAAGCGTTCCGGAATCATCTCCTTATCGCCGATTTCTCTGCGACCAGTGCTTCGGAGAGACTCGTTACCGCCGTTGTGTTCTGTATCGTCGGACGACGCTAGGCTTGGGTCATTTGGGGAACCGGAGGCCCCGAGTTTTATGGTGTTTATAACGTCTGAGAGAGTGAAAGTGGCGGCGATGCTTGGTCTGGCGCTGGCGCTATGTAACGCGGATCGTGTGGTCATGTCGGTGGCCATTGTACCATTGTCTCTTGCTCATGGTTGGAGCCCATCGTTTTCTGGCATCGTTCAGGTCGCTTTTTTAAAACTATTATGGTGAATTAGAATCGTTTTGAAGTTTGCTTCTCTAAGATTTATTCTTTCTATATTTAGAGCATTTGGTAGTAGTTAAGTAAATGAATCCAATTTCCTCTATTGGTTTCTTTTGTCCTGAGACATCCAATTGATCCATTACTTGCAGGAATAAAGATAACTTGTTGAGTAAGAGAATGTATGGGAGATAACATACTGTAGGTAGATGATATCGCTGACAGTTGTCTGTTCTGGTGTCATTCTCAGTTATATTTGTTTTTCTAAACCTTTGATAGATCGTTGTTGCAGTCGTCTTTCCTCTGGGGATACCTAGTTTCACCAATAGCAGGCGGAACTTTAGTAGATTATTTTGGTGGTAAGGTGGTGATGGGATGGGGAGTGGCCTTGTGGTCATTGGCTACCTTTCTTACTCCTTTTGCAGCCGAAACTTCTTTATGGGCTCTACTTGCTATGCGTGCTATGCTAGGCATTGCAGAAGGAGTGGCCCTACCTAGCATGAACAACATGGTGGCTAGGTATTGATGTTCTACTTCATTCATGGTTTATTTTGATCACTGCATTGTCATGAATTATAGACTGCATTCGAAACTTTTTGTAATTATGAATTGGACAAGTCCAAATGATGAAGAAACTGTGTTGATTTTATTAATCAGGTGGTTCCCAAAAACAGAACGAGCCAGAGCTGTTGGGATTGCAATGGCAGGATTTCAGCTTGGAAGTGCAATAGGGCTCATACTGTCGCCAATCCTCATGTCCCAAGGTGGTATATTTGGGCCGTTTGTAATTTTGGATTGTCAGGATTTCTGTGGGTTTTGGTTTGGTTGTCTGCAATATCAAGTACCCCTGATCGAAGTTCTCAGATATCAAAATATGAACTGGAGTACATATTAAGCGAGAGGAAGAAATCCTTTTCAGTTCAGAATAAACCTAAGACAACAAAAATGATCCCTCCCTTCAGGCGCTTGCTATCTAAGATGCCAACATGGTCCTTAATTGTTGCAAATGCCATGCATAGCTGGGTACTGCAATATATCACTTTCTGTTCTTTTAGATAATTATGCAATGAGCCCACTGAAATGTTCTTTCTATGCTACTCAAAGTAATGGTGTCTTATTATATGGTCATTGTAGCATATCTTTCCAAGTTTCATTTATAACTACTATCTTCTTAAACATCACTTTTTCTTTTTGGGTCACTTTTACTACCTTGAAATATTTTGCAGGGGTTTTTTGTGATTCTTTCTTGGATGCCCATTTACTTCAACTCGGTATGGCCTAATGCTTACTTATGTAATATGTTGTCATTCTAATTGGCTAGGATGTAATCAAATCTTGTATATTTTTAAATTTAATACAGATAACATTTGACTGCAGATATATCATGTTGACCTCAGACGAGCAGCATGGTTTAGTGCTGTTCCATGGAGTGTGATGGCATTCATGGGATATTTTGGTGGCATGCTGTCAGACATGTTGATAAGAAATGGCACTAGTGTGACTTTGACTCGCAAGATCATGCAGGTGCATTCTACCAGTCATACACCATGGCATCTGTATTAATACTATATGGCTTATAAATATAAACTGATTTTGGTAATGCATAACCCATTCTCTCTTCCCTGCGAGCATGGAAAATTTTAATAATCATTTTATTATTTGGGATTTGCATTAGGGTTATGCCAAACATTCATATAGGGGTTTTGGAAACTTTACTGTTAACTAACCATTTTACTTCCATGACCGCCCTTTATTCTCTAAATATCTTTCTTCCTAAAACAACCATATGGGCTATGTTCTCTATTTGGATGCCCTCATCACGATAAGTTAAGGCTCTATTGCTGGAATGGGCCTGCACAGCACTTTTCTCACCCAACCCTCCTGTATCATGAATGACTTAATGGAAATTAATGTTCATTATAAGGTTGTTTACTGTTTCTATACTTGTGTCTGTAATGTCAGTTTCTTGCTCTTATATTAAGCATTAAATTTGTACTTCTCTGCAGTCAATTGGTTTTCTTGGTCCAAGTGTTGCTCTTATTGGTTTGACGACCGCAAAAATTCCCTCAATTGCTTCTGCTTGGCTTACTCTAGCGGTTGGGTTGAAAGCTTTCAGTCACTCGGGGTTTCTTGTGAATCTTCAGGTTGGTCTGCTAAAAGATGCTATGTTAAATCATGAGAGAAAATTGTCATTTTTTCTTGACTTGCATTTGTTTCTACTTCCAGGAGATAGCTCCTCACTATTCCGGTGTTCTACATGGTACCGTACCCTGTCTACTACTTGAGTTCGATATAACCTGCCTACATGTATCATGTTATGATTTCTCCTGCAAAAATTATTCTTAATTCAACTTTGGACTTCTACCATTGGACCAAAGAAATGGTAGCAGACCACAAGCTGACAACAATAAACTCTAGCATTCAAAATCTGAACAATGTTTTTGGTTTTTGATTTTTGGTATAGGACTATCAAACACTGGTGGAACCTTAGCAGCAATTGTGGGAACAGTTGGAGCTGGTTTCTTTGTTGAATTGGTTGGTTCTTTCCAAGGATTTCTGTTGCTCACATCACTCTTATATTTTCTTGCTACCCTTTTTTACAACGTTTTCTCTACTGGAGAGAGAGTTGATTTTGATGGAACAGGTTAGTAACGTTGATTTTTGATTTCATTTCTTTTTCAAAATTTCCGATTGTCTGCATCTTTCAAGATCCCCCCGAAATTCCGTTTTATCTTTTTACCTGTTATGGTTATCCAATTATAGTGGATTAGTATTTGGCCATTGTTTCATAGACATGTTGATAATAGTTTGAGAATCTTCTGTCCAGTTTGTTGCAACCCATGTACAGAAACAGTGTAACCCTGGTAGGATGCCAAACAACGCTTTATTTGTCATCCTTTATGCAGACATATTAAGACTTTCAATTTCCTATTATATCTATCTGATAGCTTACACAATTTTTGATCCACAGCACATTGACTGCAATTTACAGCTGTGATCAATCTAGTCTTAGCTTATGAGTTATGAAGGTGATTATGGACAGTTGTAGCATTATCCTTGGAAGTAGATTTAACAGGAAAGGAGAGGCTTGCTGGTTGTGAAAATAATACCTCTGCATGTTGAGACAGAATTTTGTTTTCATTTTACGTTTCTTCTCCACCGTATCTGGTTTAAAAAATGTAGAGTTGACGTTCATCGACCGCTTGGATGTCTCAAGTACTGTGGATGTGGTGCATGAGATCTTACCAGTCTAGGTTATTTCATGTGTAAAGCTGTCTTGCGTAACAGTTCTGTACATACTCTGCAGTCTTTTTATCGTTCATGTTAATAAAATTGGAATATTTGAATCGAAGTTCCCAATTCATGTCATTGGTAATTTGATTGGCTAAAGCGGCAAGGATTAAATTTGATTTACTTTAGGATGCAATAAATTCTATAGCAGTAAATAGTCTATAAAAGCAATGTTTTAGACATCAGATTGGTCAAAAGAAAGATTCAAAGTTTAAACATTTAATTAGTATTAAACTGTTATAAAATTAATATATAATAAATGAAAATAAAATTATAAGTAAAAATAAAATAGTTTGTTAAAATAAAAGCATATATTAATGTCCATTATTATATAATAAACTAATAATAAATTAAATTTAATAATTCAAATTAAATATGAAATCTAATATAAGATTTAAAATAATAATAAAGATCAAAATTGTATTTTCAAAAGAAATTGTGTCTCTTTATTGTCAAAATTCAAATAAATTATAAAGTAGTAATGTATAAAATTATTATGAATTGTAAATTTGTAATACATCATACTTTTAAGTTAAAGGTAATCAAAATAAGATATGAATTGAAGATCAATAAATATTTTAATTCATTATTGTAAATACATTTTCTTCATTAATTTAAATTCAAAATTAGTATGGTCAATACAATTAATATCAATTGGATCATTCTTTCTTTTCTTACTAAGTGGTTTAAATACATAAAAAATCAATTATAAAAATAAAATTTTAAATAAGGAAAAATTATAAGTTACTTGTTTTCAACTAAGTCATTAAGTCTTTGATATTCTAAACGATTTCTTTTTTGTATGCAGTACATTAAAAATGACCCAAATATGGTTACAACAAAATGTAGAAGCTGTTTTTTGATTAATTTAATAGCAAGTTTTTTTTTAATGTTGAAGTACTTTTACTAAATAATCTCCACTACTTATCTATATTTTAAATTAATAGTTATAAGAAATAAAAATTTATACTATTAATAAGTAAACAATGAAATAAAAGTATAAACTTGGCTGCATTTTTATTATAAGTTCTTTATTTTAGATGATCTATCCAAACTCTATAAATCTTCACAATACAATTTAATTTCACTTTTTGTCTTTGATTGTTGTTCAATAGAGAAAATAATTTTGGATTTAATCATATCAAACATATCGCCTATAATATTGTTTGTATATGCATCTCCACTATATAAATAATAAGGATTGAGAAAATAATATGCTAAGTAGATCTTTTGAGTAAGATGCTTATCCTATCATCAATTAAGAATATTTATAATTGTTTTGTGAGCTTTATACATATCATCATATATATACCCTAAAGATAACTCCTCATCTAAGTCAACAATCCTCAACAACTTTATAAGCGGAGCCACAATCTTCAAAATGATTAAACATACATCCTAAAATTTATTATATAGAATAATAACACAAATTTATTTCCTTTTGTACTTTTGATAACCTATAACTTGAAAAATATTTACTTGTTACTAACTTTTGAAGCAGTTGTTTATGTTCATAAACAATTTTCAAAGTTAGTTAGAACTTTTGCTTTCTTAACCAAGACAAACATTGGATATTATTATACACAAAATTGTAATCTTCCATACATGTGAAGCAAGAAAAGAAATATGGTCTATACTACTAATATCTTTTAAAATAAGATTTGTACAATGAGCAACACATGGAAACTAATAAATATGCTCATACTTTAATTGTAATAAGTATCCAACATAATTACTGCATTATCTGTGAAAAATGCACAACATTGTTTGGTCCAACCCACTTGACAATTTCAAAAATAATTTAGATAAAGCCATAATAGAAGCATTAATAAACTTGATAAAACTTGTTCCAATTTTACAATAAAATAAGAAATTAATTAAGATTCTCTATCTTTGATCAGTCCAACCATTTACCATAATAGTAAATCTTGTTGATTTCTAACTAGACTTATATGTATCCACAAATCAACTGACAATTTTTTTTTTAAATCTTGAAGAAAAACACACGAATCTTATAATAAGATGTTTTAAATCCTGGATCTATTGTTGTTATAACACCTATTACTTTTTGAAAATATGGAGCATTTAAAGTATTTAAAGGAACACATGAATGATAGAACCACCTAGCCTATACTTGTTTACATCGCAAAATAATATCCTTATCGACCAAAACATTTTTTACCTTTGGGTGAGAACTATGAGTAGTACTTGGAGGAAAATAAGAATCTATATCAATATTAGCTTTCCTTTTTCCTTTATCTAATATTTTGGTTTTGCATCATCTCTAAAAGTTATATCATGAGTCTCTTTATTATTATTATTTAACTTATTGCTGTAAATAATTTCCATTCCTCTTATGTACATTAAGTGGTAGATTTTGTAAGAAGAAAAATTACCCTTAGCACTAACAAGATATTCTTTCATTTTATAAATTTCTCCCCTTTAAATATTCTACCATAAAACATAAAATTATGTTGAATATTCCCATCATATACCCGAGAAAAGAAAAATAATTTTATGTTGGATCGGACTTATTACGAGTATAGGATGCTATGTTCATTAAATCATTTTTAACTATTCCATATTCTCCATTATAATTTTAACCTGAAAAAATGAGAAAATATATATTTTAATTTTGTACAAAAATAAGTCACAACAATAACTAGAATAAAAATAAGTCACAAAATAATGAGCGAAAGAAGAAAGATGAAACGAAAAGATAAAAGTCGATCTTGAAAATACCTCTTGACTTTATCTTTTGATTATTAAATCTTTATATCTATTTGACAATATAAGATTTGACTTCAATCATCACAATCAATAAAAGAAATAATAATAAAGGAGACTTAACTTGTGTCAAGTACACAAGGAATCAAAGTATATTAGCAGAAATAGAAAAGATGTTGAAAAGAATTGAAAACATTTAAGAAAATCAATTCAAATTGGAACATAACATGACATCTTTTTGAGATTGAATATATCTAAAATGTCAAAAGTTAAGTATGATTAAAGAAGGACACTCATAAATTATACCAAAACAAAATTACTTATCTATACTAGATTACTAGTCCTTCTTTAAACATACTTCTTTAAGTTAAAGTTTAAACATCATTCTTTAACATATATACTCTGTATTATCATAAACAAAATTACTTATCTATACTAAATTACTAATCAGTAACTTCTTCTTTAAATATACTTCTTTATGGTTTAAACATCACTTTTAAATCCATTCTTAAATTATCCTACACAAAATTATTTTCGATACTAAATAACTAATTATTAGCTTTTAAGTGTTCTTTAAACATACTTCTTTAAAGTTTAAACATCACTCTTTAACATATTATTAAATTATCTAAACAAAATTACCTATCTATACTAAAATACTAATTAAAAACTTTTTAATTTCCTTCTTTAAAGTTTAAACATTATTTTTAACATACTATTAAATTATCCTAAACAAAATTACATCGTATACTAAATTACTAATTAATAACTTTTACTTTCCTTCTTTAAATATACTTCTTTAAGGTTTAAACACCATTCCTAAACACACTCTTAAATTATCCTAAACAAATTTCCTTATCTATGCTAAATTACTAATTAATAACTTTTATAGTGTCCTTTAAATATACTTCTTTAAAGTTTAAAAATCACTCCTTAAAACACTCTTAAATTATGCTAAACAATTTCCTTTTATATACTAAATTACTAATTAATAACTTTTTAGTGTCCTTTTTAAACATACTTCATTAAAGTTTAAATAAAATTATTTTTCTTTTTGGTCAACAAATACTAATAATATAATATTATAATGTCCTAAAATAATTGAAAATAATATCTTTTCTTATTTTTAAGTTTTTCTATTTATTTCATACTCTTTATATTTCAATTGATCATGTTACTTTCATGATTTGTCTTTGCATGTTGTGAAGATTCCTCCTTATTATATCCTTAGTCTCCATTTGTGAGTCTGTTTATTAGGAAGATTCTAATTTGCTACGATGATTGAAGTGCAGTGGGTATGTAATTTCTTTGCGATTATTTCTCAGATACTGCCTAGATATATTATTCTAGTTCTTTATTTCCCTATTTAGTTTTATGATTCTATGATTCTCCATTGATATTTGTTTATTGGACTCATAGAGGGATCACTAGTTCTCCACTTACGTTATGGAGCAGGTCTAGAAGTGACCAGTTAGAGGAATCTTGCTCAAGCTTTAGGAGGAAGACTGTTTGTTGCAGTGCCTATTAGTAACCTAGTTCTTGTTAAAGAAGAAGAATGTATATTTACAGATCGTCATGATCTAGAGAAAACCAATTAGTATATTATTTAACTAGCTAATTTTCATTTATACCAATTAAAAGTAAAAATTGAAATATAAATTAGGCCAATTTGAATCCAGTTGAACTAGCTGGTGCATTCCATTTTTAAAATCATTGATAAAAAAGTAAATACTTTAAAGCATTTGCTAAACATATAAGCCTACTGGATAGGTGCTAGTTCGATGCATGACTAAGTCATGTCACAAACTCATCAATGTTCAAATGAATCATCTATGCAAATCTTTCTAAGTAGTAGGACTATAAGAAATGACCCTAAATACTCTCCAATTCTAATTGACTTTCATTGCCACATAACCAGGCAATTTTTGATTGGGATATCATCTTGTCTTTAAGGCTATTGTAACAATCGATTGGTTGACTTGGTCTCCAAAACATACAATTAAATATTTGAAAGCAATAGTACATAGTTTACTTCTTAGGCTTGTAATGAAATTGGCATTATTTTATGCCTTAAAACTAACTGGTTATAGTTTGATAACAAAATAATTTAAAGTTATTCTTGATAAGTGCTTAATTCTATATATTTACTCTATAATGATTAGTAATTAATATTAGAATGTCCTTAAGATACTAATTTTGGTTTATATTTTATTTTAGGTACAAATTGGAAGATGACAGTGCGTCGTAACGCTAGTCAAAATAAAATAACTAGACTACTACTATAGCAATGGCGAGTCTAGGTTGATCCCACAAAGAGTGTGTGTAAAGTTGTTTAAATGAAATTAATCGATGTTTACGTTTTTTTTTTGGGGGAGGGAGGGGTAAGGTTTGGATTAAAAATAAAATAAAACTAGACTAATAAAAGAAAATTAAAGAAAACATGCGAAAATGATAAAAATGGAAAATTTGGTAGAGACTCGATTCTTGGGTTCAATATCGACTTACACCCTAATTAAGTATATTTCTTTGATTTGTTATTCTTAAACCTCTCCTAGCAACTATTAATCGTGAGTTAATAATTAACTCGAGTTTTCTCTTAGGTTTTGTTTAATCAAGATATGATTGTTAATTAAACCTAACTACTGAATAGCCTAGGATATGCTCTCTAGATATAATTAGATAGTAGCATTATGAATTAGAAAAATCGATTAATCAAGGCAACAATCACATACGATGCGTCTTTTAACCTAGTTCATGTTATCCCTAATGATTACGCATCATTAATCATTACATATGAATTTCAACATAACAATTACGGATTATATCAAAATTTTAGTATTGAGTTTGCAATTAAACGATTCAATGAATGCATTAAAATCATTTCACAATACCCAATGGGTTTATACACAAATAACTGAACAATAATAAAAATCTGATTATCTATACACAAAATTCAAATCAATTAACACAAGATAACATCATCAATTCCTAATGAGGGAGAGAAACAACAAAAAAAAAAGAAATAGATTTAACTTGGGTCATCGATATCAACATCGATGTCACCTCCAAATTTACATCATGATGCCTAGCCTTCCACGGGTCTCTCCCAAAAAAATACTTTAGCCCCACAAAAATTGCCCCCACCGAAGACCCCTTTCTGCTCTTTACTACGTCTCCCTTCTCGGTACTGTTCTGTTTCTCTTGGCCACACTACTGTTTGGGATGTGACAAATAAATTTTCTGTCTATTGCTCGTATTCACGTTTTTTTAAAACCTATGCAAAACCCTTGCTTCTAATGACAATGTTTCTGCTACTTGCCAAACATCCTCTTGCTTAACATTTTGTGCTCCTAGGACATCTTTCCTGCATTGCCGTTTTGGCTCATGCTGTGTGTTGGATGTTTCATTTTATTCACGTGTATGGGGCTATTGCTTGGCTTACACTTTTGGTTGGTCCTCCTCCACGTTGCACGTCGTTTCACTTGTAAGTTGCATGTGTTTTGTTCTTATGGCCATTTCTTCACCATGCATGCATCCAATGTACACGTGAGCTGAGTCTAGGCTGTTGCATTTTATTTCTTTAAGCTCCATCAAGTCTACAGAAAATATTTAACAAAATTTAATCTCTTTTTAGATAAAATATGAAACTAAACGACTTGAGTTATTAATAATAAAATGCAACAATTTTTTCTCAAATGTGCTATGTTAATGATTTAACACAATGTAAAATAGAAATGTAAAATATGTTATAATTGTAGCACCTCACTCTCGCAAGACACGATGTCGACATCCCATGTGATATCCGAAGTTAAATGCTTCTACGAGGTGACATGCTAGAATACTCAATCAGTCAAACATTCAAAACTCAATACAATTTTTTTAAAACAATATATGCATATGTAGAAATCAATAATCAAAATCGGCCTAATCTTTTCAATCATAACAATACAATCACTTTTGTTATCACTACACTCCAATTCATTCTCATTTACAGACCTTTCCAATATGGAAAGTTAATACATGCAAAATGTATTCAAATACACTTTTGTATACATAAATAAGAAAGTATAAATGCAGACGCAAACTGATCCCGATCTCTATCTCTTACTTGTATGCTGTAGGTATACTCCCGTTTCCCTAACGGGTATTCTTTTGATCCTGAAAAATATTTGCAAATTTTAGGTGAGTTTTGCGAACTCAATGAGTGAGCATCATTGATGGCTCACCTAGTCATATAACACATAATTCACATTCACATCATTTCACATTTCACACTTAATACACTTTAATCATTCGTATTATGCATATGTAATGCACACGAGACCCACTTTTTATTTATTACTTTGTTGTGACCGAGTGGCTAAACTGCCCCGTATCCATTAGATACCAGGCTCATTACTAACTGTCCCTTATCTGATGGGGCTATAGGGATCATTTCACATAGTGAGCCTTAGGCTCTTAATCACTTTCTGAGCTTGAGGCTCTTTTCACACTTTGAGCTTTAAGTTCTGATCGGTGGCTACTCTGATCACAACTCCCATTATTTGATCATGCATTCATGTATGGAATGCATCTCACATTTTCAATTAGTCGACTCATGGAATATTTAGTTTGTCACATTCACATGCAAGTAGCACTTCAATATCTCATCCACATTTCACAATCATAGGACCTTCTGTTTGAAATTCAACACAATCAATCACATTCATATGAGCATTCAGTAGTCAATCAATGCAAAAATTCAAACAAAACAAACAATAAAATGAGACCATCTAGGTTACTCACAAGACGCCTAGATTAGCGTTAGCTTTATGATATGGAAATGTTTGAATGAAGATGTTTATCCGCACATCAAAATTATACAATACACAAATTGCACACACATTAATAACTTTGCACAATCATAAGCATTCATTTATGCACACGTGTGTATATGGAATATGTGCAATGCATGTTCATGACAATCCCAAGTATATTATCAAATTTCATAATTTAATCACTCATCATTTCTTTGAATCACAACCTCAATCCTTTGGTACTTTGATATCAATAACTCATTCACTAATTTACCATATATATATATATATATATATATATATATATCATTGTCAACTTTCTGCTTTACAACTCAATATTTCCTCTTCATTCCTATTTTATTTCAGCTCAACATATCACAATCAAATCAGAATCTATCATTTTCTATAATCATCAAAAACAGAAAATCGCTCTCACGTTTTTTGCACTTCTTCACTTCAGTTTTTTTGCATTTTCATATTTTTACATTCACTTTATTTTCTTCCCCTAACTATCATTTTAATCACTCTTTCTCATCTCTAGACATCACCATACACCTATCTCTTAACTCTAAATTCATTTTCAATCATCTCTAAAATACTCCAAAACTTACGTTTATATATATATATATATGTATATAGTGAAAACATCAACATGAACAGTGCATTCACATATTCATTTCTCCAAATTTTTATGTTCTCATCACATACATATTTTAGTTAATCTTTCAACTTCAAAAATCATTTCTACAACATTTTCATCATCAAATATGAAAAATCAACATGAACGGCACACTCAAAATCTCCTCACTTATTTTCCAACAAATATGAATATCACTGTTCTTAACCATTTTATAGTGAGCTCATGATGCATGGTTCAATTCATACAAAAATACATAATTATAACAAGCTTACTTGTTTGAAGCTCTAACATCTACAAAAATCTCGTAGCCCTAATCCCTCATGTAACCATGTACATTAACTTGAAGTTGACAGGGGGGTTCGGTTTTTCTTAGGATAGAAGAAAGAAATACCAAAGAGGAAATAGTACTGGGTAAAAGAAAACAAGATTTCTCTCTGTTGGAGATTTGATGAAAACTCTGTGTTGAAGATAAACTAGAGAAAGAAGCTTTGAGAGAGATAAAGACAAGTACAATAACTTGTCTTTCAAGGTTAATAAAGCTTAACTTTAAAGCTTAGACACCTATCTATTTCTTAACCACTTATCCACTTCCCTTTATTAAAACTCACTTATGTATGATTTAATAAAATGTAACATCCCATCATCGACGGGAAGGTTAGAATAGTAATTCTGAGTGGTTAATGAGTTTTTAGAAATGCCTTTACATGTTCATGCATAATACAGCATACACATACATGTGAATAGTAAATTTTGCACATGAAAATGACTGTATGGGCATTCATGGCATTTCCCGGTATAATTATTAATAAATGTGATTGTTACTGAAAAAATGTGATTTGCGTTTATGAAAAATTGAGTTGGAGAGGGTCATTGTGGTTTTTGAATTTTTGGAGAATTTTATAAATTGTTTTTCTGAAATTTCGGGGTAATTTTTGGACTAGAAAAAATGCCAAGTGGCAAAATAATTGTTTAATGGTAGTAGAAATTATTGTCCAATGGCAATGGAAATTTTTCTAAATGACTTTAGGAATTAGTAACAAGTGCCATTGAAAATTGGGAGATCATTAGAATAGAAATGGGACTTATTTGCTAAGAATTGGACATGTGGCAAGTGACATAAGTCACTTACCAAACATTGCCTTAAGTCCACTTAAGCTTTTGACCCCTTTTTATATTGCTCTTCCATGATGCTTCTCATTTTAAAGGCTATTAGTGATTTAAGTGAGAATTCTCCACCAATTTTCGTAGCTTCTCCTCTTCCTTGTTTCTTCTTATTTTTGACCATCTTTTATACTCTCTTTCACCTTGCTTTTTCTTCTTTTGGTTCACTAAAAATCTAAGCCTTCTACCCCGCTCAAGATGATGATGATTTTGTATGGTAGTGGAAGTTAGAGAGTTTGTGACAATTTTGGAGATTGGAAGATTTGGAAGCTTAATTAGGTAAGACTTGTGTCTAATATCATGGATTTGTAGTTACATAAATCATTTGTGATGTTATTTACAATTAATTCCATGGAAATTGTGTTTTGGGTATATGGGTGTGTGAATTTTTTGTTTTTATTGATGATTAATGAATGATGTAGAATATGATGAATGAGAGTTAGAGATGTGTTGGAAGTGAAAATTGGAATGAATTGATGTTTGGAAGAGTGTAGGAAAAGTATGAAGAATTAAGTGCATGTTGATGCTATGTTGTAGGTTAATGTTCAAGTAGAGGCTTTGCCTTAGTTGTGGTTGATTTCTTGAGTGAATTGAGTGGTTATTGGTGAGGAAATGGTGTGGAAGAGGTAGGAGAAGAGTTAGGTGATAATCTGGAAAATTTGATTTGAGTATGTTTCAATGATTTAGCCATAACTTTTTCTATGATTGTGCAATTGAGATGATTTTTAGTTTAAATTAAACTAGAGGTGTTTGAATATATTTCTTGTGAAGGAAATGATGTTCAATTTTGTCTTTAAGAGTCCCAAATTTTGACATGAATGTGGAAAAGGGTGTAGGGATGAACAGTAGCTCTAGAATTGCATTTTGTGATCTGAAACTTTGAGAATTTTTCTGGGTTGATTTAGGCAGATTTGGTTAAATTGGTCCTCATGAAAGTTGTAGCTTTTCTTGTTAGCTTTCTATCTCTATAAAGTATGACATTTTTTTGATATCGGGGTTAAAAGTTATGATCTGTTGCCTTTTGGATGTTATTCTAAAGATTATCTTGCTTTGTTTTTGAAAATGTCCATAAGGGTAGGTTTTGTGGATGTTGTGCTTTGAGGCAAATTCTGGACTGATATGGTTTAAATTAGATCAAGTAGCCTTATTGAAAGTTATAGAGGAATTTCATAGCTTTTCAATGATGTATAATATGTCATTTTTGGATGTGGGAATTGAAAGTTATGAATTTTTGAACTTTGGATGTGGTTTAGGATGAATTTATGGGGCAGAAACTTTGATTAAGATTTTGACCCTTTTAGAGATTGAATTTGCTTCCATGTTTTTCATGAAAGTTGTAGAATGTGTTCTTATCTTTTCATTGATATAAAGTATGGAATTTTTGGACAATGGAATAGGAAGTTATGATTTTTAGAAGATGTGTTACTGTTTAGGATGAGATTTTCAGGACAGATATTTTGAAGTGAATTTTGGAATTTGTCTTTGAGTCCTTCATGGAAATTGTAGAGCTTTCTGTTATCTTTCCATTGATATAAAATTTGTCAAATTTGGACTCCTGAGTGAAAAGTTATTCATTTAGGAAGAAGAGGGGAAAACTAGTGAAAAAAAAGAGAAAATTGGGAAATCGTAGCCTCGCGGCCGCGACATCGTTGCGTCGGCGCGAGCCGCCTCGCGATCAGGATCCGACCCTTTTGGGCGAGTTGGCTTGCGAGCCGGCGAGCCGTCGTGCATGCGGCGCAGCTTGTCCGCCCACCTGACCTCCCTCTACTCTTTTGCTTATAACTTGTTCATTCGACCTTCAATTGACTTGATTTTTGAAGCGTCGGATTCATAAGACATTTAACTACCTCTCCATGAGAAGTTGTAGTTTTTGAGATTAAATTAAAAATGATGGATTGAATCAAAGTGAGAGGATCGATTATAAGAATATGAATTGGTTATTTTTTTGGACATACTTCAGTGTTTTGGCAATATCTGGACCTATAGAAATCCAAATTGAGTAATTTTGGTGTCTATGGATTCCTAAAACATAGGGGAACATTTATATTGAAGAGAGGTTGCCTAGGTTACCTCATTTTCACTTTCTCATTGATTGCAAACAGTAGACCCGAAAGTGTGTGTTTTAGAAAAACTGAAATAAGTTTATGAGCAATAAATTGCGAGTTTAATGGTTTTGTGAAAAAATTTATGGAATGATACTCGAGATTGTCATGAGCATGCATTGTAAACATTTCAATTCCTATATGTGCATTATTATACACTTCTAATTGTACAACTTGTGATATATGTGTATCTTAATTGTTATAGAGGCGCAATTGGGATGTCAACCCATAGACGTTGCCGAGACTTCTAGGCACTAGCTTCGGAAGCATTTTGTGAATAATTTAGATGGTTTCTCTCAATTAGTGTTTGTTTATGCTTATGTATATATATATTGAATAATGGTGGAATGTGATTTGATTGCGGATTCCGGACAGAAGGTCCGATGACTGTGTACTGGGGAGTTGTGATATTGAAGTGCTACTTGTATGTAAATACGAGACCTACGTCCTTATGATGTGATTGATTGTGGCATATGCATTTCATTCATGAATGCATAATCAGAGAATGACAGTTGTGATCGGAGCAGCCACCGATTAGAGCTTAAAGCTCAACGAGTGAATTTGAGCCTCGAGCTCAACAGTGATTTAAAGCCTTAGGCTCAATGCTTAACAAGCCTTATATGGGACAGGTCAGGCACTCGTAATGTCAATGAGTGCATGTACAATTATTTTCATGTGTGCAAAAATTCAAATCCACATGCATGTATGCTGAAATTTCGCTAAGCATGAAATGTAAAATTTTCTAACTCTCACGTTGCTATTTTCTCCATTATTAAAATCTAGGTTCTAACCTTTAATATGAGAATGGGATGTTACAATAATTTTCACTTATCAAATTCCCCCAGACTCAGACTTTGACCATCCTTGGGCAAAATATCAAATTAAGCTGATAGATCTAAAATCAACATTTATTCAATTCCCATATTTTTCTAAGAGTACATACAAATAAACAAAGATGATTGACTTTCAAAAATCATAGAAAGAACTTAACATTCCAAGCTTTTACTCATGATCAATCAACATTTAATACCTTTAAAAATCGAGCAATCTAATGGTAGACTCAAAAAATGTGTTTAAAAATAATATATCAATGAGTACACTCAACACTATTCATGACCATGAGAATCCACAACTTTGCATGTCATTTCATTTCTCCACCACTAATGTTCATATGCAAAATCATAAATCAAAGAATTTTTTAGGGTTGTAATTTGGGAAAAGGTAAGGTGAGATGTGTTTGGATCAAGTAGTGTTGGGCCCCGTTTTCGGAGCCCAACATTGGACATGGGATCATAAAGCTTGAGCATGGAGGGAGACTTGGAAATTGAAAAATTAAAAGAAAATCCTTCAAAAGCAAAGGCGAGCATTGTCGCGGTGAACATATGCAAGAAAATCCCCTGGACCTCTAGGGAATTTACTCCACGAAGAATGATTTAACTTTCGCCGCGGTGAACCTCCAATTGTATTTTTGTTGCGGCGAACATTTGGTGTAGTGCCCCCTCACCGTAGGGTACACATCGGGACGCCCGGAGGTCGCTTCGACATGTATCCCACGATAAAGGTGCACCACCAGAACATTCCACTAATAATCCACATGGCATCGCAATAATTAAACCATAATATAACAGAAATCAGTAACTTTTAAAATCCAAAAGAATCTTAATACAGTCATCCAGTATTAGAATAGACAAGCCTATCAGTCCCCTAAACAAAACCAAAAAGGAAACTGATACAAACATCTATCCTAAGTCATCCTCAAAAGTCCAACCCAGCTGACCGACCTGTGTGCCATCACTTCTCTTGCCCACACGCTCGCATGGTAGGAAAAGGCTATCTCCGGAGCTAGGGGTCTACTCTATCGATCCTGAAAAATAGGTTGCAATTTTGGGTGAGTTTGCGAACTCAGTGAGAAACCATCATCGATGGTTCACTCAAATCATGCATTACGCAGATTGCGTACAGCACGACACAGTAATATTCAATTAATAGTATTATATAACATTTTATAGTAGTCTATAACAGTTTACAGTATCAAATAACAATTTACAATAGTATATAACATTTACGATATCATACCACAATTCTGATAAATCATGTAACGATTTACATGAGCATGTAACAATTTGCAATCTCATGTCATCACATAATTCAGAAGTTTGCAATTCAATCGATTATGTGTATACAATGCATATGAGACTCTTTTCCGTTATTCAAATGTTGTGCCCAAGTGCTCATCAAGATTCATGGGGACGCGTCGAGATTTCTACCTCGGGCTCGAGGTCTGCTCATCTGATGTTGAACTCGAGGCTCTTTTCGGTGATAATAGCAACTTGGGTCACATATCCATTATCTGATCATGCATTTATGCATGCAATGCATTGTTCAGTAATTCAGTGTTCAGTAATTCAGTGTATGGCTATAAAAGCCCAGTATTGCATTTCTCAGTGTCATGCAGTAGTCCAATCCAATACAGTAGAAGCATACCATTCGATTATGTATATTTCAGTAATCATGCAATTTCACATTTGACAAGTAATTCACATTGAGCATTTAGACAATCAGGAATTTGAGAAACCAACTAGGTTACTCACCTGTAACTTCCGAGCTACTGCCTGGAAGTTCCAGCAATGTCCGTGAAATGACGATCCAACGACGCCTCTATAACAGTAAAATACAGTCCCATTACTAGATGCTCAATTAAACAATTCAGTGATGCATATGTCTCTATAAAATTTCGTACAATGCATGTTCACGATTTTTCCGGTGCCAAAACCCAATTCGAACTCTTATGTCCCATTCTAACTCTTCGCTCAATTAATCGATAATAATTGATCCAATCCTATAATTCAGTTCAATTTTCTCAATTTATACTTCCTATAGCAATTCCCTATCCATTGGGTCAAAACCTTTATTGAAAATCCCAATTAAAACTCCAATTGTCTCAATTCAATATTTAGGTCACACTAAGAACCATAATTGACCTTAATCTCGATAAATCAATACCAATTAAATTAAATTCTAACTCCCATAATTATCCTCAGTTGTAAACCTTTTTCTCTAGTTCGTAATGAATCAAGAATCACCTCAATCGGAGGTCTATACCATAAATTATACCCAATAAACTAAAATCAATCCAATCGAAAAACCCTTCGCGCGACCTTTCCTGCATTTCGTCGCGACGTCTGAAGGATCGCTTGCGGCGTGAATGGACTTCGCCCGCGATGCGCTTTTTCACGCTCGTCGCGACGTAAGCCAGAAGGCTCATCGCGATGTACCTCTCTAGCGCGCCCGCTGTGTCCCATTCTTCGTCGTCGGCGAAAGCACTATATTTTTTCATTGCGGTTTTCGCCATGTGGCGAGGCACACCAGACGTCGCGACGTGCGAATCGCCCACTGTCTTCTCCGATCGATTTCCGTCCATTTCTCTCTCTAAAACCTCTATTAAACACTCCCATCTACCCAAATCAACCATAATAAATGCCATAAATGCAATAAAAACCATTAATAACAACATTAATGCCATTAAAACTTACCAATCGAAGATCAATCCCTAAATTTCTCAAAATCACCGTAACCCTAAAACTTTCTCAAATCAACGATTAATCCACTCTCCAAGCTTCTCAACCGGTGGGAGGAGTCGAAGATCGCCGTGGGAGGAGGAAGAGAAGAAATGCTTTTTGCCTTAGGATAAAATCCACAAATTTCAAACCTTGCTATTTATAGACATAGGTCTCCAAATCAGTCCAAATTTCAGTCTCTAAATTTCAATGGCTCAACATTTTAATTACCTAACAGTATAACTCTAATATTTCCTTTGCCATTGAAAAATTCTTTCAGTACTATACAGTCAATCAGTCGGTCACTCCAAAATTTCTGGTGGCATTTTCTCCCGAATTTCCTGAAAATTTCCTATAAGTCACTATCAGTAGCCAATCACTCTTAGACTATTTTAAATCAGTCACTCAAGCCCACTTACTCTTAATTTCTCAATCAATCAATCATAATCCAGTCAGTTCAGTTAGTTTCCAGTTCACAGTCCAATCAATTCATAATCACAATTAAAATGCCGAAAAATCATAAATGCATGTACCTATGAATAAATGCATATGCAATAAACCTATTCCTCTATAATTAAAGGCCAGTAACACGCTCAATTAGTGAATGCAATGAAACCTATCAGTCTAACCCAATATTACCATAATACCCTTGCTAATAGTAACGGGATGTTACATTTGGTCTTACCGCGACGAACTTCCCATGCCAACAAAAAATAAAAAGCTTCGGGTTAACTACGCCACAGCGAACTCTTGGCTTTGCCGCGGGGAAAACCCCTAATGCAGAACCCACAGCCCAAAATCAACATACCTCATTTAATGCAACTTAAACCTTTCCAACTACTCAACCCCCAACATTAACTCTACTAAATGCAACCATAAAGTTCCCAACAACCACCTCCCTCAATTCAACCCAAAAGCAAAAATGTTTATGAACCTAATTACAAACAAGTTCTCAAAATCTTAATCTCATTTCTAAAACAAAATACATTGCGAAAACAAGAAAATCATAGACATCCCAAATATATTTCATTAATGTTTAAAAGAAGAGTTTTATAAAGCTTTAATGGGAATTTCAAGCCACATTACATTATAATCCCAGAAATACATAGCTTGCAAAAAGTAGAATTTCTCAAAATGCAACTAAAGCTTTGTTTTACAAAAACTAACTTCAAAAGCGAAAATAAATCTAGTTGGAGTGATGCCTTGACTCTTCACTACTCGATGTCTCGCTCTTCACCTGTAGATGGGACGGAATGGGAGGGGGTGAGCTTAAAGCTCGTGGGTAACAAGTTTATAACGAAGAATTAAACAAAATCATTGAAAATATTCATTTATCAAAGAAAATTCTTCTTAAATCATGAAATGCATAGTTCTCAAATTCACAACCAAGTCAGCAAAAACACAAATCATGTATGCATCAACTTGTTCACAAAATCATAAACACATAAGCACATCATAATGGTTTGGGTGGATCCAAAGCAGAGCGTATTACACATTTTCACATAATGGTCCTTTGTAGCCGTGAACATAACGTACTAACGCAATCCCACTTAATGGTCTTGCGTAGCCGTGAACTTATGGGAGTTCGTGAAGGAGGTCCATGCCACTAATGGGTAGGTGGGAGAAGCCTTTTGTCAATGTACACTTGACTTTTACTTAGGGGATCATCACAAATCTACATAACATGTATTTCATGACTTGCAAAGTATATTGCCCAAAGAGGCACTTTTCAGAAATATGATTTTCATAAGCATCATATATTTCAAAACCATTTCCCATATTCATCTCATAAACATCAATAATTCAGGTACCAAACATGTAACAATTTCTTAGATCAATCAAAAGAAATAATGCAACAAGTATGAAGCAATTTGAAATCATTTTATTTTCTTACTTTGAAAGAAAAATGTTCATGGCTTAGTAACTCTATTATAAACATGAAATCCAACTTGAATACCTTGCTTAAACCTTGCTCAAAGATGTCTTTCCTCTTGCTCTTCTTGCCTCACTTGATTTCCTTAAACAATAACCAAAATTCCTTTCAATTGGTTTGAAATCGGAAAGTCATAGTTTAACAATTTGGACTATATCTTATGCTGAAACAAAATTCTATGCTCAACTTCCATCTCGAAATTAAAATTCTTAAAGACTAAATTTAGACTTTATTCCTTAATACAATTTGTATCCCTATGTCTCTAGTTTACGCCAAATAAAAAATCACTCAATTTGGGCATCTATAAAAAACTATATGCCTAAAATATCAAAATATGTCTGTGCAGGAAAAATGGATTTCGTCGTGGCGAAGTCAGAAGTTCGATGCGGCGAACTTGTCTAGAAACTGACACCGAAGACATATTTTGCTACATTTTTCATCTTTTCACTTCCCACCTTTCACACATAACCCATATTAACCTAAACCATCTCTTCTACTTCATTTCCAAGCTCATTTCAACCCAATATCATTGACAAATACATCAAAATCTATCTTTGATCATTTTGTTAGAGAACACTTATCCACATCATCCACTAACAACTTCCCACATATGTTAAGCTATATTTGAGTTTCATCTAACCAAATTCATGAGATTTAATGCATAACTTACTTGTTGAAGCTTCACAATCTTCAAACTCTTCAAGAATCTCCAAATCCTAGCTTTTCTCTTCTTTTTCTCCTTTCTTCTCCCTGACTTACGATTCTTTCTTCAATTTAAAGTAAGACAACAACTTCTTTCACTTATACCCTAAATGATTGAGCAATGACCACTATGCCCTTCCATTATGCCTTATAACTTTTATACTTTTAGTGATCTTCCAATTTTGCCCTTATACATCCTTACTTCTTCAATTTAATTTACACCATACAACACTCTAACTTAATCTTAATTTCTCCATTTAATACTTATAATTCCATTAATCTAGGCAACAAATCCTGGAATCCTTGACATGCTAATTAAACTCCAAACAAAATAATTTATCTAGCAAGACCACACAATTTAATCAATTCATTCTTAATAAAATAAATAGAAATTTGGGGCCTAACATTTCTCCCCCTCTTTAAAAAATTTCGTCCTCGAAATTGTTACTTGGGTCATTAAAAAGATGCGAATACTTCTCTTTCATGGCTTCCAATGGCTCCCACGTGGCCTCTTCCACCGAATGGTTTCTCCATAGGACTTTGACTAACTGAACTGTCTTATTCCTAAGGACCTTCTCCTTGATGTCCAAAATCTACATTGGAATCTCCTCATAAGTCAAATCATCCCTCAACTGAACCTCAGTGGTCTGAATGATGTGAGATGGATCCGATCTATATCTCCTCAACATGGAAACATGAAAAACATCATGTATCTGGGACTGTTGGACCCCGCTGCTGGAGCCCAACATCGGACATGAGAGCGTGACGTGAAACATGCTAATAACATATTTAGGAAAGACTGCGGAAGATTAATGGGCTCTTTGGAAAACAAACTTGAAACACGCTTTCATGTAATTTAAATAAACCAGATTTAATATGTAATTTTAACGATTGAGAAAGGAACCCATTGGAAGTTCAATGGACTCATCGTGAAACTGTCATGCTTTTAAACATATCTTTAATTCATGCTCCAAAAGATGAGTTTCATAACACTTTTAAAAATATCTAAAAAAAATTACAACTTTGAGTTCAAGAGCCAAAAGTACAAAATACTCTTGAACCGACAATACTGAAAAGTAACTAAAGTCTTGACTTCCAAAGAAATATAACATTGAAACTAAACAAACATAACAAAATGAAACCGATCTTGTCGCAGTAACTCGTGACTTACTCGATCTCTTGCTCGTCACCTGAATGGGGGAGATTAGAGGGGGTGAGCTATAAAGCTTGTGGGAACATATTTATAATATAGCAATAAGCAAAAGTAATAAAAAATTTACTCATTGTCGTGATACTTGTTGAAATCATAATCATTGAGCATGTATGATTCATAGATTGAAAATGCTTGATTCTTAACCAATTCATAATGCATGACACATAACAAATCATAACACATAACATAACATGCTGGTTTGGGTTGTCCCTGGTTCATAACGTACTACACATGTCATCGAAATGTTGATGTGTAGCCGTAGTTTCGTGAGGAAATCCTTGTGAGAAACCCTGTGTCACAGTCGGGCAGGCGGGAGAAGCCTTTTCGTGAGTCAATGTGCACTTGACTATTCGTGAGGGACACCGCAAACCCACATAAACATGCATGATTCATGTTCTTGTAAACTTGTTTGCCAAATTGACACTTGCTTGTAAACTTGCTTGTCATATATTCGTAAAACATAAATTCATGTACTTGTATTCATGAAAGGAGAACACTCCTTTGTAAAAACCTTGTTAATAATCATGAATGCAAATCACATAGTAGAATATAATCATTCATAACTGTAACATCCCACCCCCTCCTGGAAGGGTAAAATAGTAAACTTGGCATAGGATGGGACTAATAGGGAATATTTAGAACTGTTCATGCATAATAGGATTGATACACAGTATCAATTGTGTATATGAAATTACGGTAAATGCATTCATGACATTCCCGGTAATTGGGCCTAAAGCAATTTTATTGGAATTCATGGGATAATGGAGTTTGGAAAATTGTTTGGACTGCACCATAAATAGTTTTACATTTTAGGGATTTATAGAATTTTTCTGGAATTTTCGGAGAAAATTCCGGACCAAGCAAAATCGCCAGATGGGCCTAAACTTGTTTTGGAGTAGAAAAGGTGATTTTGTGATTGAAAAATTATTTGGAGTGTCTTGTTACTGTTTTATAATTTTAGGAATTTCATTAATTCTCAGAAAAATAATTAGGAAATTCTCGGACCGGATAAATCACCAATTAGCGAGCAAATCGATTCTCAGAGCAAAAATCGCTACCCACCGCACTTTGTAATATTGGGTATTTTATTTTGGGACTGAAAGTAGGGTCATTGGAGTTAAATGGAGTAACATTTTGGACTGAATTAATTAAGTAATAATTTGACTTTTCAAATAAAAACAAGCCATTCATCAATTGCCACTTTGAAGCAACATTAAATGCTTCTCTTCATTGTTCTGGAACATGTATAAGTGTTTAAAGGAAAGTTGTAGAATTTGTTAAGGATTTATATAACTCATCCGAAACACAAACACAAAAACTCTTCCTTCAGTGTAACCATCGCAAGTTTAGCTCTTCTTTTCTCCTCTTTCTCCATAACTTCAAGCTCTTCTCTTTGATTCCATCAAAGCTTAAAGATGAGCTTTGTACATACTTGAGAAGGAAAAGGTGGTAGCTTGGTATAGAAGTTAGAAGGTAAAAGTTAGAAGTTGAAGGTTTGAAGGAGGTTTTGATTTGGTAAGTTTTCCTTAAGTTTTGATCTTTAAATGATGTTGCATATGGAATTAAATGCCATGATAGTATGGGGTAGTTAATAAAAGGATTTAAAGCATGTATTAGGTTCATTAAAGTGATGATTATTGTGATTTGAAGAAAGGGTATGAGGCTAGGTGAAGATGCATTGAAGTTAATGTTATGGTTTGATTTTTGAATTGAACAAGGGTAATTAATTGAGTTTTTGAATGGAGGAATTAAATGCTGTAAATTTTTCAGTGTTAGCCCTAATATATGTATGACTGGAGTAATATTTAATTTGTATTTATTTTGATGTCTAGTGATGTGAAAAAGGCATTGGAAGTGATTGAACTAAGGTTAACATTGAATCTGGAAAATTGGAATCATAATTGATGTTACTGTTTTATTCATAACTTATTGTGTAGAAATGCAAATGAGGTAAGGTTAGTGGCCACTGAAACTTTGGGATGTTGGCTTCAATTTAGTGTGAAATGGGTGTTGTTGAATTCCAATGATAGAAGGGTGAAATTTTGCATGGAAAGTTACTGTTCCATTGCCTGTGAACAGTGACCGCAACCATGACTTGTTGATTTTTATGAATTAATTGAAAGGGAATTAGGGAGAATGGTCTTCATGAAAGTTGTAGAATATTGAGTTAGCTTTCCATTGCCACTGATCTTGCTATTTTTCGAGTTGTATATTAGGAGATATGATTTGATAACTATTGACTGTTTTTATGTATTGAGGGAAACCTAGTTGGATTAGCAGATTTGGAGTACATTCTGTTTTGGTGCAATTTTAGTAATTTTTGTGAACTGAACTGGTTTTAGGGATCTACTGAAGAGTTCTAGATGACTCATTGATCTTGAAATTGGTGTATGGCATGTAATTTTAGAAGTCAGAATTGGGAGTTATGATTTTTCCAAAATTGATCCTGCATTAGGTTATGAATGGCTGATCATAACAGAAACTTCCATAACAGTTTTGAAATTGTTAGAGATCGAATTGGATGTTGAGTGCTTCATGAAAATTGAAGTTTGAGATGTTATCTTTTCAGGGATATAAAGTTCTGAATTTACTGACTTGTATACTGGAAGTTATGCTTCTTGTAAGGTTACTGCCTATATTGAAGGATTTCAGGGACAGTGACATTGAATGAAATAATTGACTGGTTTAGAAATAGAATTTGATTCTGGGTTGTTCATGAAAGTTGTAGAGGACATTGTGAACTTATTGATCATATTTTTTTGGTAATTTATTTCTGAAGAATTAGTGAGTTATGAAATTGTCAATGTACTGCCCTGTGTTGAGGGAAATTGTGAAGGCAGAAGGTTTGATGGCTTATTTGATACCCTTAGGGTTGGAATTGATTTTTATGGCCTTCTTGAGAATTGTAGAGCTTTTCATAAGCTTTCCAATGAGGTATAGTGGGTATTTTTCTGATTTGTGTGCTAAAAGTTAGAGTAGTTGAAAAGTAGGATTGAAATCTGAAAAAAGAAAAGGGCAAGGCGGAGGTGACTCGCCGTCTCGCGAGGCGACATCTCGCCTCGAGGGCGAGATAATCAGGCGGTCGCGAGACGACGCCGCCTCGCGATTTAAACGAGGTGATTCAGCCTCGCGAGGGCGGCGTCTCGCCTCATGAGGCAAAGCGATGAATATATATATATATTCTTGTTTTTGAATTTTATTTGGTATTAAATTGATCCGATTGTTCATTGTCAATTTCTTTCCGTCCGACGTCCGATTGACCTGATTCCAGAGGCATCGGATTCGTTGAACATTTAATTTCATATTATGAGAAAACGAGAATTTTAGTCGGAATTTGACGTAGCCCCTATTGACGGATCATGTAAACCTTTGTTTTATTTAATTGAGGACCTATAGAGGTCCGAATTGCTTACCGTCGTCGCCTATGGATTTCTAATTTTTCATAGAATTTTATTATGGGAAAATATTGAATTAGGACCGGGAATTCATGAACATGCATATCTCATCTATATGAGCACAAATTTTATATTTAGTGACTCGTACTTTTTCTGATTCTTATAGAGGCCAATTGGAGCGTCGATTGACCGACGTCACAGAGGCTTTCCGGCATTAGCTCGGAAGTAATAGGTGAGTAACCTAGTTGGTTTCTCAAATTTCTGATTGCTTACATGCTCAACGTGAATTACGTGCAAAAGTGAATTGAATGATCACTGTATGAATACTGGCATGTAATGTATGGGATTGTATTGTATGATTTTACTGATACTGATAGACTGGGCTTTATAGCCATCATACTGAACACTGACTGATACACTGGGCTTTATAGCCATATTGTGGATTGACTGATACACTGGGCTTTATAGCCATATCGTGGATTTACTGATACACTGGGCTTTATAGCCAAACACTGTACATTCACTAAATACTGCACTGCATGCATAATTGCATGATCAGATAATGGACGTGCCCCAAGTTGCTATTATTACTAATAAGAGCTTCGAGCTCTCATACTGTACTGACCGGGCCTCGAGCCCGAGGGGAGAAATCCCTGACGCGTCCCCACTGAACACTAACTGAGCACTTGGGCACAATACTGAATAACTGGAAAGAGTCTCATATGCATCTCATTTGCATAAATGACTGTTCTGTGACATGTACTGCTTTTGTAATGGCATGAATTACTGTGAATGTTTTACTGTTACTGGATATGATTATTGACTGCTTATCGGTAGTCGATGATTAATGTACTATCTTTACGCCATGGGCGTAATGCATGATTTGAGTGAACCATCGATGATGGTTTCACTTGAGTTCGCAAAACTCACCCAAAATTTGCATCTATTTTTAGGTCTGAAGAATACCCGGTTGATACGGAGTATGTCTCTGTAGTCGAGTAAAGGTTAGAGATCGGGATCGATTCGTGTATCCGCATTAGTGTTTTAGTAAATTGTATTCCGCAATCACCGTATAACAAGGCATTGTATTTTCTTGAGCCATTGTGGTAGTAATATTTTACTTGCATCGGTCGATTGTAATTATCTTGAATGACCGTAATAATCGAAATCGGTTTATATTAAACACGGATTTTATTTACTTACTTGTGTTTGCCGTGTGAGCGTGGAGTTAATGGCTACAAAAAAAAAAAAAAGTGTATACTGAATTTTAAATCGATCGATGTAACGCCACTCTCGTGGGACACGGACTCGGATATCACCAACGATATCGGGTTGGGTCTTACTGGTGGGGTGTTACATTTAGGTGGTATCGAGTCGAAGAATACGTAATGTATCAGGCACGATTTGGAATATAGGTTGCATGCATTTGAGTCGCGTCGTTGCGGCATCGTGGTAAGCGATCCTTAGTCGAGTCGCCGAGGATAAATCCTACGGGTGCATAAGTGTCAAGTGATTAAGTGAGAGAAGAGTGAGGATGGATTAGAGTGAAAATCCTAAAGGGATAATCAATTAGGAAAGGATAAAGGAAAAATGGATAAGAAGGTTGATATTGTACTGGGTTAGAAACCCTTATAAGTGATAGCAGAATGACTGTGTTGACCTAGACTGATTAAGAATTTCCGAATTAAATTGACAATATTATGGTGACAGAAAAATGCAAATGTTGAGAACTTGGAGAGGTCCATTAGAGATATGGAAGCATATTGGTTATAGTAGATCTAAGTGAAATTAAAAGCTCGGGATGGTTAGGTAATTACAGTTCTGACTGTATATGTCATGAAAGGGGAAATATAGGAATTGAGTAAAATGTAGATGATCCAATCGGGCATCTTTGATTCACGGTATTCGAGTTGGAGATCAGTAAATATTATAAGCAGATGATGATAGCGAAATGGAAAGAAGCTCAATAGAGTGCTGTAATGGTTTATTGAGAACTGAAAGAACCGAAAAAGTGATGCCCAGTGCCTATTAGAGTGAGGTAAAAGTGTACAGATAGACTGGAATGAATTCGGGAAATGGTTATGAACTAGACCGCATAAGTTTGAGACTGAAATTGTTAGGTGATTATTGTGCTTCGAGGTTGGAAATTCGTATGGTAAAATCGTAAAAGAAACAAGACAGACAGATGATTTCTACTGATGGTGTATCGGGAAATTCTGAATTAGGTGTATATGGACACGAAAATGGTAAATGGATAGGTATATAGATAGAGATAAAATGGAGTAGTATCAACGACTTTGTCGGTATTGGGGACTGTGAACACCCGATCATAGACTGTTTGAGGAAATAGAAGATAAGTAGCAGAAAACGGAATGAAAAATAAGAATAATGATCATAAGCTGATAAGCCAAATTGATATGACCTTACAAGGTCAAGTTACACGTCACGGATAGGGGAATGAGACATACAGTTTAATGATATGGTGAGAATGAAATAAAGATCTTGAAAAGAATGAAACCACAATAGTGGTGTATGAAAAGAGTTATTGTATTTAAATCGATTTACTGTTAGGGATATCTATTGGACAGTAATGTTGATTGTGACTAATGAAATGTATGTGACAGATATATGGAAATCATAGAGGAAACGAGCGGTAAATGTTTAGAGTGATTATAAGTGTGAAGTTCTTAAAAGGTTAAAGTAAGACAAAAGTGGACTGAGTGTACCTGTATGAGAGGAACTGAAAAGTGATTCTGGTATAGATTTCTGAATAAGTGGTAAAGAAAGTGTTTAAGTGACTGTCACAAGGAACCTTCGCGAAAGGAATGTTCTGATCTGTTAAATGAAGACATAAGAGTGTCTTGATTGAGATTGTACGTATAGTGAAGAAGGATTGAAACACAATTAGGAATAATCATTGATTGAGGAGACTTTCGTGAACCGTATAAAGATGGTATCAAGACGAACGGTCAAATGGATAGAAGTAGGGACAAAATTAAAAGTGAAATTGGGACATAGCTCATATTGTTGAGGTTATCTACATCGTATGTATAGAAATGTAAAGTATCCAACAAGAGTGAAATTCTAATTGGAGGTAATCTAATTGCAATGTAAAGTGAATCGATCTCCGTTATGATGTAAACCGCTGAGGAATCTAGATTTGAAACGAAGAATAAAAGAGTCCCGAATCGAGAATTATGAGAGACTAAAATAAAAATGGCAATTTTGGAGGTTTAAATATGGATGACAAGGTATTAACATCGTGGATATGAATGATATGAAAACAAATGAGAAGAGAAAATGAAAAAGAGTAACTGAATGGAGGCAAGAGGGTCAAAAAGGGAAACTGACAATGAGGTGATGTAGTGACACCTTCATAAAGAAATTGTAGATACACTCATTGTAAACTCAATGAAAAGGGTAAAAGATGTACCGGTAAAGTCAATAAGACCCTAGTAGGGATTTATGCGAAGGAAGAAAATGGTAATAACTGTGATTAGAGCAGAATGTGTTTAGAGGTGTTGAACAGTGAAAAGTGAAAAGAACGATAGGATTAATTGAGGAATCTGATACCGATGATATACATACATTGGAAAGAGAGGGCGCGAGTATTGAGCTGTGACAATATGTTGAGCGAGTATGAAATAAATTGAACCGACTGTGATAAATGGTATTAGTGCCATTCTCATGATTGAAAGCCTTGAGAGGCTGTGAGATTCCCATAAGTATACACTATGTTAATTTGAGGAAAGAGACGGGTATAAATCGACAATGCTGAAATGAGCGAACAATTCTACCTACTAAACTCAACTAGTGAGCTGATAATGCTGCAATGAATGGATCAATTACGAGATATTGGGATTTTCAATGAGTGTCAAGCGATTATGGGTAATGTGAAGTGTTTCGGAATATTGAAGTTGTAAATCTAGTGATAAGAAAGGTTAAGCGTGCAAGAAAGTAAAGGGGAAGTTTTATGATGAGTTTGAATATACAAATGGAATTGGAAAACTATAGTGAAAAATTCAAAGAAGAAGTAAGTGTAAATTCGATAAAAGGTATTAGAACAAGAAAGTGAGCAATCAAAGTTAGACATTCTAGTTAGCATATTTGAAAAGTGAAATTGAGTAATTGTAGTTATAAAATGAAGTGATTCTTGGCTCAAGTGTTTATAGGTTGAATGTCCAATAGGAAAAGGTTTGATTATGGTCGTGTTATAGAGCTTTGATTCATTGGAAAATATATCTTGTTACCTTTGCCACATGCTGCTCTTGGGAGTTAAAGACCGTAATGGGTTTGAGACTAAAATGTGAGAAAAGGAAAGTGACTTAGGAAGACGCATGGTTAGCTAAAGTGGAATCGGATCGGACAAATGAGACGAGTAAAATGTATACCGAATAAAGTGTGTGAACACTATAGAACAATGAATTGTCTTACGAGAATCGAATTTGAATATAAAGTGAATGACATATGATAAATGACTGCATTAGGTACATTGTTACTGATTATAGTGAAGTGGAGTTAAGTGTCACTGTATTGGTACCAAAGGAATGTAATTCGTCCCTGACGTGATTAAAGGAGGTACCAAAGAAATGAAAACGTACTCATTGGAACATAAGTTGGACTATATAACATTGGGGAAAAAGGTATTAGAGGAATAAAATGTGATAAGTGAATAGGTTCGAAAATACTGAACTGAGTTAAATATCGAAACCAAAGGTAGTGACAATTCTAGAAATGGTAAGTGAGATAGCTAAGAAAATGAGATCGCCAACTGATAGTCTTGTCAAATCTGTTTACTATACTAAGTGATAACGAGTTAGCCAAATCAGTAACTGAACCACAGACTGAGAATGGTTACTGTGATCACTCCAAAAGTGAATCATTAAGTGGAAAAGTGTATAGGATATATAGACTCATATGATTACTATCATAGTGAACCGTTGACTGAGAATTTCGAGGACGAAATTCTTATAAGGAGGGGAGAATTGTAACATCCCACCCCCTCCTAGAAGGGTAAAATAGTAAACTTGGCATAGGATGGGACTAATAGGGAATATTTAGAACTGTTCATGCATAATAGGATTGATACACAGTATCAATTGTGTATATGAAATTACGGTAAATGCATTCATGACATTCCCGGTAATTGGGCCTAAAGCAATTTTATTGGAATTCATGGGATAATGGAGTTTGGAAAATTGTTTGGACTGCACCATAAATGGTTTTACATTTTTAGGGATTTATAGGAATTTTTCTGGAATTTTCTGGAGAAAATTCCCGGACCGGCAAAATCGCCGGTAACTGGCCTAAACTTGTTTTGGAGTAGAAAAGGTGATTTTGTGATTGAAAATTATTTGGAGTGCTTTGTTACTGTTTTATAATTTTAGGAAATTTCATTAATTCTCGAAAAATAATTAGGAAATTCTCGGATAGGATAAATCACCAATTGGCAAATTCGATTCTCAGAGCAAAAATCGCTACCCACCGGCACTGTAATATTGGGTATTTTATTTTGGGACTGAAAGTAGGGTCATTGGAGTTAAATGGAGTAACATTTGGACTGAATTAATTAAGTAATAATTTGACTTTTCAAATAAAACAAGCCATTCATCAATTGCCACTTTGAAGCAACATTAAATGCTTCTCTTCATTGTTCTGGAACGTGTATAAGTGTTTAAAGGAAAGTTGTAGAATTTGTTAAGGATTTATATAACTCATCCGAAACACAAACACAAAAACTCTTCCTTCAGTGTAACCATCGCAAGTTTAGCTCTTCTTTTCTCCTCTTTCTCCATAACTTCAAGCTCTTCTCTTTGATTCCATCAAAGCTTAAAGATGAGCTTTGTACATACTTGAGAAGGAAAAGGTGGTAGCTTGGTATAGAAGTTAGAAGGTAAAAGTTAGAAGTTGAAGGTTTGAAGGAGGTTTTGATTTGGTAAGTTTTCCTTAAGTTTTGATCTTTAAATGATGTTGCGTATGGAATTAAATGCCATGATAGTATGGGGTAGTTAATAAAAGGATTTAAAGCATGTATTAGGTTCATTAAAGTGATGATTATTGTGATTTGAAGAAAGGGGTATGAGGCTAGGTGAAGATGCATTGAAGTTAATGTTATGGTTTGATTTTTGAATTGAACAAGGGTAATTAATTGAGTTTTTGAATGGAGGAATTAAATGCTGTAAATTTTTCAGTGTTAGCCCTAATATATGTATGACTGGAGTAATATTTAATTTGTATTTATTTTGATGTCTAGTGATGTGAAAAAGGCATTGGAAGTGATTGAACTAAGGTTAACATTGAATCTGGAAAATTGGAATCATAATTGATGTTACTGTTTTATTCATAACTTATTGTGTAGAAATGCAAATGAGGTAAGGTTAGTGGCCACTGAAACTTTGGGATGTTGGCTTCAATTTAGTGTGAAATGGGTGTTGTTGAATTCCAATGATAGAAGGGTGAAATTTTGCATGGAAAGTTACTGTTTCATTGCCTGTGAACAGTAACCGCAACCATGACTTGTTGATTTTTATGAATTAATTGAAAGGGAATTAGGGAGAATGGTCTTCATGAAAGTTGTAGAATATTGAGTTAGCTTTCCATTGCCACTGATCTTGATATTTTTCGAGTTGTATATTAGGAGATATGATTTGATAACTATTGACTGTTTTTATGTATTGAGGGAAACCTAGTTGGATTAGCAGATTTGGAGTACATTCTGTTTTGGTGCAATTTTAGTAATTTTTGTGAACTGAACTGGTTTTAGGGATCTACTGAAGAGTTCTAGATGACTCATTGATCTTGAAATTGGTGTATGGCATGTAATTTTTAGAAGTCAGAATTGGGAGTTATGATTTTTCAAAAATTGATCCTGCATTAGGTTATGAATGGCTGATCATAACAGAAACTTCCATAACAGTTTTGAAATTGTTAGAGATCGAATTGGATGTTGAGTGCTCATGAAAATTGAAGTTTGAGATGTTATCTTTTCAGGGATATAAAGTTCTGAATTTACTGACTTGTATACTGGAAGTTATGCTTCTTGTAAGGTTACTGCCTATATTGAAGGATTTCAGGGACAGTGACATTGAATGAAATAATTGACTGGTTTAGAAATAGAATTTGATTCTGGGTTGTTCATGAAAGTTGTAGAGGACATTGTGAACTTATTGATCATATTTTTTTGGTAATTTATTTCTGAAGAATTAGTGAGTTATGAAATTGTCAATGTACTGCCCTGTGTTGAGGGAAATTGTGAAGGCAGAAGGTTTGATGGCTTATTTGATACCCTTAGGGTTGGAATTGATTTTTATGGCCTTCTTGAGAATTGTAGAGCTTTTCATAAGCTTTCCAATGAGGTATAGTGGGTATTTTTCTGATTTGTGTGCTAAAAGTTAGAGTAGTTGAAAAGTAGGATTGAAATCTGAAAAAAAGAAAAGGGCAAGGCAGGAGGTGACTCGCCGTCTCGCGAGGCGACATCTCGCCTCATGAGGCGAGATAATCAGGCGGTCGCGAGAGACGCCTCGCCCTCGCGACGAAACGAGGTGATTCAGCCTCGCGAGGGCGGCGTCTCGCCCCCAGGCAGCGAGCGTATGAATATATATATATATTCTTGTTTTTGAATTTTATTTGGTATTAAATTGATCCGATTGTTACATTGTCAATTTCTTTCCGTCCGACGTCCGATTGACCTGATTCCAGAGGCATCGGATTAGTTGAACATTTAATTTCATATTATGAAAGCGGGAATTTTAGGCGGAATTTGACGTAGCCCTATCGACGGATCATGTAAACACTGCTTTATTTAATTGAGGACCTATAGAGGTCCGAATTACACCGTCGGCGCCTATGGATTTCTAATTTTTCATAGAATTTTATTATGGGAAAATATTGAATTAGGACCGGGAATTCATGAACATGCATATCTCATCTATATGAGCACAAATTTTATATTTAGTGACTCGTACTTTTTCTGATTCTTATAGAGGCCAATTGGAGCGTCGATTGACCGACGTCACAGAGGCTTTCCGGCATTAGCTCGGAAGTAATAGGTGAGTAACCTAGTTGGTTTCTCAAATTTCTGATTGCTTACATGCTCAGCGTGAATTACGTGCAAAGTGAATTGAATGATCCTTGTATGAATCTTGGCATGTAATGTATGGGATTGTATTGTATGATTTTACCGTCTTGATAGTGGGCTTTATAGCCATCATCTTGAACACCGGTGATACTTTGGGCTTTATAGCCATATTGTGGATTAGTGATACTTTGGGCTTTATAGCCATATCGTGGATTCTTGATACCTTTGGGCTTTATAGCCAAACAACGTACATTCACTAAATATCGCATTGCATGCATAATTGCATGATCGGATAATGGGCGTGCCCCAGTTGCTATTATTCTTGATAAGAGCTTGAGCTCTCATCTTTGTCTTGACCGGGCCTCGAGCCCGAGGGAGAAAATCACACGCGTCCCCCTGAACACTAAGCGAGCACTTGGGGCAATCTTGAATAAGCTGGAAAGAGTCTCATATGCATCTCATTTGCATAAATGATATTACGTGACATGTCTTGCTTTTGTAATGGCATGAATTATCGTGAATGTTTTTTTATTCTTGGATATGATTATTGATCGCTTATCGGTGTCGATGATTAATGTACTATCTTTATGCGACATGGGCGTAATGCATGATTTGAGTGAACCATCGATGATGGTTTCTCACCGAAGTTCGCAAAACTCACCCAAAATTTGCATCTATTTTTCAGGTCTGAAGAATACCCGGTTGATACGGGAGTATGTCTCTGTAGTCGAGTAAAGGTTAGAGATCGGGATCGGTTAGGTATGCGCATTAGTGTTTTAGTAAATTGTATTCGCAATCACCTTTGTATAACAAGGCATTGTATTTTCTTGAGGCATTGTGGTAGTAATATTTTCTTGCATTGGTGATTGTAATTATCTTGAATGACCGTAATAATCAAATGGTTTATATTAAACACGGATTTTATTTACTTCTTGTGTTTTGCGTGTGAGCGTGGAGTTAATGGCTACAAAAAGAAAAAAAAGTGTATCTGAATTTTAAATCGTGATGTAATACGCCACTCTCGTGGGACACGGACTCGGATATCACCAGCGATATCGGGTTCGGGTCTTACGGGTGTGGGGTGTTACAATAACAGTATGTAATGCGATCGTGGATGATGCAATTAAAATGCATTGAATCTTTCTTGATTTGAACAAAACAATGAGTACTTAATTACTCTATTATAAACATGAACCCACCTTATTTCCTTGCTTGTTCTTGCCTAAGAATGAGTTTCCTCTTGAGCCTCTTGATCCTCTTGCCTCACTTGATCTCCTAAAATAAGAACCAAAATCCCATTCAATAACTCATGCTGAAACAATAATTTCATTCTTAACTTCCATCCAAAATTTCATATCCTTAGAAACTGATTTAGAACTTCATCACTTCACAAACCTTGTAGATCTATGCCTCTAGTTTACAACGCCTCAAAAATCACCTCAAGAGGACTTCTGTAGCAAAAGATATGATCAAAACACTAAAAATCACCTTTGTTGAAAATCGGCCTCACAAGGCGTCTTGGCTCGGCACATCGCGACGATGTGGTTTACACGCACGCCATGACGACAGGCCTCACATGACGTCATAGCGTCTTGCGGACGGGAGCTTCGTCTCCCGAACCCAATTTCCACCATTTTCACCCTTAAAACCTTCCCTTTCTCAACTACAACACATCTAACTCTTGAATCAAGCTCTATACTTCCATTCTAAACTCATTCTAACACAAAATCACCAACAAACATAACAACTCATGCAAATCTACAAATCTTTCCCGTAAACCCTAACTCCATCGATTTCTACTCAATCCATGCTAATCTAGGGTTTGATTCAACCTAAACAAGAGTAGAAGAGTTAAACAAACATGAAGAATGCTTTTAATATGACTGAAAACGTCGAAACTGAGCTTCCTCTTCTTCTCCCTCCTTTTCCTCTCCTACGATGCTCTTCTCTTCGTCTTTTTTTTTTCTATTTTTCCTTTCTTTTCTTTTTCCTCTTTTCCTTTAACTCCTTAAACCTAATGAAAATACAAAGACTCAAATGCCCTCCTTTGCTTAGCCTTAAACATCATAACTCAAGTGCCTTGACCATTTTTGCCCTCAACATTTCTACTCTTTCAAACACTTATTCCATACTAATGTCAAAAAAATTCTAATTTTCCATTAATATTTCCAATTAATCAAAACTATGCCATAAATCATAAATCAATTAAATTCATACTTAGTAACTTCAAAAAAAAAATATTTGGGGCCCAACATTTCTCCCCCTCTTAAAAGAAATTTCGTCCTCGAAATTTACCTGAATCATCGAAAAGACTTGGATACTTCTCCTTCATAGCGTCCCTAGGCTCCCACGTGGCTTCTTTCACTGAATGGTTCCTCCACAGAACCTTAAATAGCTGAACTGTTTTATTCATGAGGACCTTTTCCTTGGTGTCCAAGATCTCTACTGGAATTTTCTCATAACTCAAGTCGTCTCTCAACTGAACCTCTGAAACCTGAATGCAATGAGAAGGATCTGATCTGTACCTCCTCAGTATGGAAACATGAAAAACATCGTGAATCTGAGACAACTCTGGCGTCAACGCCAACCTGTAAGCTAGAGATCTGATCCTCTCAAGAATCTCATAAGGACCTACATATCTTGGACTCAACTTGCCTTTCTTGCCAAATCTCAATACTCCCTTCCAAGGAGACGTCTTAAGAAACACCTTTTACCAACTTCATATTCCATCTCCTTAGGTGAGCATCGGTGTAACTCTTCATCCTATCACAGGCTGCCTTAAGCATTGCTTAACAGATTGACTTTATCAGCAGTCATCTGGATCAACTCGTCTGATCGACCAGTTTCCTCTCTCCTTCTTCATCCCAACATATCGGAGTTCTACACCTCCTTCCATACAATGCCTCATATGGAGCCATCTGAATGCTCAAATGATACGTATTGTTATAAGCAAATTCGACCAATGGAAAATGCTCATCCCAAGCTCCCTTGAAATCCATCACACATGCCCTGAGCATTCCCTCAAGTGTCCGAATGGTCCTCTCAGATTGACCATCCGTCTGAGGGTGAAATGTCGTACTAAAATGCAACTTAGTACCTAAAGCTTCCTGCAAGCTTCCCCAGAATCTCGAAGTGAACCGAGGATCCCTGTCAGAAACTATGGAGTCTGGAATTCCATGCAATCTCACTACCTCATTAATGTACTTCTTTGCTAGCACATGCAAAGAATCAGTCTGCTTGATTGCCAGAAAATGGGCTGACTTCGTCAACCGATCCACTATAACCCATATGGCATCATGCTTCCTACTAGTCTTAGGCAAACCCATCAGAAAATCCATGGTTACTCTTTGCCACTTCCACTCAGGAATGCACAATGGCCTTAACTTGCCTGAAGGCTCTTGGTGTTCAGCCTTGACTTGCTGACACACGAGACACTTCTTGACATACTGCTACATCCTCTTGTGCCCTTCCACCGAAATGCTCTCTCAAATCTCAGACATCCTGGTGCTACACAGGTGCATGGCATAATGATTGTGCCTCATCCAAAATCTCATCCTTGACCTCTCTCGCTATCCGGAATACAAAGCACTCGTCCCCCATCGTCATGAGTCCATCATCTCTCACTACAACTTCGAAACCTTACCATTCTGAATTTCCTCCTAAGCTTGCTCGACTCTACATCCCGTGCTGCAACTCCTTAACCTTCTCCACAGTATAAGCCTTACTCGAAATTTGCTAGGAGGCGGTTTGGTTCCTCTGCTTCAAGCTTATCTTAAGCTTGGCCATCTCTTCAATAAAGGAAGATAAAGCTATGCGAACATGAGCAATAGAAGACTTCACCTTTCAAAGCATCACCACTTACATTAAGCTTTACAGGTGGTACTCAATCAACAAATCATAGTCATTGAGTAACTCAATCCACCTTCTCATCTCAAATTCAACTCCTTACGGCTCGAAGAAGTACTTGAGGCTCTTGTGATCTGTAAAGATCACGGTGCGAACACCATAAAGATAATGCCTCCAAATCTTGAGGCAAATATCACGCCTTGCCAACTCCAAGTCATGAGTCGGGTAATTCAACTCATCTTGCTTGATTGCCTTGAAGCATATGCTATGACCTGTCTCCTGCATCGATACACAAGAGACCCTTCCTCGAGGCATCCTTTTACAATTATATAGCCCTCATCACTAGAAGGCAAAATCAAGACTTTGGAGCACTTGTTAACTTTGTCTTGAGCTCCTCAAAGCTCTTCGGCACTCATCGGTCAGATAAACTTGATTCTTCCTCAATAGCTTAGTAATTGGAGCAGCTATCGTTGGGCCCCGAAATTTTTATTTATTTATCTGAATTAATTATTTATTTATTGATTTATGGATTTATTAGATTAATTATTTTATTTTTCCTTAATTGATTTAATTATGTGTTTATATAAATATTTTATGTTGGGCTTGGGATTTGAAGTTAGAAATTAATTGAAGGCTTGGATTTAATATTGGAAAGTATGGGCTTTAGGAATGAATGAATAAGAGGAGGAGGATTAGAAATTAATGGGTGAGGTGTAATGGGCTTGAGAGGAGGAGGAGAGCCCAAAGGAACTTAAGTGAGAAGCCAAAACTACATAGTTTTGGTGTAGGATGAGTTAAATGAATTAAAGAAGATGGAAGGAGAGAGAGTATCGAAAATTCTAGAAGAGAAGAGAGAAAAACGTGAGCTAGAGGAGAAAGGAAGAGTGGTTGGCTAAGGAAGAAAGGAAGAGAGAAAAATCGTGGGAGGCTTGTGGAGAAGAAGAAAGAAGGAGAAAAAGAAGAGAAATCAAGTGAGAAAGGTAAGCTTTCATCTTTCTTAAGTTAGGTTCAAGAATGGTGTAAGATGGAGGTTAGGGTTGAGTAGAGGTTGACGAAAGATAGGAAAGAAAAGTGGGATTAAGTGGATTTTGTGATTTCTAAGCTAGGGTTTGATTATTCTAGCTTAAATGAGCCATGGGTAGGTTAGGTTAAGGTTAATGTTAGTTTTCCTTTAATTTCTGAATATTATGACCTTTCCTATGAATTTAGAAATTGATTGGAGATGTGTCTTGTTTGAAGGAACTCAAGAAAACCCTACTCAAGACAAAGAGGAAGGGCAATCTTGACTTCGGATTCCGACGATAGGTGGGTAACATTTTTATAGTTGTTGTGTAATGGGCAAATGCCCAATGTGTGCTATCTTTGATAATTATGTGCATATTGACATGTATTTTCCTTGGATTTGAAAGTAAAGTGTGAAAATATGATGATTAGAAAGAATGAAAGAAGCATAGAATGCTAGTCTTGTGCTTGAATATGTGATCATAAATTGGTTGTGATTGGGCGAGAGAGAACCTACTTCGATAAGTCACGTACATGTTGACCCCCTTGCCTTCTCCCGGCAGCCCGCTTGTGGCCCATGAGATCCGAAAATGGATTCGTTGTGTTTACGATAAACTTCGGTTTATTCGTTGTGTTTATGGAACTTTCGAGCCTATTGTGTGCATTCTAGTCTTTAATTGTGTTTACGATGCATAATGTTTGTTTGATTGATATAAATTCTCATGTTATGCCTTAGGTGATGATTGTGGGTTATTTGAGCTTTATATGATAAATTGTTGTTGTTTGGATTATTAATGATGTGTTGTGTGGCACATTCTTGCGATGGCTATAAACATGTTAGCCATCGGCCGTGTTAGCTCACCCATTCTCCCTCCTCGGTGCAAATTCAAGTTGAACTTCGGAACCTTGCAAGGCATCGAACAAAACTCAAGAACTCTAGAAACTTTTGTATTAAGTTAGTAACTAGCTTTTGGAATAGCTTTGTAAGCATATTGATCATTGAACATCTCATCTTTTGTATTTTGTACTTGATCTTGATGAATATGCCAATTTGTAATCAAAGCTATGCATGAATCTTTGTTATGATTTGGATTGTGAATGAGAGCTCTAGTACTCTCCATATTGTGAAAATGTTGATTTCGATCTGTGTATGGCCTTGAAATAGTATGTGTATGAGTATTTTATTTTTGAGTTGTTCTTTGGGTTTTAACTTTGGGAGGCTCGCTAGAAAAATTGCTATGAGTTATGTCTTTGTTGAAGGTCTGAAATTTTGGGTTGATATAGGTCGAATGGGATCTTTTAGATTCATGGAGAGTGGTAGGAGAGCATGTAGGACTCTCCAGGGATGATTATGAGCCATTTATGATGAGTTAAATTGGTAGGTATGAGTCGTTGGATTTAAATGCAAAAGGTCTTGTCAAGTGATGATTGTCGAGGCAGAGATTTGAGTCCACTTTTGACCCTCATAGAGTTGGAATATAGGTTGGTGGTCTTCATGAAAGTTGTAGATAATTCTTTTACCTTTCCATAGAAACTAAGTTTGTTAAATTTAGAGTTACGGGTCAAAAGTTATGGAGGTTGCAAGTTACGGTCTGTTAGGGAGAGCTAGTCGATCGGCCTTTGAGTAAAATTTGGATTCCCTTAGTGGCGAACTTGTCTTTAAATCCTTCTTGAAAATGTATATTTTCTTCTAGCTTTCCAACGCTTACGACAAGTGTCGATTTGAAGCTCGAGTCAAAAGTTATTGAGGTTAGAAGTCCGATAGGTCGGATCGTCGAGCAGTCGCTCGGCTCAACACTTGGCGCCTAAGGCGCTCGGCAGGCAGCGAGGCGATCGCTTCGCCCATCTTGGGTGAGCGACGGGCTGGTCGCTCGCCCATGCAAGAAGCGATGCTTATTTCGCCATCCGAGCTCGCTCGCATTTGGGGGTCGGTTTTGGCCGACCTACCCCTCTCCCTTCTTTTGGCCATAACTTTTTACATAGACCTTCGATTGACCCCATTTTCGAAGTGATGGATTCCTAAGAAAATTTTCTATCTTTCTAAACCTAATTTACCAGTATTGCTTTTAAATTGAAAAAGTTGGTTTGAAACAAAGTGTGGAGGTCGGCTGATCAAGTCTGAATATACTTCACTAATGTTTAAATATCTGGAGCTATAAGGCTCGGATCTAGGCAATTCTTGTTTTAAATGAAACTAGAGACATAAATCTACACTTGTTATGAAGGAGCCTATCAGTAATTCAGCCTATAAAGTTTTCAAATTTTGACATTAAGTCGGTAGAGGGATTTATTTTCCTTGTTTTCTTTAAGATAGTATTTTGCCATAACTTTTCATTTCTAATCCGAATTGAGCGATTTTAGTGGCGTTAGAATCGTGAGATCATGAGGAACATTTTTAATTAAAATCCAATCCCAAATTTTCTATTAAAAGTTTCCCTATTTGTGGTGGGTATGTGTTGGTTTGGGTCTTCCATGCTTATATGGGTTAGAATGTTGGGCCTCGGAGGCGGGGTCCAACATTGTTTGGTATCAAAGCTTAGGTTTCACTCCTAGGCTTTTGTTGTGATATATGATTAAATGTTTGCATTATGAATTGATGGTTTGCATTAAGTGGCATGCATCTCATGCATACATATAGAACTACGATTGAAAAGAAATATAGCTAATCATAAATGTTTTCATTGAAGGAGTAGATGCCACCTCGTAGAAGGAAGCGAGGAGTTCTGCAGGTTCTATTGCACTGACTCTCCATCGAGAGAGGAGAGCACGGATGAGTCCGTAGCCGGGAGTGGCCGGTTTGAGGCTTCTCTAGAGGCGAGTAGGGAGCCCTTCGATCTCGACTCGTGATCGCCTAGTCGGTCCCGAGAAAGTGCTGCTCTAGACCGAGACTCTTTCGAGCATTTACCCAAGCCTTTGTTCAAAGCTATGGGTCAAATGCCCGAGCTTCTAGTTCATTGACTAAGAGGGGAGACAGTTTGACAAGGTGAGGAAGTATGGGCGGTGGATTTCACGGGACCACGGACCCAGGAAGCCGAGACTTGGTTGAGGAAGGCGAGAGGTTTTGGATCAAATAGAGTCGAGGATGATGAGAGAGTAGTTTATCTTGCCACTGCTTGAGGTGATGCCTTGCATTGGTGGGAGGCTGTCTTTGGGAGTCGACAAGACCGATGGGGTTGACATGGGAGACTTCTAGTAGTTCTGTAAAGAAGTATCTGTCTGAGGTGTACATTCAGCAGAAGCGAGAGAGTTCTGAGTCTCACCAGAGAGATGATTATTCTGAATATGAGCGCGGTTTCTGTGATTGTCGAGGTATGCTTCAGAGTGATGTTCAATGAGGCCGCCAAGTGCTGCAGTTTGAGTCGGACCTACACCTAGCTATCGGAGAGAAGGTGGTAGTCGAGAACTTTGGCGACTTTCAAAGGTGGTTGAAGCGGCTCGAGGTTGAAATATTGAAAACATCAAGAGTGCAATTAGCGAAGAGGAAGGGAAGAGAGCAGTTCAGGAGGGGAGGTGGTACTTCTATACCTGAGAGAAGTGCCAGAACCTTTCCTGTGCAGTCTGAGGAGAGGAGCATCGGTGGAAGCCGGCCTAGACCGATGAGGACTTCTACTGTTTCTCACAAAGCCTCAACGGTGGGCGGCAGTAGGAGAGGAGATGGGGAGAGGCCACCTCTTCCTAAGTGTGAGCTCTGTGGGAGGTATCATAGAGGAGAATGTTTCAGAGCATCAGGAGCATGCTTCAATTGTTGACAGAGAGGACACATAGCCAAGCAGTGTCCTAAGCCGGACAAAAGAGAGGGATCACAGATGCAAGCTTCCAAAAGGACAAAGGCAGTGGGACGTGAAAGTCGTGAAGTGGGTAGCTCTGGTGTACTAAGAGAGCTTATCCTCAGACAGATCTAGGGGCAAGCACCACTAGAGTGTTTCTTATGACTCGAGGAGGCGAGACGGCTCGAAGTGGTGGCAGGTATGATTAAATTGTTTGATGATTATGTTCTTGCTTTGATTGATCCGGGTTCTACCCACTCTTTTGTGTCGTCGGGTAGAAGCGTGTGTGGTAGAGTCTTGAGCCCATTGGATACTCCGCCGATGGTGAGTACTCCGTCGGCCAATTTATTATTATCGATCAAGTGTATAGAGGCGTGAGATAAAGATTAGTGGAGGGAAGTTTGTGGTGGATTTGATGCCTTTGAAGATGGGAGGATTGGATGTGATCCTAGGTATGGATACTTTAGAGAAGTATCATGCCAACTTAGATTGCAAGCAGAAGACAGTGAAATTCGAGCTAGAGGATGGCAGAAAAGTGGTATTCATGGGAGATAGAAAAGTCAGCCCGCCTCAGTTGTTTGGCTATGGTAGCGGAGAGAATGATGAGTAAGGGGTGTGAAGCGTGTTGGCCTATGTGTTGACGCGGAGGATAGAGGGAGGTTGGAGGATATTCTGAGTCGGGGAATTCCGGACGTCTTCCCCGAGGAATTGCTGGGACTACCTCCTCGAGGAAAATTGAGTTTCCGTTGAGCTTCTTCCGAGCACTTCGCCGATTTCGATTCCGCTTACCGGATGGCTCGGTGGAATTGAAGGAGCTTAAGGAGCAATTGGGGATCTTTTAGAGAAGGGTTACATTAGCCGAAGCTTTTAGCCTTGGGAGCTCCGGTGCTCTTTGTGAAGAAGAAGGATGGGTCGTTGTGGATGTATGTGGATTATAGGAAGTTGAATCATGCCACCATTAAGAAGCAGATATCCGCCCAGCGCATAGATGATTTGTTTGATCGATTACAAGGCGAGAGTCTTTTCCAAGATAGATCGAGATCGGGTTATCATCGATTGAGGATTAAGGAGACCGATGTGTCAAAGCGCTTTTAGGACGAGGTATGGCCACTTTGAGTTTACGTTATGCCTTTCGAGTTAACGAATGCTCCTGCGGTCTTTATGGATTTGATGAATAGAGTCTTTAAGTCTTTCCTAGATCAATTTATCATTGTCTTTATTGATGATATATTGGTCTATTCTAAAGTGATGAGGAGCACGAGGATCATTTGAGGGTTGCTTTGGAGACTTTGAGAAAGAATGAGTTGTATGCCAAATTCGATAAGTGCGAATTTTGGTTAAGGGAAGTAGTATTTCTCTGGCATGTGATTTGAGCATGGAGTGCATGTGGATCCATAAAAGATAGAGGTGTGGTTAAATGGGAAGCACCTAAGAATGTGGTGAAGTAAGAAGTTTCTTGGGACTATTTGGATATTACAGGAGGTTCGTGGAGAGCTTTTCTTTGATAGCTGCTCTACTTTCCAAATTGACGAGGAAGAATCAGAAGTTTGAGTGGACTGAGGAGTGCCAGAGTAGTTTTGAGGAATTGAAGAATAAGCTTACTACTGCGCCGATTTTGACATTACCATATGGTGATGATGGATACATTGTGTCTGATGGCGCTTTAGGAAGGGTTTAGGATGTGTATTGATGCGAGGAGAGAAAGTGATTGCTTATGCTTCTAGCGATTGAAGCCTTATGAGATGAACTACCCTATTCATGATTTGGAGTTGGCTGCTATTATTTTCGCATTGAAGATTTGGAGACACTACTTGTATGGAGTTACTACTAGAGTATTTACGGACCATAAGAGTCTTAAGTACTTGTTGACTCAGAAAAAACTGAATTTGAGGCAGAGGTGATGGTTGGAGTTATTAAAAGATTATAATTTGGTGATAGACTACCATCCGGGGAAAGCTAATGTTGTAGCTGATGCATTGAGTAGGAAGTCCACTATGGAACATGTGGAGACAATGTACCTTCCCTTGCTGAAGGAATTAGCCAGACTTGATGTGTCATTGAGGCAAGTTGAGCCTGACTGTATTTTGGCAAATTTCAGAGTGAGACCAGTGTTGAGGGGGAAGATCAAAGAATTATAGGAACGGGATGAGTACTTGAGTAAGCTTAGAGAGGAGATAAAAGATGGCAAACCCTCTGATGTAGAGGTAAAGGAAGATGGATTGATGGTTGTGGGTGAGAGATTGTGTGTTCTAGACGTGTTAGAGCTGAAGGATGAGATCCTTGATGAGGCGCATAATGCTCCTTATGCAATGCACCCAGGATGTTCTAAGAAGTATCAGGATTTGAAAGACCATTTCTGGTGGAAAGGAATGAGGAAAGATGTGGCGTAGTATGCTAAAGATGTTTAGTGTGTCAATGAAGTTAAAGTGAACACCAAGCACCTTCAGGCAAGCTTAATCCTTTGCGGTTCCGGAATGGAAATGGGAGAAGATTACCATTGATTTTCTGATGGGATTGCCGAGGACTAGCAAGAAGCATGACGCTATTTGGGTGATTGTGGATAGGCTGACCAAGTCAGCACACTTCTTGCCAATTAGACAGACGGATTCTTTGAATGTTTTGGCTAAGAAGTATGTAGATGAGGTAATCAGACTTCATGGGATTTCGAGTTCGATAGTGTCTGATAGGGATCCTAGGTTTACCTCCAGGTTTTGGGAAAGCTTACAGGAGGCTCTGGGGACTCGATTGCATTTTAGTACGACTTTCCATCCGCAGACTGATGGACAATCGAAGAGGACGATACGGACTTTGGAGGCTATGTTAAGAGCTTGTGCTTTGGATTTCAAAGGTTCGTGGAATGATCACTTACCTTTGATTGAGTTTGCTTACAATAATTCCTATCACTCGGGAATTCAAATGGCACCTTATGAAGCTTTGTATGGTAGGAGATGCAAGACTCCTTTATGTTGGGATGAGGAAGGTGAGAGGAAGCTTGTAGGACTGAGTTAGTGCAAGTTCTGATGGATAAAGTGAAGTTAGTGAAGCGAGAGGCTTAAAGCGACTCAAGATAGGATGAAGAGCTACACAGATGCCCATAGGAAAGAGATGGAGTTTGAAGTGGGTGAGAAGGTGTTTCTTAGAGCATCTCCATGGAAAGGTGTTTTGAGGTTTGGCAAGAAGGGCAAGCTTAGCCCAAGGTATATAGACCCATATGAGATCATTGAGAGGATCGGGCCTTTGGCTTATAAGTAAGATTTGCCATTGGAGTTGTCTAAGATTCATAATATGTTCCATGTGTCGATGTTGAGGAGGTATAGATCGAATCCTTTCACATAGTTCAACCTTGAGAGGTTCGATTGAGGAAGATATGACTTATGAATGAGGAGCAACCGGTGGAGATCTTAGATTTAAAGAAAAGGTGTTAAGGAACAAGATTGTGGGGCTGGTTAAGGTCTTGTGGAGGAACCATTAAATGAGGAGGCTACTTGGGAGCCTTTGGAAGCCATGAGGAGAAGTATCCCTACCTCTTCATGGATTGGTAAGGATTTCAAGGCGAAATTCTTTTAGGAGGGAGAATTGTTGGGCCCAAAATTTTTATTTATTTATCTGAATTAATTATTTATTTATTGATTTATGGATTTATTAGTTAATTATTTTATTTTCCTTAATTGATTTAATTATGTGTTTATATAAATATTTTTATGTTGGGCTTGGGATTTGAAGTTAGAAATTAATTGAAGGCTTGGATTTAATATTGAAAAGTATGGGCTTTAGGAATGAATGAATAAGAGGAGGAGGATTAGAAATTAATGGGTGAGGTGTAGTGGGCTTGAGAGGAGGAGGAGAGCCCAAAGGAACTAAGTGAGAAGCCAAAACTACATAGTTTTGGTGTAGGATGAGTTAAATGAATTAAAGAAGATGGAAAGGAGAGGAGAGTATCGAAAATTCTAAGAGAAGAGAGAAAACGTGAGCTTGGAGGAGAAAGGAAGAGTGGTCGGCCAAGGAAGAAAGGAAGAGAGAAAAATCGTGGGAGGCTTGTGGAGAAGAAGAAAGAAGGAGAAAAGAAGAGAAATCAAGTGAGAAAGGTAAGCTTTCATCTTTCTTAAGTTAGGTTCAAGAATGGTGTAAGATGGAGGTTAGGGTTGAGTAGAGGTTGACGAAGATAGGAAAGAAAAGTGGGATTAAGTGGATTTTGTGATTTCTAAGCTAGGGTTTGATTATTCTAGCTTAAATGAGCCATGGGTAGGTTAGGTTAAGGTTAATGTTAGTTTTCCTTTAATTTTGAATATTATGACCTTTCCTATGAATTTAGAAATTGATTGGAGATGTGTCTTGTTTGAAGGAACTCAAAAAACCCTACCAAGACAAAGAGGAAGGGCAATCTTGACTTGGATTCTAACGATAGGTCGGTAACATTTTATAGTTGTTGTGTAATGAGAAAATGCCCAATGTGTGCTATCTTTGATAATTATGTGCATATTGACATGCATTTTCCTTGGATTTGAAAGTAAAGTGTGAAAATATGATGATTAGAAAGAATGAAAGAAGCATAGAATGCTAGTCTTGTGCTTGAATATGTGATCATAAATTGGTTGTGATTGGGCGAGAGAACCTACTTGATAAGTCACGTTACCGTTGACCCCTTGCCTTCTCCGGCAGCCCGCCAGGCCCATGAGATCTGAAAATGGATTCGTTGTGTTTACGATAAACTTCGGTTTATTCGTTGTGTTTATGGAACTCTCGAGCCTATTGTGTGCATTCTAGTCTTTAATTGTGTTTACAATGCATAATGTGTGTTTGATTGATATAAATTCTCATGTTATGCCTTAGGTGATGATTGTGGGTTATTTGAGCTTTATATGATAAATTGTTGTTGTTTCGGATTGTTAATGATGTGTTGTGTGGCTCATTGCACGATGGCTATAAACATGTTAGCCACTGAGCCGTGTTAGCTCACCCCATTCTCCCTCCTCAGGTGCAAATTCAAGTTGAACACGGAACCTTGCAAGGCATCGGACAAAACTCCAAGAACTCTAGAAACTTTTGTATTAAGTTAGTAACAAGCTTTTGGAATAGCTTTGTAAGCATATTGATCATTGAACATCTCATCTTTTGTATTTTGTACTTGATCTTGATGAATATGCCAATTTGTAATCAAAGCTATGCATGAATTTTGTTATGATTTGGATTGTGAATGAGAGCTCTAGTACTCTCCATATTGTGAAAATGTTGATTTCGATCTGTATGGCCTTGAAATAGTATGTGTATGAGTATTTTTATTTTTGAGTTGTTCTTTGGGTTTTTAACTTTGGGAGAGCTCATTTGGAAAAATTGCTATGAGTTATGTGCTATTGAAGGTCTGAAATTTCTGGGTTGATATAGGTCGTATGGGATCTTTTAGATTCATGGAGAGTGGTAGCGAGCTGTAGGACTCTCCGGGATGATTTATGAGCCATTTATGATGACTTAAATTGGTAGGTATGAGTCGTTGGATTTAAATCTGAGTCTTGTCAAGTGATGATTATCGAGCAGAGTTTTGAGTCCACTTTGACCCTCATAGAGTTGGAATATAGGTTGGTGGTCTTCATGAAAGTTTTATATAATTCTTTTACCTTTCCATAGACACTAAGTTTGTTAAATTTAAAGTTACGGGTCAAAAGTTATGGAGGTTGCAAGTTACGGTCTTTGTTAGGGAGAGCTAGTCGATCGGCCTTTGAGTAAAATTTGGATTCCTTAGTGGCGAACTTGTCTTTAAATCCTTCTTGAAAATGTATATTTTTCCTCTAGCTTTCAACGCTTCCGACCGTGTCTGATTTGGAGCTCGGAGTCAAAATTTATTGAGGTTAGAAGTCGATAGGTCGGATCGCCGAGCGGTATTTCGGCTCGACGCGAAGCGCCCAAGGCGCTCGGCAGTCAGCGAGGCGATCGCTTCGCCAAGACAGGCTGGTCGCTCGCCCATGCGGGCGGCGATGCCCCCGCCCACGCGGGCGGCGATGCCCGATCGCGTCTTGGCGGCGATACCGCTTCGCCATGCCGAACTCGTTCGCGTTTGGGGTCGGTTTTGGCCGACCGACCCCTCTCTCTTTTTTTGGCCATAACTTTTTACATAGACCTCCGATTGACCTCATTTTCGAAGTGATGGATTCCTAAGAAAATTTTCTATCTTTCTAAACCTAATTTACCAGTATTGCTTTTAAATTGAAAAAGGTGGTTTGAAATAAAGTGTGGAGGTCGGCTGATCAAGTCTGAATATACTTCACTAATTTTTAAATATCTGGAGCTATAGGACTCGGATCGAGGCGATTCTTGTTTTAAATGAAACTAGAGACATAAATCTACAATTTTTATGAAGGAGCTGATCAGTAATTCAGCCTCTAAAGTTTTCAAATTTTGACATGAAGTCGGTAGAGGGGCTGTTTTCACTGTTTTCTTTAAGATAGTATTTTTGCCATAACTTTTTCATTTCTAATCCGAATTGAACGATTTCAGTGGCGTTAGAATCGTGAGATCATGAGGAAATTTTTTTTATTAAAAATCCAATCCTAAATTTTCTATTAAAAGTTTCCCTATTTGTGGTTGGTATGTGTTCGGTTTGGGTCTTCCATGCTTAAATGGGTCCGAATGTTGGGCCTCGGAGATGGGGTCCAATAGCTATCATGGAGAATCCTTCTACAAACCTCCTGTAGTAACCTTCCAGACCCAGAAAACTTCTCACCTCTGTCGCTATCTTGGGTGCATGCCAACTTACTACTGCTTCAACTTTCCTCGGATCAATATGTACACCATCTTGTGAAATCACATGTCCAAGGAAAGTCACCTCATGAAGCCAAAACTCACACTTGCTGAACTTGACATAAAGCTCTCTCTCCCTAAGAGTCTGTAATACAATCCTGAGATGCTCCTCATGCTCTTCTTTACTCTTGGAAAACACCAGAATGTCATCTATAAACACTATGACAAACTGATCCAGAAACTCCTTGAAGACCCTATTCATGAGATCCATGAAAGCAGCTGGAGCATTGGTCAAGCCGAATGGCATAACCAAAAACTCATAGTGCCCATATCGTGTCCTGAATGCTGTCTTGCTTACATCAGACTCCTTGATTCTGAGCTGATGATAGCCTGACTTGAGATCAATCTTGGAGAAGACCCTAGCTCCCTGCAGCTGGTCAAACAGGTCATCTATCCGTGGCAACGGATACTTGTTCTTAATTGTCACCTTGTTGAGTCTCCGATAGTCAATGCACATCCGCCATGACCCATCTTTCTTCTTAACAAACAGAACCGGTGCTCCCCAAGGAGACGAACTCGGCCTGACATATCCCTTCTCTAACAGTTTCTCCAACTGTTCCTTAAGCTCCCTCAACTCAGCTGGAGTCATCCTGTATGGCGGGATAGAAATAGGCGCGGTTCCGGGAATCAAGTCAATGGCAAACTCGATTTCCCTCACCGGCGGCAAACCTGGTAACTCATCTGGGAAAACATCTGGAAACTCCCTCACAACCGAGAAATCCTCTAACTTCCCTTCATGCACATCGGCATCTACAACATGCGCCAAGTAAGCTTCACACCCCTGGCCCATCATCCTTTCAGCTAACATAGCTGAAATCACATCCCTGGCCCAGATCAAACTCTACCTCTTTCTGACCACAATCCAGCTTGGTCAGATACTTCTCCATGGTATCCATCCCCAGGATAACATCTAATCCCCTAAGGTCTAGCGGTAGTAAGTCCACTACCAATCTAGCACCATCAATGAACAGCTCACACTGCTCACACACCTGACTGATCACCACATTCCTCCCTAGAGGAGTACTAACAACCAAAGGCCTATCCAAAGGCACAGAACTCACACCATGCAATGCTATGCTCGCAGAAACAAAAGAGTGCGTGGAACCAGAATCAATCAAAACAAATACTACTGAATCAAATAACTGAGTTATACCCGTGACAACCTCAAAGCGGCTGCGCCTTCCTCCACGTCATGGCAAACACTCTTGCCGGCGCTGACCCCTTGGCCTTCCTGGAGGAATGGCCTTCTGCAGATCCAGAGCGCCTACCTCGATCGCCTGGTTCCCTCTCTTTGCATGCCTTGGAGCCCAAATGCGACCCCTCTTGTCTTTGTGCTGTGGACAATGCTTGGCTATATGTCCCTTCTCCGTATTGAAACAAACTCCAGTGACTGAGGCACTCTCACGATGATGTTTCCCTTTTGGTCACATAAGGGATAGTTGAACCCGACTTCTTCCTACTCTACCGAGCGCCTCCCACATTAGAAACTTGCCACATCGCCTCACTGCTTGTTCTGGTAGCCCCACTGCTATCCACTTCACTCTGACTTTGAGAGCTCCTCGTGCTCCTCTTAGGCAATGGAGCATTAGTACCCTTCTGAAAGTCTGCTCCTATTCTTCCTCTTCTTGTACGCTTATTTATGATATTCTCCGACTTCTCACTGGAGAGGCATCCTGGCTTCTTTGGTAGTCGAAATTGTGAATCGGGACTTTCTCCCTAATCCCAAGTGAAGACCTCCTTCAAACTTGCGGCACTTGTCTTCCTCTGTTGTCACAATGTTTGCTGCATAACGCGAAAGCTGTGTGAACTTCAGCTCATACTCGCTCACACTCATGTCCCTCTGCATAAGATTCAGAAATTCCCTGGCCTTATCCTGCACATAAAGCCTGGAGAGATACTTCTTTCGGAACACTTCTACAAAGTCTCTCCACGTTAGCACCGAAGGAACAACCTGACTGTGGGGCATTGATTCCTACCAATGCAGTGCATCCCCCTGCAACAGATTGACTGCATAATCTAACTTGTCCTCATCATCGAGCATCTCATCTGAACTAGAACCCTCTTGGTCCTCTTCAACCAAGGCCAAACCTCTTTCGGATTAGTAGTCCATTTTGAAATCCATACCCAAACTTCCAAGCTTGTCATATTGCCCACTCGCTCATCTTGGAGCTTGCATCGACATCGAGATCTCGACCCATAGCATACGTGAAAGCTTTGAGCAAAGGCTTGAAAGAAACTTCGGATCCATGGGAGTTCCCCGAGGCATAGGAGGAGACACTTGCTGCAAACTAGGTGCCTCTCAAATCGAATGAATGTGTCCGGCATCCCGAGGAATATGGGATTCATCCGTACTCCCGAGCGAGAATGAGATCGAGTCATAGCTTCCCGAGTTCTCCTTCGAGGTGGCATGTTCACTCCTTGAATAAAAAGCCATTGAAAAATTTAGTTCAAGTAAGATAAGTTTTTTTTTAAATATGCAAAAACAGTTCTAATCGTGTAAAACAATGCAAGTCCTTGAAAGTAATGCCATGCAGCCCTAGACCAAAAACCTAGGCACTCTGATAACACAACATGTTGGACCCTGCTGCTGGAGCCCAACATCGGACATGAGAGCGTGACGTGAAACATGCTAATAACATATTTAGGAAAGACCTACGGAAGATTAATGGGCCTGCTGGAAAACAAACTTGAAACCTGCTTTCATGTAATTTAAATAAACTAGACGAATATGTGATTTTAACGATTGAGAAAGGAACCCATTGGAAGTTCAATGGACTCATCGTGAAACTGTCATGCTTTTAAACATATCTTTAATTCATGCTCCAAAGATGAGTTTCATAACACTTTTAAAAATATCTAAAAAATTACAACTTTGAGTTCAAGAGCCAAAAGTACAAAATACTCTTGAGGCAAACAATACTTGAAAAGTAACTAAAGTCTTGACTTCAAAGAAATATAACATTGAAACTAAACAAACATAACAAAATGAAACCCTTGATCTTGCCAGTAACTCGTGACTCACTCAATCTCTTGCTCGTCACTGAATGGGGAAATTAGAGGGTGAGCTATAAAGCAATGGGAACATATTTATAATATAGCAATAAGCAAAAGTAATAAAAATTTACTCATTGTCGTGATACTTGTTGAAATCATAATCATTGAGCATGTATGATTCATAGATTGAAAATGCTTGATTCTTAACCAATTCATGATGCATGACACATAACAAATCATAACACATAACATAACATGCTTTGGTTTGGGTTGTCCACGGTTCAGAACGCACTCACACATGCCATCGAAATGTTGATGTGTAGATGTAGTTTCGTGAGGGAATCCTTGTGAGAAACCACATGCTACACCGGCAGGCGGGGAGAAGCCTTTTCGTGAGTCAATGTGCACTTGACTATTCGTGAGGGACACCGCAAACCCACATAAACATGCATGATTCATGTTCTTGTAAACTTGTTTGCCAAACTGGCACTTGCTTGTAAACTTGCCTGTCATATATTCGTAAAACATAAATTCATGTACTTGTATTCGTGAAAGGAGAACACTCCTTTGTAAAAACCTTGTTAATAATCATGAATGCAAATCACATAGCAGAATATAATCATTCATAACAGTATGTAATGCAATCATAGATGATGCAATTAAAATGCATTGAATCTTTCTTGATTTGAACAAAACAATGCGTACTTAATTACTCTATTATAAACATGAACCCACCTTATTTCCTTGCTTGTTCTTGCCTAAGAATGAGTTTCCTCTTGAGCCTCTTGATCCTCTTGCCTCACCTGATCTCCTAAAATAAGAACCAAAATCCCATTCAATAACTCATGCTGAAACAATAATTTCATTCTTAACTTCCATCCAAAATTTCATATCCTTAGAAACTGATTTAGAACTTCATCACTTCACAAAACTTGTAGATCTATGCCTCTAGTTTACAACGCCTCAAAAATCACCTCAAAAGGACTTCTGTAGCAAAAGATATGATCAAAACACTAAAAATCACCTTTGTTGGAAAAACTGGCCTCGCCGCGATGAGCAACCTAGCTCGCCGCGGCGTGCGGCCTCGCACATCGCGGCGTGTGGCCCTCTCACACGTCGCGGCTTACAGCTCGGCACATCGCGACGTGTGGCCTTCTGCACGTCGCGGCGTGCGGCCTGACGCACATTGCGACGTGCAGACGGGAGTTTCGTCTCCCGAACCCAGTTTCTGCCATTTTCACCCTTAAAACCTTCCCTTTCTCAACTACAACACATCTAACTCTTGAATGAAGTTCTATACTTCCATTCTAAACTCATTCTAACACAAAATCACCAACAAACACAACAACTCATGCAAATCTACAAATCTTTCTCATAAACCCTAACTCCATCGATTTCTACTCAATCCATGCTAATCTATGGTTTGATTCAACCTAAACAAGAGTAGAAGAGTTAAACAAACCTGAAAAATGCTTCTAATCTGACTGAAAACGTTGAAACTGAGCTTCCTCTTCTTCTCCCTCTTCTTCCTCTCCTACGATGCTCTTCTCTTCGTCTTTTCTTTTCTTTTTTTTTTCTATTTTTCCTTTCTTTTCTTTTTCCTCTTTTCCTTTAACACCTTAAACCTAATGAAAATACAAAGACTCAAATGCCCTCCTTTGCTTAGCCTTAAACATCATAACTCAAGTGCCTTGACCATTTTTGCCCTCAACATTTCTACTCTTTCAAACACTTATTCCATACTAATCTAAAAAAAATTCTAATTTTCCATTAATATTTCCAATTAATCAAAACTATGCCATAAATCATAAATCAATTAAATTCATACTTAATAACTTCAAGAAAACAAAAATTTGGTGCCCAACAGGAACAATTTTGGGGACAATGCCAACCTATAAGCTAATGGTCTAATCCTCTTAAGAATTTCATAGGGACCCATATATCTCAGGCTCAACTTGCCTTTCTTGCCACACTTCATTACTCCTTTCCAAGGAGATGTCTTAAGGAAATCTTTCTCACTGACTTCATACTCCATTTCCTTTCGATGTGCATCAACATAGCTCTTCATTCTATCCCGAGCCGTCTTAAGCCATTGCTTAACTAAGTTGACCTTGTCCACTGTCATCTGAAGTAACTCTGGCCCTATCAGTTTTCTTTCTCCTTCCTCATCCCAACAAATCGGAGTTCTACATCTCTTTCCATACAGTGCTTCATAAGGAGCCATCTAAATACTCGAATGGTATGAATTATTGTAAGCAAATTTGACCAATGGAAAATGCTCATCCCAAGCTCCCTTGAAATCCATCACACATACCTCGAGGATTCCCTCAAGTGTCTAAATGGTCCTCTCAGATTGATTATCTATTTGGGGTGAAAAGGCATCTTTGAAATTCAACTTAGTTCCATAGCCTCTTGAAGGTTCCCAGAATCTCGAAGTGAATCGAGGATCTCTATCGGAAACTATGGAATCTGGAATCCCATGTAATCTCGCTATCTCATCGATATACTTCTTTGAAAACACATGCAGAGAATCAGTCTGTTTAATTGCCAAAAAATGGGCTGACTTCGTCAAACGATCTACAATAACCCATATGGCATGATGCTTCCTACTGGTCTTGGGCAAACCAATCAAAAAATCCATAGTCACTCTTTGCCACTTCCACTTAACTTGCCAGAAGGTGCCTGGTGTTCAGCCTTGGCTTGCTGCACACTAGACACTTACTTACATACTCTGCTACATCTCTCTTCATGCCTTTCCACCAGAAATGATCTCTTAAATCTCTATACATCCTGGTGCTACCTGGGTGCATGACATAAGGCGCATTATGTGCCTCATCCACTATCTCATCCTTCATCTCCTTAACATTCGAGATACAAAGCCTATTTTCGACAATCATGAGTTCATCATCCCTCACTACCACTTCAGACTTCTTGCCATTCTGAATTTCTTCTCGGACCTTGTTTAATTCTGTATCTTGTGCCTGTAACTCCTTAACCTTCTCCTTGAGTATCGGTCTCACTTTGAAATTGACAATGATACAATTCGGTTCCTCCTGTTTCAAACTTATCTTAAGCTCAGTCATCTCTTCCAATAAAGGCAGATAAACTATCGAAACATGAGCTATTGATCATTTTCTACTCAAGGCATCTACCACTACATTTGCCTTCCCTGGATGGTACTCAATCAACAAATCATAATCCTTAAGCAACTCAATCCACCTTCTCTGTCTCAAATTTAGCTCTTTCTAACTCAGTAAGTCCTTGAGACTTTTATGGTCAGTAAAGATCCTCGTCTGAACCCCATATAGATAATGCCTCCAAATCTTTAAGGCAAAAATCACTGCTGCCAATTCTAAATCATGGGTCGGATAATTTAACTCATAAGGCTTCAGTTGCCTTGAAGCATAAGCTATCACCCTGTCTCCCTGCATCAGCATACAACCCAGACCCTTTCTTGAGGCATCACTATACACTTTATAACCCTCATCTCCAGTAGGAAAAATCAAAACTGGAGCACTTGTTCATCTGTGCTTGAGCTCTTCAAAACTTTTCTAATATTCCTCACTCCAAACAAATTTCTGATTCTTCCTCAATAACTTAGTCATTGGAGCAACTATCATAAAAAATCCCTCAACGAATCTCCTATAATATCTGGTCAAACTCAGAAAACTCCTCACCTATGTTAATTTCTTAGGTGCAAGCCAATTCACCACTACTTTAACCTTCCTCGGATCAATATGTACCCCTTCTTTAGAAATCACATGTCCAAGGAATATCACCTCATGAAGCTAGAATTCACATTTGCTGAATTTGGCATAAAGTTCCCTCTCCCTCAATGTCCGCAACACTATTCTGAGATGCTCCTCATGTTCCCCTACACTATGACAAACTGATCCAAATATTATTTGAAAACCCTATTCATAAGATCCATATAGGTCCTCTTTGTACATTTTTGTTGAGCTATTTAACGTGTGAATTTGGAGAAACTCAAAACATATAAGTTGTAGATAAAGATGTCTAATATATCCCTAAATTTGTTCACTAATTTAGGGTGAGTCAAACAAATGAAAAAAGGCCCCGAAGTGAAACTGGTTCAGAATACCAACGGGATTGAAACTTGAAATGAAAGTTCATTGTTTGAAGACTTTAGAGTTAGAATTAGGTAATGAGTTCTTCTTAAGAAATGCTAAAAATTGTTTCGTATGAGATCTGTATAAAGAACATTTTAATTGGATGAGTATTTTGTAAGATATGGCTGAATAAGTGAATGGTGTTACTAACCTTAGTGACACAGAAGAGAACAGAAACAGGACAAGATTATAAAAATCACAATAAATCCAATTTACATAATTTTTTAGCCTTATTTGGATATGTGATAGACATATGAGTTTAATGAAAATGAAGTTTTGAATCACCTTAATTGGATGAGAAATGAATACGTTATAAGGTTTTGAGACAGGAAGGGTCCAACTCATAACTAAAGGGGCAAGGTTAGGCCAACCTTATCTAAAATTAGAAAAGGGAAAATATGCCGTACTAGCATCCTTCTGTCTCTTCCTAAAAAATTTAGAAAAAATCAGAACTCAGAAATGAGAAAGCTCAGAATTAGGAATCCTGTAGAAACCAGAATTTAGAACCCAGAAAAGAATTCAAAAACCAGATTCATGTTTTCTTTGAACAATTCATATTGAGCTTTATTATTGATACTCATGTGATTGCCACATTTGATATTACTACCTGGTTATCTATTGATGCCATATCCTGTTGCTTAGAATGCCACGGACCATTCTTGTGAAGCTAACCTTGTGTTACCTAGCCTCACAAGCATGGTAGTATGTTTAGATCTCATTGAGTCGCATTGTAGACTCACCCCTCACTATCATCATTTTAGGGGAGTAACAGATCTTACGAGAGAGAAATCCAAGCCTTTTGAGACTCGCTTGGATAAGCAGACAAGTAATGTTTTTGGCATGATGTAAATTGCCGTTACTCCTATATGCTCTATGGATTGTCATAATCATATGTACATAAAACATGTATGGATATACTATGTTGTTATTGAGAATGATGTCGGTGGATGATATGAGATTGAAGTGAATCTGCGTTAATCAAAGACTTAGAAAGCGATATTAGAATGCACGAGAAGGGGGTTGAATGTGTATTCCTTTTTTATAAATCTTTTCGAGAACTAGTTGTAAGAAATAAAATTCTTTACTGAATTTTATAGATTACGATTAATCAAACTTTTCAATATTGTGTATATAAAAAAATAAGTAATAAGATATTTTGAAACTAAAATAGAGATAGAGAGTAAGAGTGGTAGACACGAAGATTTATCCTGGTTCACCCCAAACCGTGGGCTACGTCCAGTCCTCAGAGTTTCTTCTGAGATTTCACTATCTCTTCAATCGTTACAAGTATTCTTTCTCGAGCCTCTTCAGGTCTCTACAACCAGTATTCTTTCACACTTAGCCTCTGCAGGCTATCTGTACAACTTTTCTTCTCGAAAAATATTTGAACACTTGTTACAGAAAAATAGCACTCAACAAAATCACTTTTTCTCACGTATTAATTTTTCTCGCTATTTCGTATAAGTATCTGTAAGCCCTTTGCAAAACTGTTTTGTGTAAACTTTCCGTAACTTTCAGTAAGTTTTTGTAACTTTTTAATCTTTGTCTTCGACTTGTATTTATAGCCTTCGTCTCCAACTGTTTCTTGATTCTTGAATCTTGAATCTTTAAAGAAATGGTTAATCAGTTGAGTTCTGTAACTAACTCGAACTAACTCTTGCGTCATTTCTTTTATGCGTCGTATGCGCTTTGCATTTGCGTCTGCAATCACTTTGCATTTAAATGCGCAGACGTATCGCTTTGCATTTACGCTCTGCGTCGCTTTGCATTTGCGTCTGCGTCTCGCTTTGTATTTGTCTCGCATCTCGCTTTGTATTTAAGGCGCATCGCTTTATATTTCAACCGCTCGTGTCTAAGTTAAATTCGTGTCCGACTTAAATGCGTATACATCTTAATCAGGTTCCGACCTCGTCTCTTTTGTTTTCTTTGCATTTGAACTCTTTTGTTATACATCAAAATCATATTTAAGTAAAGTCATGTTGACTTAACAATCTCCCCCTTTTGAGTTTAACAAATTATATACAAGAAAAGAAAAAAATCAGATTTGCAAAAGTAAAACAAAACTTATCTTCATCCTACGCATACATTGCGGTCACACCTTTTTATCGAACATCATCCTCTCCTCTTCCTTTTCTTCTTTCCGCTCTCCTCTTTCTTTTCTTCTCTCCCTATTTGTTATAATAAAAAATGATTAATGATTACGGCTCTTGGCCAGATTACTGCTATCATCTTTTTCGGATCATTCACCGTCTCCTTCATGTTGTTGAGTTCACCACGTAATCTCTGACTTCATCTAGTGGATCAAGCGGACGAAGAGGCTTGAGCAACTTCTGGCGATGGAGGGTGAAGGGAATTGAAGTAGTGTAAGCATCGAGGATTGAGTGTAATCTTCATTAATCTCAAAGGTAGGTGGACGAATGAGCGTTTGACGAGAATATTTAAGTCAAAAGGCAGCAAACATCGGTAACTATCTTCCTTGCAGGGTGGCGCTTGTGATTGTATAGGCAGTGTACTAGACAAAGGGCTAATCTGTGAGTTGTCTCAACAAGGTATTCAATAAATGATCCTGTTCTTAGTCTTCCCCTTCTTTGGACAGTCTTCCTCCTTTTTGGTATAGCTGCAACTTGCTTTATCTGGATCCTGTGCAGAAGTGCTTGCTTCATCAATTTTTCGCACTTCTTCTGCAATTTGATCTGCGGACAGATCATCACTGGCATTATCTTCAGGACATAATTTTGACTTTCCCCTGGTAAAATCTTTTGGATACCTTGGCTGTATATCCGGTGCAACCATTATCTCTTTGTTTTTTGTGATTGGGAAAATAGTGCATGGATGGAAGGGCCGTTTTGAAGGATATGGCATTGTAGCAGCAAATCCCAAAGTATCATAGAAGATCTTTTCGTCTTCTTTGAGTAACTTCCATGTGTTACTATTAATCACCATAGGTTGTACCACAGCTACTATCTTCTTTACTGGTTGAACACCGATTGCAATAGCAGTCCTCTATCTGGTACCTACTTCTACCATTTTGATCTTCAACTTCTGTTTCCTCAAGAACTTATGGTAGTTGTATACCATCAGACACGGTTTATCATCATCCAAATCGATACTCTCGTTGCTTCGATGATGTGCTTGAGAGTCATCTGAACCGGACTTTCACCTACTGGCTCCTCCTGTTGAGCAATAGGGATTTCCTGAACTGTATACTGCTCAGTTTCTGCTTCTACTTGAACATCATTAATAGTTTCGTTTTGTTGACTATCTTCCTCAGCAGTTGAAGTGGTCTTCTTTCGACTAACCTTCTTAGTCTTTCCCTCTGCTTCAGTCAGTCTTACCGATTTCTTTGCTGGAGATTTTCCTCTCTCAGTCTTTGATTTTTTCTTCCTCTTAGTTTCTTTGGCTTTTCTGGCCGTATCTTCTTCCAGAATAGAGACTAAGGATCTTGTGGCTCTGGGTGCACAAGATTTAGAAGTTTCTTCTCGACTCTGTTCTCTGGCAATCTTTTCTTCTTGTTGCCTCAGAGTCCTAATCCTCGGAGATCTTTTTGCTTTCTTCACTGACTTCGCCAAAAGACTTTCTCTTCGTCTTTTGGCGACTTTATTTCGACCTCTGGGATTGGCTTTCTTGAGAGGAGGACTACTTTGTTTCATGAGAGGTCTTCCTAGCACTCTCCTTAGTTCATCAGCAGGTGACAGATTTGATACTCACTGGAGATTGAGAACTTGAAACGGGAGTCTTCTTTAATACACGCTCCCCCTCAGTTCTTGACTTCCTTGAAGAGTCGGCTTGGTCTTTGTCTACTGTGCTTAGACCCATTCGCCATATTGTATATACATCGATCTTGCTCTTCACAGGAACAGTTTTTCTATTTCCTTGAGTGCGAGACGAATGCGCATTCCTTAAAATCCTCGTCGAAGCATGCCATAAGGATAAATCGTTGTTTCCTTTATCCCTTAATCATATAATGAAGGATCAAGAAGGGTAAATCTATGGGGTTTCGATTGATGAGGTAGAATGACATTGTTCATCCGAGTGGTCACGGATGTCTTGAACCAACTCTGGGAAGAATGCAATTTAAAAATTGCGTGAAGCACCCTAGCCTTTGGAATCAAATTGGATGTCTTCCTCTCCTTGAATCATTCTTGCCATATAGTTGCCTCTTGATATCTTCTTCCTTCATACCGACTTGGGACATCCATCCGGCCTTGGTAGACGAGTTTCTCCAACCGATGGACAATCGGTCACCTTCTTTATAAGCTCCTTTGTTACAACAATGAGATATCCTATCTCGAGAAGATACGATAGTGTTGTCTATTAGGTATGCGTTCTTCCAAAACTCATATACCTCATTTGTGTACAGGTTCTTGCATCTGGAAGAAATTCCTCTAACCAGCTCTTATGATTTCTGGTTCTACATCCATTCCGTCTCTTCTTAGTGACTCAAAGTTCACAAGTCTTCCAAAAATCATAATTGCTTCCATTGTGTAGCAAAAGCGTCTTCGGAGAATCTTTTGAGTGAGATGTTTTGAGAGAATTGGTAAAGTCGAGATGAGCCGTCGGAAGATGATGAAAAGACCGCAATGATTTCACCTTGATCATTTGTAGGATTATAGTCTGGTGAGTTCTAGAATCATTAAGAACCTCGATATCATCAGATTTTCCTCCAAAATCTTCCTTGTGAGAGAAGTTACCGGTGTAACTCATTGTAACTAACGTCGTTAGTTTTGGCGTTACTTTAGTCCGACCGTTCATAACATGACCATGTTAAGGTTTCGTCTTATCTTCGGAACCGTTCTTCACTCGGTGGTTTAGTGAAGATATTCACCACTAAAGCTCTGTTTCAACGAATGTAGAAGCACCACCTTTCTCGAACATAGTCTCGAAAGTGATGTCGACTTCTATATGCTTCACTACTGGAATCTTGAATTGGATTCATTGATAGATTGATTGCAATGGTGTTGTCGCAAAGATTGGAATCTCTCTTCTTGGGTGAATAGTCTTCAAGTCGGTACTTGATCCACAACGTCTGTGAAAGCAAGAATCTTGCGGCGGATATATATTCTCGCTTCACGGTTGATAGTGCAATTGAGCTTTGTCTCTTGCTTGACTAGGAGACTAGATTTCCTCAAGAAAATGACATCCTCCACTTGTGCTTTTCCTTTCGATTCTATCTTGGCATAGTCCGCATCGCAATATCAATTAACCTTAAATCTTTACCTTTCTCGAACATCAAGCAAAGATCGGTAGTACTGCGAGATATCTCAAAATTCTTTTAACAAACAATAAAATGAGACTCTAGGATCGACTTGAAATCTTGCACACAAGCATACTGAGCAGAAGAATCAGGTCTACTTGTCAGAAGATGAGAAAGAACCGATCATCCTCTATATAGGGTTTGATCCACCTTCTTACCAAGTTCGTCTTTCAACAAAAGGTTTGAAGGATGCATCGAAGTTGCCATAGGCTTCACATTATTCATATCAAACTTATTCAACAACTCTTTCACATACTTTTGTTGATGAATGAAGATCTTCTCTTGATGCAGCTTAACTTGCAATCGAAGAAAGAACTTTAACTCACCCATCATACTCATTTCAAACTCTTTCTTCATTAGCCTCTCAAACTTCTAAGCCCAACTTTTGAAGTAGCACCAAAATGATATCATCAACGTAGATCGTAGTAAGATAAATCATTCTAAAACTTCTTCCTAAAGAGCGTCTTATCAACTTGACCTCTACTGAAACCATTTTCTATTAAGAAGGTACTCAGACGATCATACCAAGCTCTAGGAGCTTGCTTCAGGCCGTATAAGGCTTTGTGAAGTCTATAGACATTCCTTTTTCATTCTGTAACTTTCTGGATAGAGTTCTAAAGCACTTAAAAGACTCATCTTTGTGTGATAAAAATAATATCCAGCAAAATTGAGTAAAGTCATCAACAAAAACAAGTCCATATTTCTTTCTGCCAAGACTTATTGTCCTTATTGGACCAAATAAATCCATATGTAACAGCTCTAAAGGTCTAGATGAGGTTATAAAATTTTTAAAAGAAAAAAGGTTTTAACTTGTTTTCCTTTCAAACAATTTTCACGAAAAATTCTTTGTCAAAACTTATTTTGGCAAACCTCTTACTAAATGATGTTTTGCCAATTTTGAAATATGTTTCAAAGAGACATGACCTAGCTTTTATGCAGATTAGTCTTTCTTCTTGAAGATAGAAAACATGAAATATTTTGACTATGAAAATCTTCTAAATTGATTTTGTAAAGATTGTTTCTTCTCTTGGCGAGAGAAAAGTATAGACCCATCTTTGTTTACGACTTGAAGATTTTGATTGAATGCAACTGTGAAACCGAGAATCACACAATTGATCGACGCTAATCAAGTTATGCTTGGACCATCAACAAGCAAGACATTATTTATGCATGCAAAGGAATCTTTACCTACTTTCCGATTCAATAATTTTGCCTGCTGGTTGTCTCACGAAGTTATTGATCCTCCTTTTTATATTGAAGATCTAGGAACATAGACCTTCTTCCATGTGTCGCGAGCATCCTTGTCTAAATACTAATGGTGCTTGCCGTATCTTCCAAGGAAGGATATCTGCGGTGAAACTATTTTATTTTTGGTACCCAAATTTTCTTGGGTCCTTTACGGTTAGTAGTATGCATGTGATGTGATTTTGATGATGCGTAACTAGGTCGTTGATTAAAATGACATATCTTATAGTTTCCTTTTGAGAGACAAATTTTTACGTGGTGAATCTTGTTTCTCTGTAAACCTAATCCGGTCTTATCACTTAGATGTCTACATTTTCCAAGCATTTCATTCATTTTCTTTGTACTTTACGTGAAAGTAGTTAAATCATTGATAAATTCCTAATCCTAAGTTTAAGTCGATTGATCTCTTCCGATCATCTACAATTTTCTTTTTATCTTCTAATTGTTTCTTTAGGATGATATTTTCTCTCTCTAATATCTCGGTATGTCTAATATTCTGCTCAGATATTTTTCTTCAACTTATCTTTGTTTGAATAGCATGAGAATCTTCTAACAGTTCTGAGTATGCATCATGCAAATTATCGTAGTCAGATTTTACCTCCTCATCACTATCTTCCTCGGCCATCAGGCAGATGTTCGCATGTTCTGATGACTCGAACACATGTCGATTCGGATGAATCTAGGTCCTCCAAGTTGCCATCATGCTTTTCTTGCTTTCTACTCTTCTTGGGTTTCTTCTTGAGAGGAGGACATTCGGACTTATAGTGTCCAGGCTGATTGCATTCGTAACAGATAATAGAAGACTTCTCTGATTTAGCTTCATCTTTCCCATTCTTTCTGAATGTCTGGTTTCCTCTGGGCTTCTTCTTCCATATGCGTCTTATCTTTCTGGAGATGAAAGATAATTCGTCATCTTCATCACTTGACTCTGATTCGGATTGGCTGGAGTTGTCATCCTTTGAGTCTTCAATTTTCAACGCTTTTGATGACTTCCTCCTTCTCTGAGTCTTATGATTCTTCTGTCCGGCCTTCAGTGCTATTGACTTATCCCGCTTGGGCTTGTCTTCAGCGTTGAGTTCAACTTCATGAATCTTTAAGGATCCCAGCAACTCATCCAGCTTTAATAGGCTCAAGTCTTTGGCTTCTTGCACTGCAGTAACTTTAGGTCTCCATCTCTTAGGAAGACTTCTTAGAATCTTTCGAACATGATCTTGATTGTTGTATGTCCTTCCAAGAGCTTTCAATCCATTGACAATTGTTTGAAATCTTCCAAACATTTGATCAATAGATTCTTCATCTTCCATCCTGAAAAGTTCATATTGATGCACAAGAATACTTATCTTGGATTCTTTAACTTGGCTTGTGCCTACGTGAGCAATAGACAATGTGTCCCACATTTCTTTTGCGATTAGGTCGCAACCGTGCACTTTGTCGTACTCGCCTCGCTTAGGGGCACACGCAAGAAAAATTTCGCTTTGAATTTAGCTGTATTTTTCTTTACGATCGGTCGTCCATCCGCTTACGTGGAATAGAATTACCTTCTTCATCTACGGTGTATAAGGTCCGTTCTCTATTACGTCCCAAAGGTCGACATAAGTAGATTCGATGAATAATCGCATCCTATCTTTCCGATAGTGATAGTCTTCTCCGTTGAATCTTTGGAGGTCTAGTGATGAGGCTCCTTCAACGATGTATACATGTGACTCGCCATTATCTTTAATCCACACTTCGCCAAAGTGATTACGGGATACCTTGCTCGATACCAATTGAAGTGAATCACACATTAATACAAAGACTTAGAAAACGATATTAGAATGCACGAGAAGGGGGTTGAATTGTATTTCCCTTTTTTATATAAATCTTTTCGTAACTAGTTGTAAGAAATAAATTTCTTTACTGTAATTTTATAGATTCGATTAATCAAACTTTTCAATATTTTGTATATAAAAAATAAGTAATGAGATATTTTGAAACTAAAATAGAGATAGAGAGTAAGAGTGGTAGACACGAAGATTTATCTTGGTTCACCCCAAACCGTGGCTACGCCCGATCCTCGAGTTTCTTACGAGATTTCACTATCTCTTCAATCGTTACAAGTATTCTTTCATGAGCCTCTTCAGTCTCTACAACCAGATATTCTTTCACACTTAGCCTCTGCAGCTATCTGTACAACTTTTCTTCTCGAAAAATATTTGAACACTTGTTACAGAAAAATAGCACTCAACAAAATCACTTTTTCTCACGTAGTAATGTTTCTCGCTATTTCGTATAAGTATCTGTAAGCTCTTTGGAAAACTGTTTTGTGTAAACTTTCCGTAACTTTCAGTAAGTTTTTGTAACTTTTTAATCTTCGTCTTCGACTTGTATTTATAGCCTTCGTCTCCAACTGTTTCTTGAATCTTGAATCTTGAATCTTTAAAGAAACGGTTAATCAGTTGAGTTCTGTAACTAACTCGAACTGACTCTTGCGTCTGTTTTTTTCTGCGTCTGTGTCTGCTTTGCATTTGCGTCTGCGTCTGCTTTGCATTTACATCTGCGTCAGGTTCTTTGCATTTGCGTCTGCGTCTCGCTTTGCATTTCGCGTCTGCGTCTGCTTTGTATTTATGCTCGCATCCGCTTTGTATTTCGTCTACATCTCGCTTTATATTTCAACTTCGCCTCATGTCTAAGTTTGTCTCGTGTCCAACTTAAATCAGGTTCATCTTAAATCGTATACGACTGCCTGCTTTTTGTTTTCTTTGTATTTGAACTCTTTTGTTATACATCAAAATCATATTTAAGTAAAGTCATGTTGACTTAACAGAGATGATCATAGATTGGTTGATTATAAGTAGATAATGCATGTGAGAATTGTAGATTTGGATCCTTACTTCTTTTAACCAGGTATAATGTAACATCCCCTCTCCTATAGGAAAAGGGTATTTTGGTAATTAGGACGGGTTCGGGATATTAAATTATATCTCGGCATGCACATACAGCATATAGCCTTTCTGATTACTGATTGGTTGCACATGCACACAGTATACATGCATTCATGACATTTTCCGGCTTAGGTTTTAAATTGAACTTCTGTGTGAAATTAATGGAGTAATTGAGTTTGGAAAATTATTTGGACTGCACCATAAATTGTTTTACATTTTTAAGGATTTTTAGAAATTTTTCTGGATTTTTCCGGAGACAATTTCCGGACGAAAAATCACCAATTGGCGAACCGGTCGATTCTCAGAGCAAAATCGCCACCCATCGTGCTTGTGTTATTGGGTATATTATTTTGGGATTGAAATCGAGGTCAATCGAGTTGATTGAGTTAGTTTTGATCCGGATTAAAGAAATATTACTTTGACTTTTCTTTAAATTTTTGAACCAATCACATTTAGCCACCAAATGCCATCATTTAATGCTCACTTGCTTCCTCCCACGGTTTTGCCTTAATAAAGAATGAAAAAGATGACTTTTGCCTCTTAAATCCTTCACCATCCGAAAATCAACCTTCCTTCTTCATCTCCATCAATGTTTTTCTCCTTCTTTAAGTTATTTCCTCCAACTTTGAGTGCCTTCCTTATATGCTTACAAGCTTAAGTCTCCTACCTTCTTTTCATGATGATAGCCATGTTTGATGTTAGAAGAAAGTAGAGAAAGTGAGAAATTGGTGTGCTTTGAAGTGGAAAAGCTAATTAGGTATGTATTCATTTAAGGTTTAAGCTTTAAATGATGTTTGTATATGGAATTAAATGCCATGATAGTAAGGAGTGATTAATAAAAGGTTTAGAGCATTTATTAGGTTCAGGTATGCATTAAAGTGATGATTAATATGGTTTGAAGTAATGGGTGTAAGGCTAAGTGTTTGATGAATTGAAAGTAGTGATATGACTTGATTTTAAATGGAATATGGATGATTATTTGGGTATCTGAATTGAGGAATTAAGTGCTGCAATTTTTCAGTATTAGCCCTAGTATATGTAGGAATGTGGTAAGACCTAATTTGTATTTAATTGGATGTCTAGTGATGTGAAAAAGGCATTGGAAATGATAGATCTAAGGTTAACACTAAATCTGGAAAATTAAGGTTTTAATTGATGTTCCTGTTTTATTCATAATTTATTGTGTAGAAATGCAAATGAGGTAAGGTTAGTGGCTACTGAAACTTTGGGATGTTTTCTTCAATTTAGTGTGAAATAGGTGTTGTTGAATTTTAATGATAGAAGGGTGAATTTTTGAATGGAAAGTTACTGTTCCATTGCCTGTGAACAGTAACCGAAACCACAACATATGAACTTTGCTGATTTTTCTGAATTAATTGAGATGGAATTAGGGAGAATGGTCTTCATGAAAGTTGTATCATATTTAATTATCTTTCCATTTCTACTGATATTGCTATTTTTATATTTGTATATTGGGAGATATGAACTGATTACTATTGCCTGGTTTTGAGCATTTTGATGAAACCTAGTCTAAGTGTGATTTTGTGAGTTTTCGGATTGGAGGCAATTTTAACATTTTATGTGGACTGAATTGGTGTGAGTGAGCTTCTGAAGAATTGTAGAGGAAGAGATTACCTTGAAATTGATATATGGTGTGTAATTGTTAGAAGTCATAATTGGGAGTTATGATTTTTCAAAAATTGACCCTACATTAGGTTATGAATGGCTGATCATAACAGTAACTTGCATAACAGATTTGAAATTGATAGAAATCGAATTGGAGATTGAGTTCTTCATGAAACTTGAAGTTTGAGGATTTATCTTTTCAGGGATATAAAGTTCGGATTTTTCTGACTTGTGTACAGGGAGTTATGCTTGTTATAAATGTACTGCTCAAATTGAATGATTTCAGGAACAGAAACATTGAGTGAATTAATTGACTTGTTTATCAATGGAATTTGATTTTGGGTTGTTCATGAAAGTTGTAGAGGACATTGTGAACTGATTAACCATATTTTTGTGGTAATTCATTACTGAAGAATCAGTGAGTTATGAAATTACCAATGTACTGTCCTGTGTTGATCCATTTTGAGTAGGCAGTAGATTTAATAGGATATTTGACACCCTTAGGGTTGGAATTGATTTTTATGGTCTTCTTGAGAATTGTAGAGCTTTTCATAAGCTTTCCAACAAGGTATAGTTTGCATTTTTCAGAAATGTGTAGAAAGAGTTATGGGTGTTGGAAGTTTGGTTGGAAATCAGAAAATAAAGGGGGAAATAAGGGTTATATATAAAAATATAAATTGTTGAGTTTTTGGTTTCTTTCGTGAATAACTTTTCCGTCCGACGTCCGATTGACCTGATTCTTGAGGCATCGGATTCATTGAATATTTAATTTCCTTTTCTGAGAGATTCAGGATTTTTAGACGGGAATTTGACGTAGCCCCGGGTAACGAAACGGTGAAACACTGTTTTATTTAATTGGGGACCTATAGAGGTCCGAATTGCGCACCGTCAGTGCCTATGAATTTCTAATTTTAATAGAATTCTATTATGGGAATTATTGAATTAGGGCGGGATGCCATGAACATGCATTATACATTTGACCGATTTCATGTGCATTGTTTAGTCATTTATACCGATGGTAATGGTTATTCATTTAACTTGCTATAGAGGCTCAAGTGGACCGTCGCTCCACGGACTTGGCAAAGACTTCCGGCACTAGCGTGGAAGTTATTAGGTGAGTAACCTAGTTGGTTATTCCAATCACGTGTTTCTTGTGATTTGATTGCCCTACGGGATTACATGGATTATTACTTGTGAATTGATTGCCTACGGGATTACGTGAACTACATGTGGTTTTATTGACCGCTTAATGAGACTGTATAATTGGACTGAATATTGACCGTGAAATACCATGTTTATCGCTATGGACCATGTGCATTCATGCACAAATGCATCCATCGTTAAAAGGAAAGTTGTGAACCGAGACGCCATCAGATCTTGAACCGAGCCTAGAGCTCGATATCTTGAACCGAGCCTCAAGCTCGACGGAGATAATTCTCCCAGACAGCGTCTATCTTGATCACCGTTATGCGCTCGGTCACAATCTGAAATGAACGGAAAAGAGTCACGTGTGCATTGCATCTTGGATGAATATTTGGCAATGTTTTGGTGGTTCTTTATATACTGATTACGAGATCGTATACCGTAATTGTCCGTGATTGTTTCAATTGTGTGTTTTGTATAATTGTTGAATGAGTCTTGTATCATGCTTATATGATGCATGAATTGGGAGAACCATCAATGATGGTTTCTCATTGAGTTCGCAAACTCATCCAAAATTGCAATCTATTTTCGTGCCTAAGTGTGAGCAGATAGCTCCTCTGTACGGTAGAAGCCAGATATCGTGGATTGGCAAGAGAAGCGATGGCTCAAAGGTCGGTGGGCTTTCTTTTGGAGACCTATAGTTAGATCATCTTTTGTACATTCTGAGATGTCATTTAGTGAGTAGTGTTTTGGAGCATGTAAACTAAACATATTGATGAGATGTAAATTATCGAGTTTTGAGTGAATGAAATGGAATCTAATTTGGTTTTAAAAGTGGTCAATTTCTTATTCTTGTCTTATGATTGTGATGCCATGAGGAGTGTAGTGGTTATTGCTCGGTAGTGGTCTCTTGTCGTAGGATATGTATCGGAATGACCAGGCATGTTCCGTGGATACCCTATGGTAAGGGGGCGCTACATTTGGTGGTATCGAGCATGGTTTGGCATCTTTTGGAATAGTAACAATGTAGGTATAAATTTGATGAATCGTTGAAACCGATCAATTTTGTTTTGTTCTAGGTCTTCGCATTAGGTGATCGGGTTGAGCGACCGGTGACCAAGGATCGGTGGGAGCAAGTAGAGAGTCTTGATGCCTCGTCTTGAGGAATTGCCTCCTCGAGTTCCTGTGAGACGGGAGAGGAGGTATGACTTGCTGCGCAAGCAGGGGGCTGTAGATTTCTATGGTAGTACAGACCCCGTCGAAGCTGAGGGATGGTTGGAGAGGACGGAGAGAGTCTTCGACCAGATGGACTGTGAACCTGATGAGAGGTTCGATTATGCGGTGTCACTGTTGCAGGGCCCAACATATAAGTGGTGGAAGATTATGCCAGGCAGTACCACCAGGCCTTGCTTCTTGTCGTGGCATTTGAGTTTCGAGGGCCTTGTGGATAATTATATGCCCAAGGTCTATCTTGATATGAAGATGCAGGAGTTTCGAATCAAGCGGTCGGATGTCGGTGGGCGAATATGAGGTGAAATTTAATGAGTGATGGATTATGCCATCGTGATGATCCCGACCGAGGCCGATAAGTGTTTGAGGTTCGAGAATGGCCTCACATCGAGATCCGTACGAGTTGGCTCGATTGGATATGGGTACATTTATTGAGTTGAAACTGCTGCCGTTAGAGTGGAGCGGTGATGAGGCGAGACAGTTGAGATTGGGTCCGGGGTAAGCGGCCCGGTGATAGTCAGGCGGCTCTGGCAAGAGCTTTAGTAAGCCAGGCGGGACTTTCTGTGTCTCCGGAGGTTCGAGACATCTGGTTTTGGGCGTAGGGGAGATTTGGACCGACTGGTAGTGGTAGTGGCGGGGCTCGGACAAATTTCTCAGTGTGCCCACATTGTGAGAGGAGACACAGCTGGGAGTGTTGGTGGCTTCTTGGAGCCTCGCTGAGGTGCGGCTCGACTGAGCATCAGTCGTGGATTGCCCGGATACTTTGAGAGTTCAACTTCTTTGGTAGTGGGACGAGTCGGGAGTAATCTGACTATACTGAGAGTAGTAGTGGGTGGATCCGGACGGAGGGCCGAGGTAGAGGCCGAGGTAGCCGAGGGTCCTTTGTGAGGACCGAGGGTCAGGGCACCGACCACAGCCCCTGTGCTAGATTCTATGCCATGACGAGGGTGAGGCCCGGATTCCCCGATGTCAGAATGGTATGCTCCTTATTTACGATATTGAGGCGTTTGCATTCTGGATCCTGGATCCACTCATTCTTTATCAGCACCTCATATGGCATGTAGATTGCATGAGGATAGGGAGATATTACAATATGGACTCGGGTGAGTACACCTCAGTACTACTATCGCATTGGGAGAGGTCTGCAGGGATGCTCGATCCAGATTGATCAGCAGATGTTGAGGCGAGACCTTATAGTGTTGCCTCCGAGAGATTGATGTGATTCGGGATGGATCGCTATCGCCCATAGGGCTATCATGGACTGCTACACCAAGGAGGTTGTATTAGAGTCTCTGGTCACCCAGAGCGATGTTCGAGGGGTTAGTCAGGCAGTGCCAGCCAGATGATCTCTTTTCTTAGTGCTCGAGAGGCGATGTAGGAGGTTGTGAGGCCTATCTGGCTCATGTGGTTGACACCAGAGTTGAAGCAGAGGCTTCGTGATATTCCGTGGTTAGGGAATTTCGGATGTGTTTCGATGAGTTACTGGGTTTACTGCGGATCGGAGATAGAGTTTACTATTGACCTCGTTCTGCATCGCACCTATATCTATACCTCCATATAGGATGGCACCTGTGGAATCGAGGAGTCAAGGCTCGATTGCAGGAGTTGTTGGAGAAGGGTTTATTAGACCCGGTGTCTCACCATGGGAGCTCCAGCTTTGTTTGTAAAGAAAAGGATGGGACTTTGAGGTCGTGCATCGATTATAGCGATTGAATCGGGTGACAAGTGAAGAATAAGTATCCACCGCCTAGGATTGATGACTTATTTGATCGATTCAGGAGCTCGGTATTCACCAAGTTGGATCTGCGATCCGGTTATTATCGATTGAAGATTGCAGAGGCCGATGTGCTCAAGAGTGCCTTTGAGAGGCGGTATGGGCATTTCGAGTTTCTAGTGATGCCGTTTGGGTTGACTAATGCCCCAGCATCCTTCATGGCCTTGATGAATAAGGTATTTCAGCCCTACCGGATCGGCTTTGTTATTGTTTTCATTGATGACATTCTAGTGTATTCGAGGAATATCTGAGGAGCATGGTGAGCATTTGAGGATTGTGTTATGCGATGAGGAGAGACAGTTGTACGCCAAATTCAGCAAGTGTGAATTCTGGCTAGATCAGGTGATATTTTTGGGGCATATAGTGACTGGAGAGGGTATTCAGGTGGATCCGAGTAAGGTTGAGGCAGTGCTGAAGTGGGAAGCTCCTAGGAATGTGCCGGAGATTCGGAGTTTCCTCGGATTAGCGGGTTATTACCGGAGGTTTGTCCAGGGATTTTCATTGATCTCAGCCCCTCTGACAAAACTTCTGAGGAAGAATGTGCCATTCAGATGGACTGAAGAGTGTCAGAAGAGCTTTGAGGAGCTGAAACATCGGTTGACTACTGCACCGGTGTTGGCTATTCCATCTGGGACTGGAGGATTTGAGGTGTACAGCGATGCATCACATCAGGGATTGGGATGTGTTCTGATGCAGCACGGTAGATTCATTGCCTATGCCTCGAGATAGTTAAGGTCTCACGAGGTAAATTATCCTGCTCATGATTTAGAACTAGCTGCAGTTGTGTTTGCCTTTGAAGATTTGAGGCATTACATATGGTGAGACTTTTCAGATCTTCACCGACCACAAGAGTTTGAGATACCTCTTGAGCAGAGAGTTGAATTTGAGACGGAGGAGGTGGCTTGAGTTGTTGAAGGATTACGACTGCATTATTGAGTATCACCCAGGAAAGCTAATGTGGTGGCGTATGCTCGGTAGGAAGTCACATACTAGTATGCTTGATTCAAAGCTATGAGGTTGCCTAACTTGATTCGGCTTGAGAGCTTTGAATGTTGAGATGAATGGAGGCGGGATGGAGTCTTATTGGCTACATTGAGACCGAGACCGATGCTCTTGGACAGATCAAGAGAGTTCATGATAAGGATCATGTTATGGTGAGACTGATTGAGAAAGTGAAAACTGATTCGAGTTCTGAGTTTGACTTGAGAGATGGGACTTTATGGATGAGACAGAGGCTTTGTGTGCCTGATGTGGATGACTTGAGGCGAGAGATATTGGAGGAGGCTCACATGGCCACATATGCTATGCATCCCGGTACTACCAAGATGTATAACACCTTAAGCAACATTTACGGTGGCTGGTATGAAGAAGCGGTGGCCGAAGTTTGTGTTCAGGTGTTTGACGTACGACAAGTTAAAGTTGAGCAGGGCCCGATAGGGAAGCTTCATTCGTTGCCCATTCGGAGTGGAAATGGGAACAGGTCACCATGGATTTCATTATGGGGTTGCCTAGACGCCGAGGCAAGATGACGCTATCTGGGTCATAGGACCGGTTGACTAAATCGGCCCATTTCTTGGCGATGAGGAGAATAATACGATGGATCGGTTGGCCCGAAGTATGTGGCGGAGATAGTGAGATTGCACGGGGTCCCAAAGGTCGATAGTGTCAGCGTGGATCCCTGTGTTTACTTCGAGGTTACAGCGAGTTTGCGATCGCTATGGGTACTAGGTGAACTTCAAGATGCTGCTTCATCCTCGTACAAATGGGCGAGTGAGAGGACGATTAAGACTGCTGAGGATATGCTTCGGGCAGGTATTGGAGTTGAGAGAGCGTGGGATCGATGATTTAGCCACGATTGAGTTTGCATACAACAACCATTATCACAGTAGCATCGGGATGGCACCGTATGAGGCGTTATATGGGAGACCGTGTAGATCGCCTTTGTATTGGGATGAAGAGGGCGTGAGGATGATTGAGGGTCCTGAGTTGATTCAGGATACTGTTGATAAAGTGAGACTGATTCGGAGTCGCATCAAGGCGGCTCAGGATAGACAGAAGAGTTATGTGGATCAGCATAGGAGGGACATTGAGTATAATGTGGGCGACAGAGTATTCTTACGGGTGTCACCGTGGCGTGGTGTACTGAGATTTGGGAGAAAGGGTAAGTTAAGCCCTAGGTACATTGGTTCATATGAGATCACCGAGGATCGGACCTTTGGCCTACAAAAGTTAGCTTTACCGAGTGAGATGTCTCGATTATATGACGCGTTTTCATGTGAGTATGCTTGAGATATCGGTCGGATCCGACACATGTGATACCGACTCGTGAGATCGAGGTCTCCAAGAATCGAAAGTTATGTGGAGGAGCCGATCCAGATTATCGGTCTCGGGTGAAACAATTGAGGAATAAGAGTATTCCTTTGGTGAAGGTTCTTTCGAGGAACCATTCGACCGAGGAGGCTACTGGGAGACCGAGGAGCATATGAGGAGACAAGATCCTCATCTTTTCGATCAATCGTAAGAATTTCGAGGACGAAATTTTTGTTAGAGGGAGAATTGTAACATCCCTCTCCTATAGAAAAGGGTATTTTGGTAATTAGGACGGGTTCGATATTAAATTATATCTCGCATGCACATACAACATATAGCCTTTCGACTCGATTGGTTGCACATGCACAGATACATGCATTCATGACATTTTCCTACTTTAGTTTTAAATTGAACTTGTGAAATTAATGGAGTAATTGAGTTTGGAAAATTATTTGGACTGCACCATAAATTGTTTTACATTTTAAGGATTTTAGGAATTTTTCTGGATTTTTCCGAGACAATTTCGGGACCGAAAAAATCGCTAATCGATTTAAGAAGTCGATTCCTTAGAGTAAAAATCGCCACCCACTGATACTTTGTGTTATTGGGTATATTATTTTGGGATTGAAATTGGGGTCAATTGAGTTGATTGAGTTAGTTTTTGATCTGGATTAAAGAAATATTACTTTGACTTTTCTTTAAATTTTTGAACCAATCACATTTAGCCACCAAATGCCATCATTTAATGCTCACTTGCTTCCTCCCACGGTTTTGCCTTAATAAAGAATGAAAAAGATGACTTTTGCCTCTTAAATCCTTCACCATCCGAAAATCAACCTTCCTTCTTCATCTCCATCAATGTTTTTCTCCTTCTTTAAGTTATTTCCTCCAACTTTGAGTGCCTTCCTTATATGCTTACAAGCTTAAGTCTCCTACCTTCTTTTCATGATGATAGCCATGTTTGATGTTAGAAGAAAGTAGAGAAAGTGAGAAATTGGTGTGCTTTGAAGTGGAAAAGCTAATTAGGTATGTATTCATTTAAGGTTTAAGCTTTAAATGATGTTTGTATATGGAATTAAATGATGTTTGTATTTAATTGGATGTCTAGTGATGTGAAAAAGGCATTGGAAATGATAGATCTAAGGTTAACACTAAATCTGGAAAATTAAGGTTTTAATTGATGTTCCTGTTTTATTCATAATTTATTGTGTAGAAATGCAAATGAGGTAAGGTTAGTGGCTACTGAAACTTTGGGATGTTGTCTTCAATTTAGTGTGAAATAGGTGTTGTTGAATTTTAATGATAGAAGGGTGAATTTTTGAATGGAAAGTTACTGTTCCATTGCCTGTGATCAGTAACCGAAACCACAACATATGAACTTTGCTGATTTTTCTGAATTAATTGAGATGGAATTAGGGAGAATGGTCTTCATGAAAGTTGTAGCATATTTAATTATCTTTCCATTGCTACTGATATTGCTATTTTTAGATTTTTATATTGGGAGATATGAACTGATTACTATTGCCTGGTTTTGAGCATTTTGATGAAACCTAGTCTAAGTGTGATTTTGTGAGTTTTCGGATTGGAGGCAATTTTAACATTTTATGTGGACTGAATTGGTGTGAGTGAGCTTCTGAAGAATTGTAGAGGAAGAGATTACCTTGAAATTGATATATGGTGTGTAATTGTTAGAAGTCATAATTGGGATTTATGATTTTTCAAAAATTGACCCTACATTAGGTTATGAATGGCTGATCATAACAGTAACTTGCATAACAGATTTGAAATTGATAGAAATCGAATTGGAGATTGAGTTCTTCATGAAACATGAAGTTTGAGGATTTATCTTTTCAGGGATATAAAGTTCGGATTTTTCTGACTTGTGTACAGGGAGTTATGCTTGTTATAAATGTACTGCTCAAATTGAATGATTTCAGGAACAGAAACATTGAGTGAATTAATTGACTTGTTTAGCAATGGAATTTGATTTTGGGTTGTTCATGAAAGTTGTAGAGGACATTGTGAACTGATTAACCATATTTTTGTGGTAATTCATTACTGAAGAATCAGTGAGTTATGAAATTGTCAATGTACTGTCCTGTGTTGATCCATTTTGAGTAGGCAGTAGCTTTAATAGGATATTTGACACCCTTAGGGTTGGAATTGATTTTTATGGTCTTCTTGAGAATTGTAGAGCTTTTCATAAGCTTTCCAACAAGGTATAGTTTGCATTTTTCAGAAATGTGTAGAAAGAGTTATGGGTGTTGGAAGTTTGGTTGGAAATCAGAAAATAAAGGGGGAACTAAGGGTTATATATAAAAATATAAATTGTTGAGTTTTTGGTTTCTTTCGTGAATAACTTTTCCGTCCGACGTCCGATTGACCTGATTCTTGAGGCATCGGATTCATTGAATATTTAATTTCCTTTTCTGAGAGATTCAGGATTTTTAGACGGGAATTTGACGTAGCCCCGGGTAACGGAACGGTGAAACACTGTTTTATTTAATTGGGGACCTATAGAGGTCCGAATTGCGCACCGTCAGTGCCTATGGATTTCTAATTTTTAATAGAATTCTATTATGGGGAATTATTGAATTAGGGCCGGGATGCCATGAACATGCATTATACACATTTGCCTGATTTCATGTGCATTGTTTAGTCATTTATACCGATGGTAATGGTTATTCATTTAACTTGCTATAGAGGCTCAAGTGGACCGTCGTTCCACGGACTTGGCAGAGACTTCCCGACACTAGCGTGGAAGTTATTAGGTGAGTAACCTAGTTGGTTATTCCAATCTATGTGTTTACTGTGATTTGATTGCCCTACGGGGATTACATGGATTATTACTGTGAATTGATTGCCCTACGGGGATTACGTGGACTACATGTGGTTTTATTGACTGCTTAATGAGACTGTATAATTGGACTGAATATTGGACTGTGAAATACCATGTTTACTGCTATGGACCATGTGCATTCATGCACAAATGCATCACATCATTAAAGGAAAGTTGTGAACCGAGACGCCATCAGATCTTGAACCGAGCCTAGAGCTCGATATACTGAACCGAGCCTCGAGCTCGACGGGAGATAATTCTCCCCAGACGCGTCTATACTGATCACTGTTATGCGCTCGGTCACAATACTAAAATGAACTGGAAAAGAGTCACATGTGCATTGCATACTGGACTGAATATTTGGCAATGTTTTGACTGGTTCTTTATATACTGTTCTGAGATCTGTATACTATAATTGTACTGTGATTGTTTCAATTGTGTGTTTTGTATAATTGTTGAATGAGTACTGTATCATGCTTATATGATGCATGAATTGGGAGAACCATCAATGATGGTTTCTCATTGAGTTCGCAAACTCATCCAAAATTGCAATCTATTTTCGTGCCTAAGTGTAGACAGATAGCTCCTCAAGGTCAGAGCCAGACATCGTGGATTGGCGAGAGAAGCGATGGCTCAAAGGTCGGTCAGCTAGGCTTTCTTTTGGAGACCTATAGTTAGATCTGTCTTTTGTACATTACAGTATGTCATTTAGTGAGTAGTGTTTTGGAGCATGTGTAAACTAAACATATTGACAGTATGTAAGTTACTGAGTTTTGAGTGAATGAAATGGAATCTAATTTGGTTTTAAAAAGTGGTCAATTTCTTATTACTGTCTTATGATTGTGATGCCATGAGGAGTGTAGTGGTTGTTGTCGGTAGTGGTCTCTTGTCGTAGGATATATATCGGAATGACCTACGGGCGTTCCGGTGGATACCCTATGGTAAGGGGGCGCTACATATAAGGATTAACCAGACAAACAAATAGGTCACACTAGATTTTCATTAGAATATAGAAAAGTTAGGCTTACTATGGGTTTTGGTGGCATTAAGCCTACCCATTCCTTAGTGCCAAAACGGCCCAAAAAGGGCGGGTTGTGTCAAAATCTCTCCATGTCAACATTGAAGGCATAACCTAACTGTGGGGCACTGATTTCCACCAATGAAGTGCATCCCCTTGTAGCAAGCTAACTGTATAATCCAGCTTCTCTTCACCGGAGCACTTCATCTGAAACAGAACCCTCTCGGTCCTCTTCAACCATGTTTCAGCCTCCTCCGGATTGGTAGTACAATTAAAGTCTACAACTCTATACTTGTGGAGCTTATCATACTGCCCACTTCTCTCCACTGGTGCTTGCATCGGAACCTAAGACCCTTGACCCATGACGTACGTGAAAGCCTGAACAAAGGCTTGAAAGAAATGCGGATCTAGGTGCCTCAAAATCAGGAGAAGAGTGTGTCCTAGAATCTTGTGGGATATAAGATTCATCCGTGCCCCTTTGGCTAGAGTGAGATCGAGTCATAGCTCCTCGAGTTCTCTTTCGAGGCGGCATTTTCACTCCTTTAAGATAAAACCATTGAAAACCTTTAGTTCATACAAAACAATTTTCAAAGTATGTAAAACAGTTTAAATTGTATAAAACAATTTCAAATCATATGAAACAATTTAAAACAATGCATGTGTATTTCATGTCTTAAACTACCCAATTCATGTGTAAACCTAGTCCTACACCTGGACCTAAACCTAGTTGCTCTGATACCACAACATATTTGCCCCTGTTTTCGAAGCCCGACATTGGACATGGGATCATGAAGCTCGAGCAAGGAGGGAGGTTTGGAAATTGAAAAATTAAAATCCTTCAGAAGCAAAGGCGAGCGTCGCTGCGGTGAATTGTGGCTTCACCCCGGTGAACATATGTAAGAAAATCCCCTAGACCTCTCGGGAATTTTAGGTAGTGGCGAACGACTTAACTTTCGCTGCGGCGAACCTACAATTGTATGTTCATCACGGTGAACATTTGGTCTCGCTGCGACGAACTCCCCATGTCAAAGAAAAATAAAAAGCTTCGGGTTAATGACACCGTGGTGAACTCTTGGCTTCACCGCGGCGAAAACCCCTGATGCAGAACCCACAACCCAAAATCAACATACCTCATTTAATGCAACTTAAACTTTTCCAACTTCTCAACCCCCAAAATTAACTCTACTAAATGCAACCATAAAGGTCCCAACAACCACCTCCCTCAATTCAACCCAAAAACAAAAAAGGTTTAAAAACCTAATCAGAAACAAGTTCTCAAAATCTTAATCTCATTTCTGAAACAAAATACATTGTGAAAACAAGAAAATCATAGACATCCCAAATATATTTCATTAATATTTAAAAGTAGAGTTTTACAAAGCTTTAATGGGCATTTCAAGCCATATTACATTACAATCCCAAAAATACATAACTTGCAAAAGTAGAATTTCTCAAAATGTAACTAAAGCTTTATTTTACAAAAACTAACTTCAAAAGCGAAAATAAATCTAGTTGGAGTGATGCCTTGACTCTTCACTACTCGATGTCTCGCTCTTCACCTGTATATGGGACGGAATGGGAGGGGGTGAGCTTAAAGCTCGTGGGTAACAAGTTTATAACAGAGAATTAAGCAAAACCATTGAAAATATTCATTTATCAAAGAAAATTCTTCTTAAATCATGAAATGCATACTTCTCAAATTCACAACCAAGTCAGCACAAACACAGATCATGTATGCATCAACTTGTTCACAAAATCACAAACACATAAACACATCATAATGGTTTGGGTGGATCCAAAACAGAGCATACTACACATTTTCACATAATGATCCTGTGTAGCCATAAACCGAAAGTACTAACACAATCTCACTTAATGGTCTTGCATAGCTATGAACGTATAGGAGTCCGTGAAGGAGTTTCATGCCACTAGCAGGTAGGCGGGAGAAGACTTTTGTCAATATGCACTTGACTTTACTTAGGGGACCATCATAAGCCCGCATAATATGTATTTCATGACTTGCAAAGTATATTGCCCAAAGAGGCACTTTTCGAAAATATGATTTTCATAAGCATCATATATTTCAAAACCATTTCCCATATTCATCTCATAAACATCAATAATTCAAGTACCAAAAATGTAACAATTTCTTAGATCAATAAAAAAAAATAATGCAACAAGTATGAAGCAATTTGAAATCATTTTATTTTATTACTTTGAAAGAAAAATGTTCACGGCTTAGTAACTCTATTATAAACATGAAACCCACATTGAATTCCTTCCTTAAACCTTGATAAAAGATGTCTTTTCTCTTGCTCCTCTTGCCCCACTTGATTTCCTTAAACAATAACCAAAATTCCATTCAATTGGTTTAGAAATTGGAAAGTCATACTTTAACAATTTGGACTATATCTTATGCTGAAACAAAATTCTATGATCAACTTCCATCCCAAAATTGAAATTCTAAGAGACTGAATTTAGACTTTATTCCTTAATAAAATTTTTATCCCTATGTCTTTAGTTTACACCAAATCAAAAATCACTATTTGAACATCTACAGAAAACGTTATGCCCAAAATACCAAAATATGTCTGTGCAGAAAAAATGAACTTTGCCGCGGTGAAGTCAGAAGTTCGCTGCAGCGAACTTATCCAGAAACTGATATAGAAGTCATATTTTGCTGCATTTTTCATCCTTTCACTTCCCACCTTTCACACATAACCCATATTAACCTAAACCATTTCTTCTACTTCATTTCCAAGCTCATTTCAACCCAATATCATTAACAAATACATCAAAATCTATCTTTGATCATTTTGTTAGAGAATACTTATCCACATCATCCATTAACAATTTCCCACACATGTTAAGCTATATTTGAGTTTCATCTAACCAAATCCATGAGATTTAATGCATAACTTACTTGTTGAAGCTTCACAATCTTCAAACTCTTCAAGAATCTCCAAACCTTAGCTTTTCTCTTCTTTTTCTCCTTTCTTCTCCCTCACTCACAATTCTTTCTTCAATTTAAAGTAAGACAACAACTTCTTTCACTTATATCCTAAATGATTGAGCAATGACCACTATGCCCTTCCGTTAATCCTTATAACTTTTAGACTTTAAGTGATCTTCCAATTTTTTCCTTATACATCCTTACTTCTTCAATTTAATTTACACCATACAACACTCTAACTTAATCTTAATTTCTCCATTTAATACTTCTAATTTCATCAATCTAAGCAATAAATCATCCAATCCTTGACATGCTAATTAAACTCCAAACAAAATAATTTATCTAGCAAGATCACACAATTTAATCAATTAATGCTTAATAAAATAAATAGAAATTTGGGGCCTAACAAGTAGCATGAGAGCTATTAAGCTAGTGAAACAAAACAACACTTAACATGACATCAAGTGCATAAGTTAGCACTCACCAAAAACTGGGTACCGTCAGCTATGATGAATGCAACATTTATTTTTCACACCCATTTCAACTATCACACACAAACCACATGAAGCATATACTACTTTGAAGGAATCACTCATACAATTTATGCCAACAATACATTGAAACCACAAGAGTGAACCTTATAAGCCAACATCTACCTCATATTCAACAAACTCAAATAACATATTCATTACAACTCTAGGAAGATTAATTATGAATAACTTTGCAAACTCATATGCACTTACTTTTTTCTTTTTTCATTTTCATTTTCTTTTCTTTTCTTTTCTTGTGCTTTTCTCTTTTCTTTATTTTCCTTTCTTTTTTTTACATTAAAAGAAACTACATTAATATGGGAATTTCAATGATAAGATATAAAATAACATCCCAACATTATAACCAATCCTTACATAAGTACACCGCCACAATTAGAATTTTGTACATCCACAAACTCAACAATCACAAATGTTCCACTAGCTTTATGGCTTGGATAGGACATTTGGTTAAGTTTAAAAGGATAAAATGTGGTTTATGGAAAAATAAAGGTATAAAGCACAAAGCGAGTTAACAAGGGAAAAACCATGTCAATAGAGTAGGTTATTTGGCTAATGTAGCTTATGAAACAAAGAATGCCTAATCATTTCCATGGTAATACATGTGATAAAAATGTGGTTTTGAATAAAAATTCAAAGCAAAATTAGTATGTACATGTCATGAAGGTCACACACTATAAAAAGACAATGAGACTGAAATGAAGGTGTCAATCTAATAAGGCTCAACTCACTGGCTTTGTTTGCCACTAGTCACTACTCTTATAAAGATAATGCATGTCGACCAATCACAAGAGTAAAAACACATGCTAAAGTTGTTATGAAATTCTCTATTCAATTAACACTCTAATCATGACTATATAATCCTAGAATCAATAGAAAAGAGAAAATGTTGGTTTTGTTTGTTTTATTCTTTCTCTTTTTTGATTGAAAACTTAAAACAAGTAAGAAACAAACTAACAAAGAACACATGCATACAAAAAGAAATGAAAAATTTAAAGAAAAGAAATTCACCTCTAGCATCCTCCCTATCTTCAAATTCTTTGTTTCTACTAAGTCCTTGCTCCCTTGAAATAGTTCGAATGACTCTTCACCTTTTTCTTCTTTGTTTAATTTTTCCAGCCTAATAGGTAAAGGTGAAGGGTTAGTCTAAAAAATAATTACAGACTCAAAACTTACCTTTGAGCCAAATGATGTATCGTATTCTGCTTCAAACTCCTCCTCAACTTTTATGACATTGCTGAGTATTGTTTTTGAAATTCTCAAGCTCCTCATAAGTCTGTAAGGTTTCCACATTAATACCCATTGGGTATACCTCGGGTTGATATAATTATTCCTCTTCAATTTTTGATTCTAGGTAGTCGATCCTTGCTGCCATTTCACCCATTTGGCTTGCCATGTTCTGGTTTCTAGACTTTATATGCCTAATTTCCTGCTAGAACTATTACAACTACTACTGTAGGCTTTATTGAAATTGGAGATTATTAGCAATCTCAAAATTCGTCAATTCTTCTAGAGATGCACCTGAGTTTTGACAAGAAGCTTCTGGTTCACATGAGAATTACTATGTGTCCTGCAAACTATCATAGAAGTAATTATGATGATTATCCCATCTATGACAAAAGTTAGGATGATCAGTCCAAACATTGTTATAGGATTAAGAGTATGAATCATAAAAGAAATTACTTCCTTCCATATCAAAATTTTTTTATAAATCACAAATACGAAATAAAATAAAGAAAGGATCATAAAATAAATGAAAAGAAACCAATTATGAACAAATATATTCAAAACACCAATTAAAATCACAACAAAAACTAGCATTACGACATGTTATCAATTTTGGCACTAGCAGTGGTAAGTTTAGGTCAATCCCACGGAGAGTGTGTATAAAGTTGTCAAAATGAAATTAATAAGGTTTTATGATTTTTTAGGGGGTGGGGGTTGGATTTAAAAAATAAAATGAAACTCGACTAATAAAAACAAATTAAAAAAAACATGTAAAAATGATAAAAAGGGGAAATTTGATAGGGACTCGGTTCTGTGGTTCAATCTTGGTCTACACCCTATTTAAGTATATTTCTTTGATTTGTTATTCTTAAACCTCTCCTAGAAAATATTAATCATGGGTTAATAATTAACCTGAGTTTTCCGTTAGGTTTTGTTTAATCAAGATATAATTATTAATTAAACCTAACCATCGAATAACTTAAGGTACGATCTCTAGATTTAATTAGGCAATAGCATTACGAATTAGGAAAACTGATTAATCAAGGCAACAACCATATATGATGCGTCATTTAATGTAGGTAATGTTATCCCTAACGATTACCAATCATTAGTCGTTACATATGAATTTCAACATAATAATTACAGATTATATCGAAATTCTAGCAATGAGTTTACAATTAAACGATTCAATAAATGCATTAAAATCATCTTTTCATAATACCCAATGGGTTCATACATAAATAATTGAACAATAACAAAAATCCGATTATCCATAGACTAAACCCAAATCAATTAACACAAGATAACATAATCAATTCCTAATAAGAGAAAGAAACAACAAAAACAAAAATACACTTAACCTAGGTCTTTGACATCGACGTCGATTTCACCTCTGAATTGACATCGGGATGTCTAACCTTCTATGTGTATCTCCTAAAAATTGCTTCAGTCCCTACAAAAATTGCCCCTATCGAAAACCCCTTTATGCTCTTCACTACTCCTCACTTGTCAATACTGTTTTGTTTCTCCCAGCCACACTAGTGTTTGTGATGTGACAAATAAATTTTCTTACTATTGCTCCTATTCACATTTGTTTTAAAACCTACACAAAACCCTTGCCTCCAACGACAATGTTTCTACTACTTGCCAAACATCCTCCTGTGTTGCATTTTGTGCTCTTGGGACATCCTTCTTGTGTTGTTGTTTTGGCTCATGCTATATGTTGGACGTTGCATTTTATTCACATGCATAGGGCTGTTGCTTGGCTTGTGTTTTTGCTATGTCCTCCTCCACACTGCACATCATTTCACCTGCAAGCCATATGCGCTTTGTTCTTGTGGCCATTTCTTCACTATGCATGCATCCAATGTACACATGAGTTGAGTCTTGACTGTCGCATTTTATTTCTTCAATCTCCATCAAGTCTACAAAAAATATTTAACAAAATTAATCTCTTTTTAGATAAAATATGAAACCAAGCTACTTGAGTTATTAATAATAAAATGCAACAATTTTTGCCCAAATGTGCTATGTTAATGATATAAAACAATGTAAAATAGAGATGTAAAATATGTTATAGTTTTCACTTATCAGAAGAATAAGAACCAATTTCAGCTAAAAAAAATCTTTTCTATCATTCTATTGATGTTCAATATTATTTGCCTTTATGGAAACAAAAGAGATGAGTTAGGGAAAAAATGGGACAAAGAATGTAAAAAATAAAGTTATTGTAGTAGTGTGTCGTAACACTAAACAAAATAACTAAACTTAAAATTATAACTAGTGATGAGGTTAGGTCGATCCCACAAAGAGTGTATTTAAAACTTTTACAATGAGAGAAATTAGTGTTTAGGTTAAGGGGGTGGGGTTTGGTTTTTAATAACAAAATAAAATGAAATTAAACTAACAAAAATAAATTAAAACAAACAGTTAAAAATGATAAAAGTGATGAATGCATTTAGGATCCGATTCTCGATTCAATCTCAACCTACATGCAATTAAACATATGTCATTGTCATATTATTTTCACACCTCTATTAAGACTATTAATTGTAGATTAACAATAATCTCTGTTAACTCCATCCTTTGTTTAATTAAAACAAGTTTTTTAACTAAACCTAACAGTCAAAAAACCTAGAATAAGTTGTGTAGATTTAATCAACAGCTGCATTACAAATAAGGAAAATAGATCAATCTACACAATAATCACACAAGTTCAGGTCATTTAACCTATGTTATGTTATCCCTAATTATTTAACAACATTAGTTGTCATAAATGAATCTATAACATAATTATTACATATTGTATTTAAGATTCTAGCAATAAGTTCAACATAAACAATTAAACGATAATGAAAATACTAATTATCCATACATGAATACCCAAATCCATAGAAATAAAATAATACAAACAATCCCTAAAAAGAGATAGAACAATGATACACAATGAAGATATGATTAAATACGATCATCGGCTTTGATTTCACCTCTGAATCAAAATAAAGAAGCTTAGCCCTCCATGTGTCTCCAAAGAATAAGTGCTATACCCCTTCACGAAGTACCAAAATGATTCCTTTCGTTTTGCTATCAAAATGTTCTATTTATATGAAAATTAAGTTTCTGGGAATATACATGGTTTGATACATGGCCGTGTATCAAACCGTATAAGTCAAAGAATGTGAAAGGATACACGACCATATATCGAATCATGTATGCCAAAAATTTATCTTCCTAATGTATACACAGTCGTATAAGTATATACATAGTCATGTATCTCCCAAGTTTTCTTAAATTGTTATTCTTCTTATGATTTCTTGTCCAATCCTCACCCTAATCCATCTCCTTTTTGTTCCACAAGGGTAATTGAGTTTGAACATCAAAATGTTGGTTTATTGAATGTGCTCTTAACTTATTTTAGAATTTATATTTCCAAATTGTTCCTAAAATCAAATATGAACTAAAATGAGTATCTTAAGCATTTCAAAAAAATAATCACTAAGTATTAAGAAGTGAATGTACAAATAATTAAGAACACATTAAATTCCCCACATTTAGCTTTTGATTGTCCTTAAGTAGAACAACAAAATCAAATTCACAAACTAAACACTTTCACAATTTTCATATTTCCTAAGAATAGATAGTCATAAGTAAAGAGAAATAACTTTCAAAATCATAGTAAGAACTAAACACTAAATTCCTCTACTCATGTTTAATCAATAATCATCACCTTTAGAAACTAAACAATCTAGTAGTAGACTTGGACAAAATGTGTTTAAATAACATTGATCCATAGGTACACTCAAACACCATTTTTGATTAAAAAAATCCACAACTTTGTATATTATTTCCTTTCTCCACCACTAAGATTCATATGTATACTCATGAATCAATAGGACTTTTTCAGGTTGTAATATGGGTAAAGGTTAAGGTGAGGTTTATTTGTGTAATGTGGCACAAAAGCCATCAAAGCTAGTGAAGCTGGAAAGACATTTTATGTAATATCAAGCACAAAACTAAAATTCACTCAAAACTATGTACATCAGCTATGATGAATGCAAAAATTATGTTTCACAACTCAATTTCAAGTTCTCATACTATAAACCACTTAAAACACAACCAATTAGAAGGAATCCCTCATACAATTGATAACAAGTAATAAAGTATAACCATAAGTGGTGATCCTTCAAAACAACATCTACTTATCCTTCAAAACAACATCTACTTTATATGCTTTATACTCAAATAACCTATTCCATACAACTTTAGGAGGAAAAACTAATCAAAAATAACTTTGAAAAGCAAGTGCATTTCCTCCTTGGTACTTTTATTTAAATACTTTTTTTCTTTTGTTTTTTTTCAGCTACATCACATTGAAATTCATTGATAAGAGATAAAATGACATTCCAGCAATTATAGCCAAACCACATATGAGCACACCCCTATAGTTACACTTTCGTACATCCACAGATACAAAAAATAAAAAATGCTTCATTAGCTTTAAGACTTGGGTAGGAAATTTGATTAGGTTTAAAGCATGTAAACATAAAAAGAAAAGCCAAATAAAGCTGAAGGGGGTTGATAAGGGAAATTTCATATCAATGAGTGGTTATTTGGCTAATGTAGCTTATGAAACAATGAATGCCTATATCATTTTCATGTTAACATATATGATAAAAAAGTGGTCTTGAATATAAAATAAAAGCAAAATTAGGATGCACATGTTATGAAGGTCACACATAAACAAAAGACAATAAAACTGATATAGATGTGTCAGTCTATAAAGGCTTAAAATCTCACTGCCTTCTGTCTACCACTAGTCACTACTCTTTTAAAGATAATGTATATTAACCAATCATAAGATTAAAAGTACATGTTTAAGTTTCCATGAATTTTTCTAATAAGTTCGCTCTTTAACTATGACTTTATAGTCTTAAAAGCAATAGAAAAAAAGAAAAAGTTTGTTTGTTTAATTTTGAAAACACTTAAGAAACACACAAGCAATAAACAAGCTTAAAATTTGGATGAAAACTAAGATCCGCACCCCCACACTTAAAACTTACATTGTCCCCAATATAACATCAAATGTAAGAAATGGAGCATTTAACGGAAACCAAATTACAAGAATGTAAATAATAAGAAATAAAATTCCATTAGGTTCCCTCCCAAGCAACATCTTTATTTATTGTCATTGGCTCAACTCCATATTTTCCTCTTCAAGTCATGAAGTTTTAATCTCCAGGAATCATAACTTTGGCATTTTCCATGTGACCTTCATCAGGATAAGGCTTGAGTTGATGACCACTTACATGTAATGTCTACCTTGTCTCAAAATTTTAATCGCTACTATGCCATAAGGAAAGAAATTTGTTATCACAAAAGGATCAACCCAATAAGGATGAAATTTATGTGGAAACAATTTATATTTAGTGCAATAAAGAACTTTTTGACCAATGTTAAAGCTTTTTGATGAGACATTAAAAACTTTAGTCTTCACGTTTGTTGAAACCACTTCTTACTTATTTATATGTTTCTACATTCAATCTTCCTATACTGAAAGGTCAATCACATTAATTGAAAAAATAAAGTGGTTATTATGAGAGTTCTTATTAACATAAAACAAATATTGAAATGAGTAACTTCCTCATTGAATTCCATCGTGAGGGTACCCAATCTATCTTATTTTCGACCATGTTGAGAAATGAAGTCCTTAGTAAGATAGGTACTGGTTTATAGGAAGTTTCATCATTCATGTCATTCACATAAAAGTCGACAAGAAATACTCGTTCATTTACCTACACAAGCACATCCTCAATAACCCCATCTAGGTAAATGTTAGAACGATAAGCCAATTATATGGTAACATTAGTTTCTTTTAATAGTCCTAGATTTAAAAAAGCATACATAGAATAAGGCATAATATTAATCGATGCTCCTAAATCTAACATGGCCTGTTTAATCTCAGTGTTACGAATTTTGCAAGGAACAGTACGCATGCCTGGGTCTTTACATTTAGGAGGTATTTTCTTTTTAAAAACTACAAAAACATTTTCACTTTTCCTAATAATTTCATTACGTCTTAACTTCTACTTGTTTGTATATAATTCTTTGAGGAATTTTGCATACCTCAACACTTGCTTCATCTCTCCAAATAGTGGGATATTCAACTAAAATTTTCAAAAGGTTTACCAAATCTCTATATCCCTATCCTCCTTATTTGACTTTAGTAACCTGCTAAGGAAAAAGTGCTAAGGAAAAAGTAGAGGGTAGTCTTTTTAACAATTGGGAATTCATCATTTACCTCTAGGCTTGATGTTATATCACTTTCTTCTTCAAGCTCCTTCTCAATGTCTTCTTCATTAGCCATCTTTTGAGTGATTTTTTTAGGGTCCTCAAGCTTCCTACCACTCCTTAAAGTGATTACATTAATAATCCTAATATTTGTCTAGGTTGTGATTGGAGTTTTCCTCCTCTTTGGCCTTTAAGACGATTTATCACCATTTCCATTTAGCTCCCTTAGTTCTCCAAATTATAAATGATAGAATTCACCTTTTAAAATTGAGATATGGTCTCCTGCTGAAATTGCTACATACCCTATTGGAATTGCAAAGTTTTAGTTACAATAGACTTAACCATAACTTCTATCAATGTCCCTAAGGTAGAGGAGGCTTGTGGCCTTGATTCGAATGGTTGTGCTCCTTGAAGTTTATTTGGGAGGTAATTTTGCTACTTATTTCCCTTATAACTTATGTTGGGATGATCTGTCCAACCTGGGTTATCTGTTTAGGGCCATGGGTTATACTAGTTAGGAAAATTCAATTTCACAACATTGACATATTCCATGCTCCCTTCTTGTAAGGTTGGGCACCCTTTAGTCGAATGACTTATATTTGCACATATTCCACATGCCTTTACCTGTGCCAATTCAATTGTAAGTTTTCTAACAAAAGATGTTAGCTCATCTAAACAATGTTCAATAGATGAAGTACTTACCTTGTTAATGTGACGGACATTGTTATAAGTGCTAAATTTTTGGGTGTTTGAGGCCATACACTCAATTAGAATCATGACCTCCATTGGAGTCTTCTCACACAATGCCCCAAGACTAGCCGCATTGACCAAACTCCTCTTCATAGGTAGCAATTCTTCATAGAAATATTGGATAAGAAGTTGCTTGTAGTGTAGATAACTAGCATACAACTTCTTGAAGCGTTCCTAGTACTCATAAAGAGACTAATCGTTGTGTTTCTTTATCCTACATATTTCCTTTCTTATACTGGCTATATGCTAGAAAATATTTTTCCAAAAATAACCTCTTCATCTTGATACATGTGTTAATGCTCTCAAGGGGTAGATCAAAAAGCTAGTCTTTTACCGCATCCTTTAATGAGAATGGGAAAGCTCTAAATATAATCTACTCTTCTATCACCTATGGAGGTTTCATATTAAGACATACCACATCGAGGTCCTTAAGAGCATCCTCACCTGCAAAACCATGAAAGTTGGGCAAAAAATGGATTAGCCCAGATTTAAGCTCAAAGGCAATATTTTCAACAAAATTAGGAAAAGTGATGCATAAAGGCCTTTAAGTCAAATCTAGAGTAGCCAATTCTTTTAAATTTCTTAGATTGGCCATGGCTTCCTCAAGTTCAATTCCTTGTTGTACTCCCTGAGTTGTTATGGTTTCACTACGTAACCTTCGTAATGTCCTTTCGATCTCCAGAACAAATTGAAGAGGTTCTATAAGCAGAGATCTTGTTACCACCCTACACCAAAAACATCAAACGTGTAAAGATTAAGAAATAAATAAAAGAAACAATTATAAACATATATATAAAACACCAATTGAAATCAAAAGCAAAAAATTAAAGCACCACACTCCCCAGCAACAACGCTAAAATTGATATTGGGTATTAACACAAACTAAACTTAAAACTATAGTTAGTGGTGATTCTAGGTCGATCCCATAGAGAGTGTATGTAAAGATTTTGCAATGAGAGAAATTAGTGTTTAGCTTAAGGAGGTTTAGTTTGGTTTTGAATAAAAAAAATGAAATTAAAATAACGAAGGTAAATTAAAGAAAACAGTTAAAAATAATGAAAGTGATGAATGCATTTAGGATCCAAATCTTAGTTAAATCTTAGCCTATATACAATTAAACATACGTCATTGTCATATATTTTTCACACCTCTCTTAGAATTATTGATCGTGGATTAACAACAAAATCCGTTAACCTTATTGTGTTTAATTAAAACAAGCTTTTTAACTAAACCTAACTATTAAACAACCTAGAATAAGCTCTCTAGATTTAATCAGACAGTCATGCTACAAATAAGGAAAATAGATCAATCTATGCAATAAGTCAAAAAATGTGAAACTTATCATGTATCCAACCGTGTAAGCTAAAATTTATCTTCCGAATGCATACACATTCGTATAAGTATATACACAACCATATATCTCCCAGGTTTTGTTGAGTGTCCAATGGCACTACCATATGAACCATATATCTTAAGCATTTCACAACAATAATCATTAAGTTTTAAAAATTGAATATAGAAACAACTAAACACATATCATATTACAACTTACATAACTGTGTATAGAACCGTGTAGGAGCACAAAGATGTAGTTTCAAACACCTTTACAACATACAAAACTGTGTGTGGAGTTACACGACTGTGTAGGTGACCATGCAACTTATTGTGAACATATATGTACATAAATTCTAAGAGAAATGACACTCACAGTCACTTATATATTGTGTAGCTAACGGTGTATTGCGACACAACCCTAATTTTTAGTATAATCTAGTGATGTTTTTCTTAACTCTCTTTTGGAATTGAATATATTGCTATATGATTAATGTTTTAGGATTTATGTATGAATGATTTTGAACTTCAAATAGATTATTGATGTATGAACTTATTGTCATAATCTAGATTGTAATATGTAATCATTGTAACTTTGATTCACTTATTTAATGGTTGCACATCATTAGGGATAAACTAGGATAGGTTAAATGACCTAAGCTTATGTGCTTGTTGCCTAGGTTAACCAATTTTCCCATTACATAATGCGATTTTCAAACTAAATCTAAAGAGTTTATTCAAGATTATCTGGTAGCTAGACATAAATAAATAGCTTATTTTTAATTAGATATAACCTAGGGGAAAATTAAGAATAATAGAGCTTGTTGCTAACCTACAGTTATTATTTTCAATGAGAGGTTCAAGACCAATATGAAGATTGATTGTGCACATTCATGTTAAGGTTGAGACGGAACCATGATCTGTATTTAAAACCCATTAATTAATTACAGTAATTTTGTACTATTTGATTTGATTTACCTTCAATATTTTATTTTATATTTTATTTTGTTAATCAAATCTAACCAAACACCACCTAAAATTCTAAACACCAGATTATTCATTAAAAGAACTAAGTACACACTCTTTGTGGATCCGATCTTTGCTCACCACTACTACAAATTTAGTTGTGTAGAGTTAGGTTCTATTTTCTAGTGTGTTCGATATGCATCTAGAATTTTAGCACTATTGTCGAGGAGTTGGGTGATTTAGTTTTAATTTTTATATTAATTGATGTTTTGTATATATTTTTTGTATATTTAGTTTTTATAGCTATTTTTATCCTTTTATTTTTGTTAGTGTTTCGTATGATAATGATGAGATATCCTTATCAAGACCTTGTACAATTTAATCCTCATATTGAAAGGACACTATAAATGTTACATAGGGAAACAAAAATATTCCAATAATACAACAAGGAATTGAACTTGAGGAAGCCATGACCAATTTGAGAACTCTAAGAGAGATGGTTGCACCATACTTGACTCAAAGATGTTTATGCACTACTTCTTCAAATTTTATTGAACATATTAAATTTAATCTTAAGTATGGATTGATACATATTTTGCCTAATTTTTATGGTCTTATAGGTAAGGATGCTCATAGACATCTTAAGGAGTTTGAAATGATCTGTCTTAGTATGAAACCTCTAAGGGGAACAAATGAGCATATTATGTTGAGAGCCTTTCCATTTTCACTAAAGGATGCAATAAAGCATTGACTTTTTGATTTTCCTACAAGGAGTGTAAGCATATAGATCAAAATGAAGAGGCTATTTTGGAGAAGAACTTTTTGGCATCAAAGACATCAGTCATAAGGAAAGATATTTGTGAGATAAAGCAACAACATATAGAATCCCTTTATGAGTATTGGGAATACTTCAAGAAGTTGTGTGCTAGTAGCCTTCATCATAATATCTTGGAACAAATCCTTATCCAATACTTATATAAAGGATTATTGCCTATGGATAAAAGCTTAGTAGATGCAGTAAGTGATGGAGCACTATGTAAAAAAGCCAACACTTTAATCAAGCATATGGTAACAAACACTCAATAATTTGGAATTCATAATGATGTTTTTTAGATAAATTATATAAACAATTTATTTATAAAACATTGTTTAGATGAGCAAAAATCCTTTTTTAGACAAATTACTATAGGGAAAGCAAACATGAAAGTCTATGGGATATATTCAAATGCAAATCATCCACAAGAAGTGTGTCCAACTCTGCAAGATGAAAAAATAGAGTATGTCAATGTTTTAGGGGAAAATTTTCCCTTTAATACAACCCATATTCCTAGGTGTATAACCAAGGTTGAAGAGATCTTCTGAACCTGAGTTATAAGGGAATAACTAGTAGCATTACTTCTCACATAGACCATAAGGTGAACAAAAATTTCAACATAGATAATAGGCCTCCACCTCTACCTCAAATATGTCATTAGAATATATGGTTAAGCCTCCTGCCACTAGCACTTTACATCTCTAGTAAGATGTAAAGTAGTTTCTATAAAAGGGAATATCTAAATTCTAGGAGACTAAGACTTACCTTTAGAATTTAGAGAAACAGATGAGCTAGATGGAAACGGCTATTAATAGTTTAAACTGACTTCATAAACTAAGATAATTATGAAGAATGTTAGTAGAATCAACTTAAGGAGTGTTAGGAAGCTTGAGGATCTTGAGATGAGTACGCAAATGATGATTAGTGAAGAAGAACTTAAGAAGGATCTTAAAGGAGAAAGGGATATATCATCTAGTTTAAAGGTAACTGTTGAATCCCTAATCCCTAATTGTTGTTAAGACTAACCCTTTGCCTTTCCCTAGTAGGTTAGCAAAGTAAAACAAGGAGGATAGGGTTTAGGAGATTTAGGAGACTTTTCAAATGGTTGAGGTGAATATACTAGTGTTAGATGCAATCAAGCAAGTACTGAGATATGCAAATTTTTTTAATAAATTATGTACCAATAAGCGGAAGTTAAGAGGTAATGAAATGATTAGGATGACTGAAACTATTCTTGTAGTCTTTAAAAAGAAAATATCTCTTAAATGTAAGGACCCATGCATGTTTACCATTCCTTGTAAAATTGGTAACTCTATTATTAAATAGGCAATGCTAGATTTAGGTTCATTAAGTAATGTTATGCTTTGATCCATTTATGCTTCTTTAAATTTAAGCCTGTTAAAAGAAACTAGGGTTATCATACAATTGGCTAATTATACTAATGCTTATCCAAATGGGGTGATTGATCTTGTTTTGGTGTAGGTAAATGAATTAGTGTTTATGCAAATTGTTATGTAATATATATGAATGATGAAACTTACTTATAATCCCGTACCTATCTTACTGGGCAGATCATCCCTTAACACTATTTACACTAAGATCGATGTTCGTGAGGGTACCTTCATAATGAAATTTGATGGGGAAAATACTCATTTCAACATTTTCATTTTATGAAGTACCCCCAAATGATCATTCTATTTTTAGAATTAATGTGATTGACCCTTCAATATAAGAGGATTTTGAGCAGAAAGGTATAAATAATACTAAAATTAGTTTCAATTAAGGAGAAGACTAAAGTTTTTAATGTCTCTAGAAAAATCTTTATTGTTGGTCAAAGAGTGCTTCTTTATTATTCTAGATATAAACTTTTTCCACATAAATTACGTCTTTATTAGGTCGATCCTTTTATGGTTACTAATGTCTCTCCTTATAGTAGTGTAGATATTAAGTGTCAAAAAATATGGAAGACACTGAATATGATTGGTCATCAATTAAAGCCTTATCTTGGAGAATTTCAAGTGGAGAATGCAAAAGCTATGATCCTTAGAGATTAAAATTTTACCACTTGATGAGGAAAACATAAGTCAAGCCAACAACAATAAACAAAGGCATTGCCTGGTCGGTAATCCAAAGGGATTTTGTTCCTTTTCCTTTTCCTTTACATTTTAACATTTGTTGTTTTTGATAAATGCTTCATTTCTTACATTTAATGTTACATTGGGGACAATATAAGTTCTAAGTTTGGGGTAGGATCTTGTTTGTCATGTGTGTTTTAAAGTTTGTTTTACGTGTTTTATTTTTTTTCATGTAAAAACATTCTCTCTCTATTGCTTCTACGATTATATAGTTAAAATTAGGGAGTAAAATTTTATGACTACTTAGGCATGTATTTCTTACTAAGATTATTGGTCAATATATGTTTTCTTTAGAAAGTAGTGCCTAGTGCGTAGACCTAAGTCAATGAGACATTGAGCCTTTTAGACTAACATATCTATATTAGTCTCATTATCTTTTGTTTATGTGTGGCTTTCATGACATGTTCATCATGAATTTGCCCTCATTTTCTATTCGAGACCCCAATTTTATAACATGAATTAATATGAAAATGAATTAGGCATTTTATTTTGTAAGTTACATTAGCCAAATAGTTTACCGATGATATGATTTTTTTTCATTAAGACCCTTTAAGTTTTATTAGCCTTTTATTTATGATAACCACATTATGATCCCTTAACGTAACAAAAGCTAGTGGAGCATTTGTGATTATTGATGTTTATGGATGCACAAGAGAATAAGTGTGGGGGTGAACATATATTAATGTTAGTTATAATTAATGGAATGTGATTTTATCTCTTATCAATGAATTCCATAATTGATGAAGTTTTAAAATTTTGTATTTATAAATAAAAGGAAAAATAAAAATAGAAAAGAAAAGAAAAGAAAAGAAAAGAAGTTATCAAAGAGGAAAATCATTTGTTTGCCAAAGTAATTAATGTTATTCTTTCCTTCTAAAGTTGTATAGAATGGGTGAATTGATTATGATGCAAATAAGGAAAAGTGCAAATCATAAAACAATAGTGATAAACTTGAGCATCTAAGTGGAAAGAGAAGATCCCCTTAGAGTGTTTAATCACTTAATATAACATCCTAAGTTCAAAAATCTTTAAGGGAAGGAATGAAGAAGAAGGTGGAAGGTTCTATAGGATTCAAACTCTACCAGAAACTTAAGGCAGTGAGGGATAACCTAAAAAAGCTTAATAGGGGAAACACAAACGCAAGCCAAGACGAAAAGAATAAGACTTTAGAGGAATCGTTGAAGTGCCAAAAACGAATAATGGTAGGACTAGGATATTAGGAGCTTAGGAAGGAAAAAGCTAGCCTAAATCCTTACAAATCATTAACACCCAGTTGAGATAGAACTCTAGCTACTATATAAACTCCATTAAAGCAAGAAGAAACAAAAATTGCATAAAACAATTAGAAGATAAGACAAGACAATGCTTTTTATACTGGGAGAATTGCATAATAATTCTTCAGTAAATAGTTTAGGAAAGATATGGAGGTGCAGGAAATACCTAAAAGGGTACTGGCACTACAAGAAAAGTAGAAATTAGCAATCAAAAATTACCGACGAAAAATAAAGTGTAGCAAATTAACGATGGAAACCTGATTTTCGTAGCTAAAATTGACGTGAAAAAATTTGTTTAGCAATGATTATAATTTCTGTCATTAAAAATGGAGGGAAACCATCCCGTAAAATTAGTGATGATTTTAGGATTGTAAAAGTTTTGTCGATAATTACACTGAAATTAGCGATGGAAAATCTATTTCTGTTGCTAAAATCGACGTGAAAAAAATTGTTTAGCAACAGTTCTAATTTCTGTCACTAAAAATGGAGGGAAACCGTCCTGGAAAAATTAGCAACGAACTTTAGGGAGGGAAAAAATTTTCGTCGATAATTAAACTGAAATTATTATGGAGGGAAGTATACCGATGGAACCATTATCGTTAGTAAATAAAGCGGGAATTAAAGGGAACATAAAAAATTTTAAATTTCCAATGGAAATTAGTGAAAAAATTCGCTGGTAAATCACGCTTAAAACACCCAAACGCCTCGGTTCATCTTTTTTCATTTCTTCTTGGCCCTCTTCGATCTTCTTCCTCCTCCGGTGACTTCCTCTTATGTCAGGTGAGTTCCTCTAGAAATAAAGTTTGTTTCTTTCTTGTTTTTTTTTCTCCGGTAATTACATTGAAATTATTATGGAGGGAAGTATACTGACAGAATCATTACCGTTGGTAAATAAAATAGGAATTAAAGGCAACATAATAAAATTTAAAATTTCTGACGAAAATTAGTGACGGAAAATTCGCCGCTAAATCACGCTTAAAATACCCAACGCCCACCCTCCGCCTCTGGTTCATCTTTTTGTTTCTTCTTCGGTGTTTTCGTCTTCTTCCTCCTTCGGTGACTTCCTCTTCGTCAGTGAGTTCCTTTAGAACTAAAGTTTGTTTCTTTTTGCTTTTTTTCTCTGGTTTCATTATTACTCTTCTTGGTGTGTTTTGATTGCCATATATAGTATTGATTTATGTGTTGAATTTTTTTGTTGAATAAGAAACGAGGATTGTTGAAGAAAGCCCATAAGATCTAGTAAAGAGAAGTTCTCTGAATACTTTACTGAATCTTGGTTAGTTCGCGTCTTCAATCTTTTTTTCAAATCTCCTCATCTCTATGTTCATTTATAGGAATTTCTTTGATCAGGAATTTTGCTTCTTGTATATTTCTTGTAAGTCTATTAAGGCTATAAAAGATATTTTTGCCTGATTTATTTTGAGGGAAATGTATAATCGTTAGGTACTTTTTGTTTGGCGCTTTAGTTTCAATTATGCTTAAGGATAATTGAGCTATAAAATTTTAAGCAAACAAAGGAATGCATCAGAGGAGGCAGTGGTCCCGTAGAGGCTTCAGAGAGAGTTGTTGTTGAAAAGATGGCTGGTTGTGCTCAAAGAGGTTGAGAAATTTGTGACTAGTTCTGCTGAAGATAAAATGAAGAGTCTTGAAGAACACCTTGTCAACGATGATGGGGACTTTTTTTTTAAAAAAATTAATTTTATTTACCGACAGAATTTAATTTTTCATCAGTAAAATGATCAATATTTACTGATGGAATCTGTTGGTAAATTTACTAAGAAATATGTAGATCCGTCCGTAAATTTACCTACGGCTGTTTTAACAACGTCGTTGGCTATTGGTAATTTCCGTCGTTATTTTATATTACCGACATAATGCAAAGGTTTTCCATTGGGAATTTTTGTCTCTAAATGTCCTGTTGGACCCCGAACTTTCCTTGAAAATTAGAAATTATAAAATGAAATTAAATGAGAAAATATGGTATGATTCTTTGTAATAAATGAAAAGTATAAATGAATTTATGAGCATTTGATAAACTGAAAGACATATGGGTTTCTTTGTGTTTTGCATGTTTTTGATAAAAAGATGAGGTAGTATGATGTTGACTATGGCCTTGTCTAATGAGTAGAATGGTGTTTGTAGTATTTTGAGACAAATTTTGGATTAATGTGAAACGAAATGGCTTCCTTTGCCTTCTGGATTTGCATAGCTTTAAATAAGGTTTTGTGTATTGTGTTTGGATGTGGGAATTTGAGATTGTGGATAAGTGAAGTGTTGTGCAGGTGCTGGAAAAAATGGGATGAAGGTTGAAGAGTTTGGCTAGTGTAAATTTAGGGGAGATGCTGTCAAAATTTTTATTATAGGCAGAAACTATGACTGAGTTTTTAACCCTCTTAGAGTTAGAATTTGACAAAAGGGTCTTCTTAAAGATTGTAGTTTAGGTTTTGATCTTTACAATGATTATCATATGTTATTTTTGATTTTGGAAATTGGAAGATATGAAATTTGGAAATTGGATGTTGTTTTAGGATGACAATTTCTGAACAGAAACTTTGATTGAAAAATTGACTTAGCTAGAGGTTGAAATTGCTTTGAAGTTCTTCATGAAAGTTTTAGATTTTGTTCTAATCTTTCCATTGATGTAAAGTATGGAAATTTTCAGCTATGAAACAGAAAGTTATGACTTTTACAAGTTGCTGTTACAGTTTGGCATGATCATTAGTGGACATAAATTTTGAGTGGCTTTTTGACTCTCTTAGAGGCCAAATTTATTTTTTTGTCCTTCATGAAAGTTGTAGGTTGCTTTGTGATCTTTGCATTGATATAAAATATGACATTTTTCGACCCTGGAGTTGAAAGATAGAAATTTTCAAAGTTGAGTTATTGTTTAGGGAGACATTATTTGGACAGAAAGTTTGATTGGGATTTTGACCCCCTTTAGAGGCTGAATTAGTTTTTGAGTTCTTCATCGAAGTTGTAGAGCTTCCTTTTAGCTTTCTATTGATACAAAATTTGTCAAATTTGGAGTTTGGGAGCAAGAGTTATGAATTTTGAAAATTTCAGTTATATATATATATATATATATATATTAGTGGAAAAAATCGACAGTGAGCACTCAAGCGCCTCATGAGCGCTGAGTCTCATGACCATGAACGCTTATGAGGGTGAGCGCCCGCACGCGAAAGTGCGACGCCATTTTGCAATTTTAGGTCTTTTTCTTTTCCAACCCGACCCTCTTCATTCGTTTGCTTATATCTTTTCTGTCTGATATCCGATTGATTTGATTTTCGAAGCGTTGGATTCCTAAGACAATTATCTACATAAAAATGGAAAATTTATGATTTTTGAGATTAAATTGAGGATAATGGATTTAATCAAAGTGAGTTGGATAATTTTTTGAACATGGTTCAGTCTTTTGGTGAATTCTTGATCTGTGGAGATCCAATTGAACTGATTATTTTGGTAAAATAAAATATAGACATGGGGATACAAGTCATATGAAGGAGTTGAATTTCAATTTAGCCCCTAAGACTTTCAATTTCTGAATTGAAGTTGGGTTTAGTGTTCAGTCTTGGATTAGTAAGAGCTGAAAGTATTTTGACCATAACTTTTGCTCTAGTCATCCAAATGAGGTGATTCTTCATTTGGATTAAACTAGAAAAATAGGGCTACAAAGTTCTTAAGAACTAGAGTTTCAGTTTAGTCTCTAAGACTATCAATGTTTGGATGGAAGTAAATTATTAGAGAATGTGTTCGCATAAGAATAGTCCGAGATGTTTGGAGTATAACTTTTGGAGCAGTCCACCAAATTAAATGATTTTGGTTGAATTATGAAATTGAGACAATAAGGAACATTTCTCTAGAAGGAAGTTTTAGCAAATTCCTTCAATTTGATGATTTGAAAAATGTCCTAGGCAAATTATGGTTTAATGAATTTTGAGACTTTGATTTAATTTATGATTTTGAGGATTTAATTAGCATGTTAATTTGAGTAAGAGCATATGGGATAAATTGACTGGATTAAATGAAATTAAAGTGTTAGAAATTTAAAGTGTTAGAAATGCTTAAGGGCAAAATTGGAAGAGTACTTAAGGTTTTAAGTTATAAGGCATATATGTAAGGGCATTACGGTCATTTTGCATTCATTAAATGTAAGAAGAAGGGGGCTGTCACTTAAGAAGAGGCAGGTCACGACTTTGAGGGAAAGAAAGGAATAAAAGAAGAAGAAAGAAAGAAAGCAAGTTTCGGTGGAAAGAAAAGGGGAAGAAGAAAAGAAACGAGGGTTCGATTTTTATGGGTCTTCAAGCAAGATTTTTAGATAGAAGAAGAAGAGAGCTCCATTATGAGCCAAGAAAATTTGGATCTGGAGTAGATTAAGGTAAGAAACAATTTTTGACCTTTGAATTTTTAATGAAATTTTGGTTTAGATAGCTTAAGAATGGTATGGGTTTGTGATTTCTAGAGTCAATTTCAGTGATTGCATGGTTTAAATTATTCAATTTTGGATGATTATTAATTAGGGATTTTTGTCATGAATTAGGGAAATTAAGTGAGGCAATGGAGAAATTAAAGCTTTGGACAAGTTTTAAGCATGGAATTGAGGTGGGTACCATGTTTATATTTTGAAATATAAGCTATGTATGTGTTCTTGAAAAATCAAGAAAGGGTTTTTAAATTATTATTTTTCAGATGATTAAATTCCTTACTTTTGAAATGATTTTTAGAAATTGTTATAATGGTACAGTCATTATTTGGAATGATTTAAGAAATTGCAATAATTATTGACTTCATTATTTTCAAATGGTTTGAATAATTTGAGAAATGTCCGTAATTGATGATTTCATTGTTTTGAATGAATGGGAATTTGTTTGACTTATGATTTTGATGAATTGCAAAAATTGTGCATTCTTGGGTGCTTGAATGATTGAGATTTTGATATGTGAATTTGTGTGATTTTGTGGCATTATGTTTAAATATGATATGACATGATATGAAAATTAAATTTTCAAAATATGCCTTCGGGCAATCCGAATTTCAAGCATGAAATGTCTGTTATGTGGGTTTGGTTAGGTCCCATAAGAGGGTCAAGTACACTTGTTCAGGCTTCGTTCGCCGCCCGCTAAAGTGGCATTGGAGTCTGTAAGGACTTATAAGTTCACGGTTACACGGACCGCTATGCGGGAGGGTGTAATACGTTTTGTTCACGGCTACACAGGACCGCTATGCAGGAATGTGCAGTATGTTCTGTTTCTGGACCGACCCAAACCATTTTTGGTGTGTTATATGTTTATGTTTTGTTAATATATGTGATGCATTCATGTTTTTGAATTGTTCATAAATTCTTTGACAAATTGAGAAATTTTTTAGAATAAGCTTTTGATCAATTTTCTACTGTGAAATGTTTATCAATGGCAAACGTTTTGAAAAATGATTTTTGCTTATTTTTCGATTTATAAACATGATATCCATGAGCTGTAAAGCTCACCCACCCTTTCATCCCCATCTCCAGGTATCGATCAGGAAATCAGATGAAAGAAAGTCAAGGCTCTTGATCGATTTTGCATATCTTGTATTTTGAGTAATTTGGTTTTTGGTATTGGTTTGTATATAGCGCGGAATGCCATTAATATTTTTGTAAGCATTTATTTCATGATGTAAGTGAATTATGGATTTGTGTATAGATTTTGGGATATAAATTTGTGTATGGTTTTGATATGTGAATGGTTTATGGTATGTAGATGAGATGAATGTGAATGTGACTGAATATGATTATAATGTGATTGTGTTTGGGATTCCGGACAGGAGGTCTGATGATACTACTGGAATTGAGATATTGAAGTGCTTATTGTGTATGAATTGTGGAGATATGAATATGTGTGTTAAGTGTCTATTGGAAAAATAATGGAATAATAAGATTTTGTGTAAATTGATGGTTATGATTTGAATATGAAGAATCAAGTAAAATGTGTTTTTGATTGAGGTTGAATTGCCAAATGGGAAATTAAATTGCTTCGTATGAGATTGAATAAAATGAAGAAGAAAAAGAAAAAACAAAACCGTTTCGGATGGGAATAGACCAAAAGTGTCTTTATGGTTTCCAACGCTAGTTTTTCAAAGTTTTTACGTTTCTTGGATGTCGGAATTTGAACATTCTTTAGCATTTGATCCGATTTGCTTTCTTTGACTTTCGCCCTATGTTTCTGCTTCAGATTCTTTGGCTTGTGATTTTGTCCGTTCATTTGTTTCGTTTTTTTTTTCGATTCATGATGTCGGAATTAAGTTTTTGTTCTTAAGCAATTTTGTTTTTGTTGTTTCCGAGCCATTCGATTCACTTTCGAGTCGTTTGGCTTTGTAATCCGTTCTTTCGTTTAGGATCCATTTTTTGGTATTCGTTTCCGTTTTCCGTTTTTTTTTGGTTAGGGTCCGGTTCCAAAATCGGGTCCCAACATGCCCTATTTCTTGTAGTGTGAAATGATCAAACAAATTTTAGGCCAAGAAAGGTAAGAAATCATCAAAGAGGTAACAGGAGAGGAAATAAAAGAAGGTTTGTTTTTCTATACACCTTGACAAATCCTAGGCTATTTAATTTAATGGGAGATTTTTAGATAAATTGCAATTTCTTAGAGAAAAGATAGTTATTATGATAAAGTAATTCTTTAAGAAAAGGGTTATCCTAAAAGAGTGGAACAAAACTTATATTAGTCTCATTCCAAATCAAGATAATGCCTGTAGAATAGAGGATTTTACACCAATAAAATGCTACAATGTCTTGTACAAAATGATTAAAAAATGCAAATAGACTGAAATCTAGTGTGAGAAAGATTGTCATTCTAACCCAAATTTTTTTTATAAGTGGGAGAACATTATGCAACAATATACTTCTTTCACAAAAGCTTCTTGAAGGAAAAAAATACAAAACCTTCTATGAAAAGTTGCACTATTAAAATAGAACTAGCAAAGGCTTATGATTAAGTTAGTCGGAGTTTCATCTCAAGAGCACTACAAGTAGTATGATACCCATCAGAGTTCACAGAATGGATTAAGGAGTACGTTCCCAAAACTTCCTTTGATATCTTGGTGAATGGTGAACCAACCAACCTGATAAGTGCTATAAAAGGCCTAAATCAAGGAGACCCCCTCTTCTCTTACCTATTTTTCCTATGCTTAGAGGTTCCTTCAACTTCAGAGCAAGGAACATAGCAAACAACACTAAATTCCAATTATATTATAGATAAAGGTATAAAACTCCTCTATCTTGCTTTTTAGATGACATACTATTATATTGTAGGTTAAAACCACTATATAAACCTTCTAATGCAAACAATGGAGGAGTTTAAAAGAGTGTTAAGGTTATAGTATAACCTAAAAAAAAAGTTGTTTACACCTCTCAGCTAATCCTAAATAGGAAGCAACCTCTAAAGTAGTGGAAATATTACTAAAATAATCTAGACTACTTATCATGTACCTTGGAGCCAATGCAATTGACTAAAGCTCTTTGATGGATTCCTTCAATAGGAAAATTAATTACTAGTGTAATAAGTACCTCAGTCAAGAGGGAAAGCTCTAATTGGTGCAAACTATCTTGAAAAATATGGCAACTTACTGGATCGACTACCTCATACTTCCCAAGGGCATGCTAAAGGAGACAAAAACTAGTCAAAATATGTCATAGATTATGAGGAAGATCTTAGGAACTAGTTAATTGATGCACCATTTGGTAATTCAAAAAATTAGGAATGGAGAATCAACACTGTTCTTGTTTAAAAATTGGCACAATAGAGATCTTTTGTACAAAATTGAACTTGTCATCAATCTTAGTACAAAGGTGAGTAAGCTCATTAGAAATAACCAATGAAGATGGCCTTATCACTACAGTAAAAGAGTGGAAATAATAATGACATACCTACCATCTTACTAAAACTCAAACCAAGATCAAATTTACTACAGTGCCAATGGAGAAAAGGTATTTAACTTTAAAAAATGCAGAACCTTCCTACAAAAGGGAGCATTTGGTAACATAAAGTGGAGAAACCTAGTCTGGGATTTTGATGTCAGCCACTCATGCACATTCTTCTTATGGCTAAGGATAGTTTGGAGACTAACAAGAAAGGATATAATTATGTTTACTATCCCCTCAAAACATTGTAAACTATACTATGACCACCAATGGACCACATTATGGTTAAGTGTAAATATACTCAAACTATTTGGAGGAATATGGAATACTCAACACCTAGAAGGCAGTCCATACATGGCATGAAATGTTAAATTGGGCATCATCTACAAGGATGGCAAGTAAAGTTGACTACAAAGTTATAAAATTAGCTTGGTAGCAACGATATATAACCTCTAGAATTAAATTATTTAATAGACTTTTCAGGAGGGAGGCAAGAAGCAAGGAACATATTTACGAGATCATTATTCTCCAGTGTATAATTAAATTATTAGCAAGAGAAATAACTACTAAAATCTCCATAAATATGAAGAAGAGATGGTTACTAGAGTTTAACTATCGATCTAATTTTAGCTAGGAATCCTTGATCCATTATATCTTGTGTATCTAATTTACTTTTGGTCTTTAAATGGTTGTATATATTTCTTTCATTAATGAATTACTTTAAAAAATGAATTGAGAGGTGAGTTATGTTCTATAAACTAAGAGAATAAACATTTTATTAATAGAGAATGATGTTATCTTATACTTTAGTGATAACTATATAGATTAATTATGCTTAATAAGTTTGGTTGTTAAATTGCTCATCAAAAGATGGTAGATACACAGAGATGTATCAGATACATTGATAGTAGGAATAGATATATTATATTAATTGTTATTTCAATCCAAATAATCAATTATATATAATAAATGGATATTTATATAAGTGAACATTGAATCGTTAATATTTATTTTATTGATTTATTTCATTAGATTATTCGTTTGTATTCATTAGCTATTAGTTTAATTATCTTTAACCTCGCTATCTTTAGTTTTATTTAGTTTGTTTCTTTAATTAAGATTAATTGAATTATTATTAGATCTTTTGGGATTGATACTCTATAATATCTCTAATTTTATTTAACCATCTATGATTAATTCTATGCACTTTTTGATTAAAATAGTAGATCAAGCTTTTGACATTGTTTATAGGAACTACTATTATTTATGTTAATTTTTTAAAATTTGTTTTCTTATCTTTTAGGTATGTTCTCATGACTAAATACTATTCATATCATCTTTTTCATTTTCTTAAACCCTCGTAGACCTTAATGAATTAGTTTTATTCTAAACTCAGCTTCCCATTCTATCACTTTCTCCTCATTGTTGCATTTTGCAATTTTCTTCTCAGTTGTTTCAATAACCTTTTTGCCATCTACCTAACAACTCACATATCACTTCCCGTGCTCCACTTAAAACTATACTAACCATATCATCCACTCCTACTTCATTATTCTACCCTTGAACCCTGAATTTATTTAGCCACATTGACTTACTATTGTCCTTCAGTTTATAACTTGTACCTATGGATTCTCATTTCTTGCCTTTAATCTTGAATAGCTCTAACGTTCCAGTTGGGGAACCTTCTACTTCAACCTTAGCTAACCCTCCCCCTGTGAGTCTAAACAATCCTGCCATATACAAGAGTTGCAATCAGTTTGTAGGTGATTTTAGATTCTGAACAAAAGCTAATGTATTGCGCTCTTAATGAGTCACTTGATTAGATAATAGTATCAGCACCTCTAGATATTTTAAAGGCTGGTGTAGACAGATGGAGAGTTAAATTGCTTGGTTTCTTCATTGATAAGAGGATTGCATTTGAAGCAATAGGCTTTTAACACCTATAAACAACATAGATTGGTGGATGTGTTGGTAAAAAATGATGATGTTTTCTTTTTTAGATGTTTAAGCTCAAACGAAGCTAAATTAGTGCTATAATTTGTACTTTGGCTTGTGTAAAACAAACCTTTATTGTTACAAACATAGAGACTAGAGCTCAAACTAGAAGACCTTAAATAGGATAATATTCTTATTTGGATATGTTTGCATGAAGTCCCTTAAGAATATTGGATCACCAGTAGATTGAATCGTTTTACAAGCTTTATAGGAAGACCAATAACTTTGGATCAATGTACAACAAAAAATAAATGCATTAACTATGTTAGAATCTATATTTTGATTACCTCATTATCTGTCTTACCTAATGATATACCTTTTATTAGGATGATAAGGACTTGGAGCCTATGGAGGATCAACTGAATATTACATACACATAGAGATGTCATCTTGATAAGAAAAAAATATGGAGACCAATAGGGAAGGTTTTTAAATAGGTAGTCATTAGGGATTGATGGAGATTAGTAATGAGCATAATAAATTGAATGAAGCATTTCAACTAAAATTCCTATTATAGTAGATAAGGATACAAGTAATGTTAGTAATGAAGTACAAAAAAGAAAAACAACTAGATAATACACACATGCTTAGAAAAGAGAGGGCGGATAATAAGGAGAAGAAAATTATTGAAACACTTGGAAAAAAAATTAGTAATAAATAAAAAATGATTAGGAATTTGAGACAATTACTAGAAGAAGATCTAATAGGAAAAAAGAAACTCTCCCTAAGGGAGATGGGCTCATGAATATCCTCACATAGAATGTAAGAAGGGCTAATGCCCCTAATGAGTAACTGATGATTATGGATATAATTTTGCAAAATAAAGTGGTTGTTGTTGGAATCTTGGAAATTAGAATGAGAAAGGAATATTGCAAATTACTGAATTATCTTCCTAAAAAATTGAAAATTATCTATAATCATACTTGTCATCCCAATGGAAGGGTCATTGCTTTATATGATTCTAACGTCTTTTAACATTACATATCAGATGGTATGCCTACAAGTCTTTATAAGACATGCCAACCTATATTTGTGCATTTCATTTATATATGCATATAATAAGGCATATCAGAGAAACCTCTTCTAGAATCCAAATAAGGATTAAGTTGTTTCAATTAACTTACCTTGGATATTTTTTAGATTATTTCAACTCCATTTTGAATGTAGAGGAAGCAGAGGGATCAAGATTAGTATGCAGTCCTTGCATGGAACTTAGTAAACATCTAGATGAGGCCCAACTCATTAACATTCCCTTTGGTAGATGTTTCTATACCAGAATAACAAACAAACTAGTCCTCACTTAATCAAGAAGAAGTTAGATAGAAGTGCTTCCAATTTGAGGTGGATGTCTAATTTTGCTAATTGCTTTTCCAATTACTTTAGCATTTATTGGTCTAATCATACCCCCATTTTAACCACAATAATAACAACAAGCTCCAACTGTCTATTTAGGCTTAATAATTTCCTTTTGAAGATAGTTGGAGTTGAAGATGATAGTCAAAATGTACTAAGATCCCATATTAGAGGAACCAAACAATGTGTTTATACAAGGAAATAGTGACTTATTAAACAATAAATAATTTTTTTATATATAAAGTTGATGTTGTTAATACACATCACTTTATCAACACAACTAAGATGAAGTTGGAGAATATTAAAAAGGCTAAATACATCAATCTTGACTCTTTGATTTTACAATTAAGTGAAAGAGAAGCCTTACATAACCACACTGAAGCACTCCTCTATAATTATTATCTAATGAAATAAAGAGTCAAAGTTGATTAGTTGAAAAATGGAGATAGAAACACCTTAATTTTTTCACAAAGCAATTGTTTTGAGAAAAGTTAGAAACAAAATTATTTCTCTAAAGTATAATAAAATTCTTTGTGCTGGGGGCTTATAAATAATTTAGTGATATGATTAGTAGACCTTCAAAAGCTTAATCCTCTAAACACTTCCTTAAATATATTTTGAAAGACTCCATTTCACCTCAAGATGCAAATCTATTAATTTATAGAAGGTCAGAAAAATAGTTGTTTCATTTTAACCTCACAAGGAGCCTGGACCAAATGGGTTTAACATCAATTTCTTCAGAAAAAACATGGTTACTCACTGGTAATCCAATCTTAAGAGTTGTTTTATAGATTTTCAATAAGGATACTCTTCTAAAACAAATCAATAAGACTTTCATAACCCTTGTCCCAAAGAATGGTGAGCTGAATCAATTCTCTAATTTTGAACATATTACTTGTTGTAATTCCATTTATAAAATTATCTCTAAGATCATTGCTTAAAGACTTAAAGGTATACTCCATAAACATATCAACCCCACCCAAGGTGCTTACATACTTGGAAGAGTAATTAGAGATAACGTTCTTATTCTCCAAGAGCTCATCAATTTTTACTCCAAGAAGAAAAGCAATCCCAACCATCAGATCATAATTGGTCTTATAAAGGTATATAACAATGTTCATTGAACTTCATTATCAACATCTTACAAGTAATGGAATTTCCTAAAGCTTTCATTCAGTGGATTAAGCAATGCATGATGACATTTTCACACATCACCTTAGTGAATGGTTAGCCTACCAATTTCTTTAAAATTGCAAGGGAATTTGATAAGGAGATCCATTATCTCCATACATATTTTCTATTTCTATAGAGGCACTTCATAAGATAATTTTGAGGGTTGTTGAAAGAACAAATGGTTTTAAATATCACTGCAAGTGCATAAAACTTAAGTTAACCAATCTTTGCTTTACAAATGATCTAATTTTATTATCCTAATTTGATGCAATATTTACTTCTTCCTTGATGAAAGCTCTAAAAATCTTCCAAAGATCTTCAAAATTGTAGGTAAACTGTTCCAAAAGCCACATTTATCTCTTAAGAAGTGTTACTGGTAGTTAATAATTGATTTCAACTGCCACTAGTGTTAAACTTCGAACCTTTCCTTTCAATGAAAATAATTTTTTATTTTCCATGAATAGTATTTTTAGATGAATAATGAATAGTGATTTTTAGGGGACCCCAACCCCAAAATATTGAAAAATATCTAGAATAAGTATTAGAGTTTAATAATACTGAAACAGATCAAAAGTAAATATAATTGAAAGAATTTTGGGAGTTTGAAAGTTTAGGACTAAAATGCCCTTTCTGGAAAATAATAGGTATTAATGATTTTAAACCCATTCATATTTTTTAGAGCATCCAATCAGTAAGTATTGATCTTAATTAGAGTATTTCATGATCAATTTGATAATAAGACTAGTGTAAATATTTTCATAATTTAATTTGGTTAATTGATGAATTAAATTCATTAAAGGGCAATTTGGTCTTTATACATGATGTGAGTCGATTAATGAGTCATCAGAGATGACAAATTAGAGAGTGACATGTATATCATTAATGGGAAGTATAAAAAGAAAAAAAAAAGACAAATTGCATCATTCTTTTAACATAAACGTGAGAGACTAAAAATAAAAGAGAAAAGAAGAGAAACCAAAGTGAAATTTTGGCCAAGGAGAAAAAGAAGAATGTAGCTATTTCTTATGGATTTTGAGTTGGTTTTAAAGAGATCTTGATCAAGCCTAAGTATTCATCAATTACCCAAAATATTGGGGGGAAAAGTGGTAAGTCTTCATAACATAACTTTCTAATTTTTATTGGCTCTTAGTGGGATAGATGTGTTTAAGATCAATGTTGATTTTGACTTGCATGGAGTAGGTAATAAGCTTATAAGCATTTAAGAGCTAAAAATAAGAAAGTAACCTAAGAAATCAAGATTGGAAGAATCAGTCATGGCTACGTTTTCCATAGTGTGATATGATCCAAAATGCTATTTTGATGTTTTATGATGTTCATAACATGGTTTTGATGCTAAAGAAGTAAAGAAAATGGAAGGATAATGGATGTGTATCATATTCGGCCAAGCTAGAAACTTGTTGGAAAAAAATTGTAATTTTTAGTTTGGTATGTTTGGATGATGCTTGGCATGTATCATAGGTGAATTGTGTTAAAAATTGGAAAGAAAATGAAATGATAGTATCTATGTGTATGGTAAGGGCACATAAGCCTTTATTTGATATTAGTTGTCGAAGTTTGACTATGATTATGGTGAATTAATCAGGTAAGATATTGTTTTGAAGAAATTGATAAGTTAGAATGGGTAAAAGATGGTATTTAAGTAATTTTCAAGTTAGACTTTGAAACATAGAACAATAGGTTAACTTATGGAAATAAACAAAAATGTGATTAGCTTACATGTTATATGATTAAATACTAGCTTCACAATCGGTTAAACGTAATACATAGTTTTAATGCGTTATTTCTAAATTTGGAAATAAATGTCTAAGAAAAATGTGGTTTGTGGAGGTAAAGGAGAGGCACGTAACGCATTAATGTGTTTGGCTATAAGTTAGTAAAATAGTGATTGTATTTTAATTGTTTTATTCATTTGTAAAAGAATTGATCACATTTGATTTTAAATTGTACGATTATGAATTTTATGTGAATGATACATTACAAGTGAATATTTCTATTACAAGTTTATGTTTTAGCAATATATGAATTGAAGTTTGAAAGTTGAATTTCATATGATTTGAAGTTACATTGAAATTATATTATTGGTTGATAAAAGGAAATGAATTTTAGCTTATAGACATCGTTAGGTTTTATATATGTTATTATACTAGTATATAACAGTTAACCTAGTCAAAATAAGCAATATAGAAACAGCTCCATAACTACCGGTATATAGTGGTTAACTTAATGTGGCTAAGCGATATAAAACTAGCTCTATAACTAGTGGTTAACTAGTTATGGGTAAGCGATGTAAAACTAGCTTCGTAACTAGTGGTTAACCAATTGTCAGTAAGTAATATAGAACTAGCTCCATGACTTTATGCCTAAGGATGCCATATGGCAAAGAAGTTAGTAATGGGCTATGACGTGTAAAAAAGTTCATGACATTAACAATGAAGCCGCCACAATTTACTTTAAAAGAAACTTGAAAATTTTGATTTCAAAAAGCATATATGTTTTATATTGGTATTGTATCATAGCAAATGAAATGAATTTGTTTTAGGGAATTTTAAATTGTTAAATATGGTTTGTATAGAAAATTTAACGCTCACTGAGCATGTTTAACTCACACTCTACCTTTTGTTTTCAAAATAAATTCTCCTAGGTGCACACTTAGGGGCTTCACTAGTAGGGACTCTACTTCGCGAGTAGTTAGCTTCGTTGTGTGCTGCAATGTAGGCTTTTTTTCCTTGTAAATATTTTTGGTAACTATTGCATATCTTTAATATTTTTTGAAAATTACACTTATGTAAAAAAATGCATGTATATGAAAATTTCAAATTAAATGCATGAACATGTTTTAACCTTTTAAAATCATTTGATGTAATTATTTGAGGTTGCTTGTGAATGGATTTGAAGTCCAAAATTTGTATTTGATAAATTGGTGTGATTATAGAAGTGTTTCAAACTTTCACAGGGATTTTGAAAATTTTGGGAATATCAAAAGGCATCCATTATCCTGTTGAAATTTTTAATAAAATGGTTAAAAAAACTCCACCATTTATATTTATGAATGTTGAGTTAAAGCTTTTTGATAAAAAGGGCAATAAGATATCGACTAGAGGGCTATCGTTGGGTGCCAAGCAAGCCTCCTAGATGTTTCAGTATAACGGACTATTAGTGTTAGCATTAGAGCCCACTTTTAAAAATAGGTTGCCTCTTTTTTGGTTTAATGTTTTTACATTGTTTTAAAAGTGAGGTGACCAGTAAAATGTTGTAATTTCTATACAAATGGTTTCATAAACCAAAAGTTTTATACAATTGCATTTTATTTAATACACAACACGATGTATAGATGAGGTTGTGGAGGCCCCAAGGAAGCCATTCCAACTACTCTTGCACCTGAGGCACCTCTTATATGTGATGATGACCATATGCCAGACTCATAGAATGCCTTGATGAACTAGCCATATTCTAAATCGTAAGGTCTGGTAGAACTGGCCAGAGTGAACTTTAAAGTGGAATAGATGGTTCGATACTCACTGTGGTGATGTGTCAACCATGTGAAAATGTGGAAACTTTTGGGTGATCGATTGACCGTGTCTGTAAATTGGTGTGAAGAATTTTGGTTAAAGTGGAGATCCCAATAGTGCACTCACATTGTTAGATTGGGTTAGGAAGATATATAGAGTTGTGGGATGCATAGATGAGCAAAGAATTGTATTTTTCACCTTCCTCCTTGAGGAAATGGCGAAGGATTAGTGGGAGGCCAATGAGAGACAACATCCAGATAGGGTGTCATGGGCAGAATTTCAGAGAGATTTCACAGAAAGATTCTACCTATAGAGTTATAAGAATGCTAAGGTAAAGGAATTTTTTCATTTAGAGCATGTTCAAAATCAATGACGGATTATGAAAGGAGATTTTTGGAACTTGTTAGAAGTGTTCCATTTGTTATAGATAATGAAGGGAAAAAGAACCTCTTGTAGGCTTGACTCCTAGATTACGGATCCATCTGTCTTTGGCTTCATAAGCACACTATGAGGAATTAGTTGAAGTTGCAATAAAAGTGGAGAGAAATGTGACAACAATCACTAAGAGCTCAAGATCAGAACAAAATGTAGTGCATCAGCTAGTTCATCCTAGGGTCCAGGAAAGAAAAATAAATCAAGGTGGTCAGGTGGTAGAAGCTTTGGTAGAAGAGGATCATCTAGCCAGGGATCCTTTAGGCCACTCACTAGGCTCAGAGACTCTCGTGAGATTAGGACCCTAGTGCCAGAGTATACTACTTCCGAAAAAAGGTGAGTGTCAGATGAATATGATGGGTTATTTTTCATTATGGTCAGGAGGGCCACTATATCAGTGATTATTAACCATTAGTCACTGTAAAGAGGTTGATGATAGAATCTTTAGCATCTTCACAAGATAGAGGGGGGTTACAGACAGGGCAGCTAGGGTTCTCAAACAAGAGAGTCAAGTTTTACTACATCTAACTAAGCTTTAGGGGATAGGGGAGCAGCCCATACAGGATAGGCAAGTAGAACCCATTCATAGGCCCAAGTTTTTATAGTTGAGAAAATGGATGTTTTTTATTAAGATGGAATTCGAACTGTGTAAAATCATTAACTGGACATTTGTAGTTCAGAATGTGAAGAACAAACTTGGCTTTTGAAGTTTTTCAGTTCGATGAACAAATGAAAATGTAAATAGGAAATCTCGATCAGAATCTCGCATGTAACTGAAAACGCACAACACAAGAATAGTTCAATGTTTTTAGCAGACAAACAAGCCCAATGATTATTTTTAGAAAACAATCAAACCTTATAGAACTTGATCTACCAATTGAGAGCAAATTTTATGAAAAAAATTTCATTTACTTTTCTGGATATTTTATAAATGGAAACAAACTAGGTTAAATAAGGAAAATGCTAAGAATGAGGATAGTCACATGTTGACTTCTCTCAATCCTTATAACAACCAAATGTAACACCCTAAATAATAGCTAATTAAGTCTTTGAAACAACATAATTAAAGTCACAAATTTAGAATTAAAATGACAATAGTAAAACAGAAAAATAACAAAGTAAATAAGTGAAAATAAGTAGTAAAGTTTACAAAACCGAACCAAAACTAATTGGGATCACTTTTTTCGAACTTCATATCCTTTTTGGGCTACATTTAGGCTTTTAACTCCTGCTGAAATGGATCTTCACAAATCAGGACCTTAAAGTCTTTGAAAGGCTTCAATAAGGACTGAAACTTAGGAAAACAATTTAGCCCAATTTCTTCTTCTCTAAGGCCCATTGTTTCAATATCTTAGACGACTAACCTAGATGGTCCCCCATCATCCTTTCCCTCTTAGGAACCAACCTCACTTGTCGGACTTGGGCTTGTGATGGTGTCTTCCACATAAAGCTTCAAATCACTAACATTAAGACTGTTGGACATGTTATAATAGGCTGGTAACTCAATCTTGTATGCATTGTTGTTGATCTTCTTAAGCAGTTTGAATGGACCATCTGCCCTATCATTAAGCTCGGACTTCCTAGTCTTGGAAAACCATTCTTTCCTTAAATAAACGCACATTAGATCTACTTCTTGGAACAACATAGGCTTCTTCTTCTTAACTTGTCTTTTGTAAGCTTCATTATGCTTCCTTATGTTCTCCTTAACCTGCTCATGAATGTTGACAATTTCCTTTGCCCTTTTCTTAACTTGTAGACTTTTGAAAGGCCCATCTTGCATAAATGTAATAAGGTTGATTGGAGTCAATGGATTAGCCCTATAAACAACCTCAAATGGTGAAAATTCAGTTGACTCAAACCTGGAACAATTATAAGCAAACTTGGCTTGTCATAACATGGCATCCCAATTTTTTGTTTTCCCTCTCAAAACACTTCTCAAAATTCCCCCAAGTGACCTATTTACTAGTTTAGTCTAGCCATCAATTTATGGGTGAAAGGCTGTGCTAAATTTTAGTTTGGTCCCTAATCTAGCCCATAACACTCTCCAAAAATGACTCTTAAACTTCACATCTCTTTCACTCACAATACTCCTTGGAATTCCATGCAATTTGACAACATTATGAAAATAAAGATCCATCACATGTTGAACATCATTAGATTTAGAACATGGTATGAAATGGGCCATTTTAGAAAATCTGTCCACAACTACCATTATGCTATCAAGTCCCTCTTTGCTCTAGATAATCCTAAGGAGAAATTCATACTCACATCTTCCCAAGGGCTATTTGGTACAGTAGGGTAGTGTCAGGGTCGGGCTTGGATGTCATTTGGACCTACTATATGTTGTTATAGCCACTCATAAGCTTAGCTACCTCTAAACATCCTCGCCAAATGAAGTTAGAATGAACTAGTTCAAAGGTTTTATCCTCCCAAATGGCTAGCAAGTCCACCCCATGGACTTCTCTCAATATGACTTCCCTCAACGAACAATTTGGAACACAACAAGAACCATTTTTAAACAAGTAACCATTATAAAGAACAAAATCCCCAAATGCACCATCGTTTTCTCTATTCCTAGCAAATATTTCTCCAAAATCTTTATCACTCTCATACAACCCCCTAATATCATCAAATCCTATAACAGGTGCATGCATTGAGCTCAACAAGACAAATTTCCTAGACAAAGAATCAACAACAACATTTGTGGTCCCTTTTTTTAATACTTTATGACAAAGTCTAAGGATTGAAGATATTATATCCAAGTAGCATGTTTATGACTCAGATTGGATTGATTTTGAACATATTTTAGAGCATCATGATCAATGAAAAGAATGAAAGGCTTGGCCATTAAATAAAACCGAAAATGTCTAACAACCTAATAATAGCATAAAACTCTTTATCATATGTTGAATACTTCTTCCTAGCTTCATTGATTTTTTCACTAAAGAATGCTATAGGTGTACCCTCTTGGCTTAAAACAACTCCTATTCCTACCCCACTTGCATCACGCTCAAGTTCAAATGGTGCATTGAAATTTGCTAAGGCTAAAATAGGTGCTTTTGTCATTATATTTTCAAGGTGTTAAAAGCAATTGTTGCTTGATTAGTCAACTTAAATTCACCTTTCTTTATGCATTCAGTTATAGGAGTAGTGATTGAACTAAAGTTATAATGAATCTCCTATAAAATGAGCAGAAACCATGGAAACTTCTAACTTGAAAAAGGCTAGTTAGGTCTGGCTATTCAAGAATTGCTTAGACCTTTGAGGGATACTAATTCCTTTATGGCTAATGACGAATCCCAGGAATGTCAAAGATTGATCACAAAGAATGGTATTTTTCAATATTAGTGTACAAAGACTCATGATCTAAAACCTCAAAAACCATTCTTTAATTCATGACATGTTCTTTTAAAGATTTATAAAAAAATCAGAATGTCATCAAAATAGACTGCATCAAATTTGTGAAGGAAAGGTTTAAGTAGCTCATTCATCAACCTCATGAAATTTAATGGTCAATTTGAAAGTCCCATTGGCATGACTAGCCACTCATAAAGTCCCTCTATTGTTTTGAAAGCTGTTTTCCACTCATCTCCTTCTCTCATTCGGATTTGATGAAATCCTTTGGCAAGATCAAGTCTAGTAAAGATTGTTGCTATATGAAGATAATCAAGCATGTCATTAAGTCTAGGAATTAGATGCCTATACTTGACAGTAATTTTGTTCACTACTCTTAAATCAATCACCATTCTCCACCTCCCATTCTTCTTTGGAACCACAAAAGTAGGCACAACACATGGAATATTTGATGGCCAAATGAAATTCCTCTCCAACACCTCATCTACAATCTTTTGCAACTCCTCTCCTTCTTTAGGACTTATCCTATAGGATTGTTTATGTTGAATAATAGCACCTACTACAAAGTTGATTTCATGTTGAATGTTTCTCAAAGGAGGCATCCCCTTTGGAAGTTCTTTTGGAAAAACTCTAGGAAACTCTTCAATCAAACTTTGTACCACATTAGGAATCATTGGTTTTGTCTTCACATAATCTTCAACATATAAAGGCACAAATGATGGAAAATCATCCGTAATAAACTTATTTTCTTGTATGCTCATTAAAGAAACTTCATGATTTGCCCTTCCTTTTACCTTCGGTTTCATTGGCGTAAGTAGGAATGTTTTTCCCTCATACTTCAATGACTATGTATGGGCTCTTCCTTGATGGCTAACATCCCTATCATACAACCATGGTCTTCCCAATAGTAAATGAAAAGTTGACATTGGAATAATATGGCACCACACTTCATCTTCATACCTTCCAGTGGCAAAAGGCACAAGACATCTTTTTAAAACTTTGATCTCATGTTTCTTGTCAAGCCAAGTGAGTTTGTAAGGGCTTGGAATGGACTTGGTTTTCAAGCTGAGCTTGTCCACCATTGAAGTTGAAACCACATTCTCACAAGCACCACTATCAATCACAATATTGCACTTCTTTCCTGATGTAATACATTTTGTGTGGAAAAGAGATTTTCTCTTCCAATCTTCACCTTCATTTTCACTGTTAAGAAATCTAATCAAGACTAACATTTCAGCTTCTACTTCTTCTCCACTAGCAACAACTGTTTCATCACTTCCACGTTCATATTCATTCACTTCATCACTAAAATGCACAGATTTGTCAAGTTTATTGTCAATTTCCTCCATTTCTTTCAAAGTTATAACTTTTCTATTTGAACACTCCGATTGAAAATATCCATAGCCTTGACATTTAAAACATCTAAGCTTAGTTTTAGGACTTTGTAAATTGTCGGGCATATATAGAACTTTTGGAGTGAAGGTGAAAATCAATTACTTTGCATTGGTGGTGGAATTGGTGTTCTTTGGGTGAGTTTTAAGGTGGTTGAAATTTTGCTTAAAGTTGGATTAAAAGGGTTGGTTTTTGGTTGAAATTTGGGCTAGGTTTGGTTAATGGTTTCTTGGCTTTTGGTATGTAAGGCTGGTCTCACATATAAGAGAAGACTTCTTCAATTAAGCAAAAGTGTCAAAGGATAAAGATTTACCATGTCTTGCATCACGTGTCAAGGCCCTTGATAAATTTTGTGATGATCAATTCTTTGGTTTCTCCAAGTCACACTTCAAGAGATATTGCTCAAACTCCATAACGTACTCCTTTACTAACTTGCCCTCTTGTGTCCAACCAAACATATTCTCTAGCATTTTCTACCTATATTGAGGAGGAAAAAAAGTTTCTTATAATTCAACCTTCATTCTGTTCCATGTATCAATTTTTTGCTTCCCTTCTCTAACCCTCCTATTCCACAAATTATCCTTCCAAAGGGCAACATACCCTTTGAATTCCATAGCCATAATCTTCACTTTCTTATCCTCAGTTACATCTTTCAAATAAAAAATTCTTTTAACCGTATACAACTACTCTTAAAAAACATCAACATCAAATTTCCCAACAAATTCAGGCACATCAACCTTAAAATTAAACCTATCATCTCTATCATTCGTAGGTTAAACAACATTTCTAACAGCAATCATACGACCTGTATGATGAGGGGCTCTCCATCTCCCTTTTGTACCAGCTCCTTCTAAACACAAACCATCATGACCAAGGGTTTGGGAATTATTTCCAGGGGCTTCATAGGTGCCTATAGTAGCAAAAGCAGTGTCTTTAGCTTTTATAGCCTCAAACTCCAGGCGTGTAGCTTCAAACTTCTCCATTTGAAGACTCATTTGATATATTTTTGCAAACGATTTCTCTAAATAATTTTGTGTCGGTCCAAAAATGGCTAGATGAAGGAGAATTTAAGCTAAACGTGATTGTGGGAGAAGTTTAGACAATTTTGGTTTCTATCGGGTGAATTGAGAACTGGGTGTTTGAAAGGAGATTTTTGGATTATAAACTAGGAATTAAGTTTTGATTAATGAAGTAGGTTTGTAAAAATTTTTGTGAACTACAAATTTGTCTCAAGAAAACTTTCAATAAGGTGAATGGTTGAAAATTTATGGAACATTTTATGGGAATATATCTAACTGGGTGATAGAATGAAGATGGTCGAGAAAAATTGGTGTTTTTGGTCAGGTTGGAATTCGATCTAGGTAGAATGGTTAACATGTGAATTGTAGGTCTGGATGTTTAAAACCAACTAGTTTTTTTGGAGAACAAGTGAAAAGATACAAGGGATTTTGTGATTGGAATTCGGACTGGATGATATAATGAGACCGGTTGAGAAAATGAATGTTTTTGATCAGGATGGGATTTGAACAGGGTAAAATCGTTAACTAGAGATTTGTAGTTCAGGATGTGAAGAACAAACTTGATTTTGGAAGATTTTCAATTCAATGAACAAATGAAAAGATAAATAGGAAATCGTGATTGTATCTTAGACAGAAGTTGGAAAACGTAAAACACAAGAACAATTGAATGTTTTCGGCAAACAAGCAAGCCCAATGATTATTTTCAGAAACAATCAAACCTTATAGAACTTGATCTACAAATTGAGAGTAAATTTCAAGACAAAAATTCCATTTACTTTTCTGGATATTTTATAAATGGAAACAAACTAGTTTAAATAAGGAAAATGTTGAGAATTAGGATAGTCACATATTGACTTCTCTCATTTCTTATAATAGTCAAATTTAACACCCTAAATAATAGCTAATTAATGGGATGCTTGTTTAGAGGGTATAAGAAAAAGGTTTGGGTATGGAATGAAAACTAATGGTTGGTATGAATGTTAGAGTTATGTAAATATAGTTCTCGAAAGCAAGTGTATTTACATGTAACTTTATCTTCTTTAGTTACGCTTTGTAATGAAAATATTTATTATTAATAAAACAAAAGAGTTTGGTTTTATTTATGCGAGCATTATATATCTAGTGAAAAGGTACCAAGATTCTTTTGTGAGTAATATACATATACATAGAGATGTATGGGAAACATGCATATTATAAGAATCTAAATTGATTGATTCACGTTGAATAATCAATTATGATTTAGACCGTAGTGTTGCGATTTATCTCCACGTAAGTAAAGGAGTTCACTTCAAGGGAATGATGAGTTTCATATCATGATAGTATTTGACTATCTATAATGGCACTATTAAATGAATCTAGAATGAAGTATGTTTTCAAGAATAAAGTGGGTCATTACTTTAATGTTGAAACATACAACTTAAGCATTCGCTTATTATGAATCATAATCTTAATGAGTGGTGAACTTGTATGTGTTTCATTATAATTCTTGATATGTTCAGAATGGATTTTTACATAGTATTAATCTAGTGTCTACATGTTGGAATTATTAATTGAAACATGTATCAGGGAACATTCACTCAAATAAAGAGTTTATAGTGATATCATCACTTCTAGATGTTTTAAGGAGATTTGGTGATTAAACTGGTGCCAGTAGTTTGATGAACTAGCTACCCATCAAGTCTTAACACCAAGATGAGATATTGTGTGTTAATCACCATATAAAGTAAAATGGGAGATCTAGAAGGAAAAACCAACACAAAGGCAAAATGGTAATTTTACCCTTTGTTATGCGGATGGCTATAACAAGGTTCTAAATAGGGTTTGCAATTGGACATAAAATATATGTTCTCATAATATTTATTAATTCACGAGTTCAACTAATTGTCTTTAGCAGAATGACATTTAGTTAATAAACTATAATTAATTCTAATGAGATTAAGTTAATTCTAGGCTTATTAGAGCTTGAATTATGAAAGTCCAATAAGATTCCCCACTTGGCTTCAAGGAAGGTTATCAAGCTAAGTAATAAATATAAATGGAGGTTTTAGAAGCCCATAATTGAATGTTGGGCTTGCACTGATTAATGGTTAATTAAAAGCCCAAAATGTTCATTTAGAAATGGGCTAGACTTTGGTTTAATATAATTGATTAGATTAATTATATTAAAACAATTTTTTAAAAGAAAGGAGTAACAATTTTGGTTTTATTAGGGTTGAATGTGCAGCTGCACATTTAACATTCAAATGCTAAATAAAGATGGTCTTTATTATGGTTTATCATCATTAAATGGAGTTATGAACTTACCATTAAATGGTTTAATGGTTATCTTTTAATGTTAGCATGTAACCTATTAGTATTCATTGGATTAAAGAAAAAAGATGTACATTGGATGGACCATCTTCCTTCTTCCATCTTCCAAAACCGAAATTGATAGGTCATGTATAGGTGATTGGTCTTTTCATATAGTCATCTTAAAATAAATGAGAAGAGTCTCATTTAATAACTTCTTTATGTATGATTAAAGTAAGAAGCGATGCATTGGATGCTATTATCTTCTTCTTTTTTCATGCATAACCAAAATTGAGTGTGTAAGAAGGAGTTCTTTCCTGGTTTAACTCTCTCCCTCCTTTCATGCATGAGTGAACCAAAATTTGCTAGAGAAGAGTCTCATTTTTGGTTCATTTTCTTCTAAGAAAATCTCCTCTAAAGATTTCTTCTCCTTTCCAACCAAAGGATTTTGTTAACCAATTTGTCCTATAAGAACAAGAGGTAAATCAAATTGTTTGAGGATACAACAACAATGAGAAGATAGATTGCTAAAAGAAAAGATTCAAAAGCAAAGGTTTTGGATACAAGAAGAAGGAGAGGATAGTGCAGAGAGGAATTAAAGCTATAGCAAAGGAGTCGGTAATACTTTTCATCTTGTTTATGTTTAATATTATCCTTATACCATATCATGTATGGATTGGCATTATGATTTGGATATGTTGCTTCTACTGTAAATATGATTTCTAAAAAGTTTTGAAATCTACCGGTTCTCCAAATATAGCATGTTTTCATTTTCCGATCCAACAATTGGATCAAAGCTAGTTTATAATACATGATTTCAGTTCCTATATGGTTGATGCATGGGTTGGCAATCATTTTTGTATGCTACATATTTTTATGTGATAGAAATATATATGGTGTATGTGTTTCTCTTTTGGTTGTCCGTAGAAGTTAAATTTACCTTGTAAGATTTCTTTATTTGGTTGTAACAAGGAGGGTGATCTATCATCGCCATGTTTCCTCCTTGGTTTTATTTTTATGTTTACTTTGATTATGTAATGTATAAAATCATGTAATGATGAAGATGAAGAAGCCATGGATTGAAGAAATGAAGAGGTAAATTTTCAGTTATGGTTATGGTGTCTTGGCTATTTTTTGGTTTTTAGAAAACAAATGTATTGGAATTTTGTTTTAACAAATTTTTTGTTGTAACAAATTTTTTTTTTCAAGTTCGGAATTTTTATGTAATATTTATAAGTTTCAATTTTGGTGAAAAACAAGTGTTGACTTTTGTTTTCTAATGGAAAAATTTTGGTTTTATGAAAATTCTTTTTTATGTTGAAAAATAAAGCCATTACACACTTTTTACCGATTGGGCGGGATCAAGTGAGCGAAGAGTTCAAAGCGAAAGATCCAAGTAGAAGAAGAATGTTTTGGGCCAAAAAGGCTTGTAATTATTTTTTTTCTAGGATGGACAATCAAAAGTGGCTTAATTAGTTCATGTGATGAATGGAGAAATGAATGCAAATAATATATGATATTATGTGATTGCATGTCATTTAGAAAATTGCCAACCCTAGGCCTTGCCATGCATTCATTATGTATGAGATATGTAATGAAACAATATAGGATGGATAATAAATTTCATCTAAACAAGATGGTATTTAAAACTTAAAGCCCAAAAAGATTGAGTGGGAAAGGATGTTCATGTTGTTGGATCAGAAAACGAAAGCATGCTATATTTGGAGAACCGGTAGATTTTAAAACTTTTTAGAAATCATATTTGTAGTGGAAGCAACATATCCAAATCATCATGCCAATCCATACATGGTATGGTATAAGGATAATAATAAACATAAACAAGATGAAGAGTATTACCGACTCCTTTGCTACAGCTTTAATTCCTCGCTGCGCTATCCTCTCCTTCTTCTTATATCCAAAACCTTTGCTTTTGAATCTTTTCCTTTAAGCAATCTATCTTCTCCTTGTTGTTGTATCCTTAACCAATTTGATTTACCTCTTGTTCTTGTAGGACAATTTGGTTAACAAAATCCTTTGGTGGGAAAGGACAAGAAATGTTTGGAGGAGATTTTTCTTAAAAGAAAATGAACCAAAAATGAGACTCTTCTCTTGCTAATTTCGGTTCACTCATGCATGAAAGGAGGGAGAGAGTCAAACCATGTAAGAACTCTTTATTACACACTCAATTTCGATTATGAATGAAAAAAAAGAAGAGAATAACATCCAATGCATCACTTTTTACATTAATCAAACATAAAGAAGCCATTAAATGAGACTCTTCTCATTTATTTTAAGATGGCTATATGAAAAGACCAATTACCTATACATGACCTACCAATTTCGGTTTTGGAAGATGGAAGAAGGAAGATGGTCCATCCAATGTACATCTTTCTTCTTTAATCCAATGAATGTTAATAGGTTATGTAGCACCCCTTACCATAGGACATATACCGGGACACCCGTAGGTCATTCCGATACACACCCTACGATAAGGGTGCGCTATGAACCATCATTAACACTTCACATGGCATCAATAATTATAAAGCATCAATATGAAAATCATTATTTTTTTTTGAAACCATAAAATTTTCTTATTTCATATCATCAAAAGCAGTAATTTACATAACTGTCAGTTTTTCCTTGTCTGTACATTACTCCAAAAAGGAAATCAAATACAAAAAACCCTAACTAGGTCATCCCTTAAAATGTGCCAGCTGACCGATCTGTGAGCCATGACTTCTCTTGCCAACTCGATCTACACGACAGGAAAAGTCTCTCTGGAGCTACGAGTCTACTCTCTCGGTCCTGAAAAATAATTTGCAATTTTTTGTGAGTTTGCGAACTCAGTGAGGAACCATCATCGATGGTTCACCCAATTCATGCATACACAAACAGATCACATTTATACCATAATAATCCATTCAAAAGTGCCACATGATTATTCACATGGGCACAAAACAATTTACTTTACACGCAATCAAAGACATTCAATCAAATGCATATGTAATGCGTATTTGACCATTTTTTTTCCAATTTATTACGTTGTTGTGACCGAGTGCCTAAACTGTCCCATTAAGGGCGCATCAATCGGTGAGCCTGAGGCTATGAGTCACTGTGGGCTCGAGGCCCAATTACGTTGAGCTTTAAGCTTGGTACGCCCAATACAATGTCATTATCGATCATACATTATTCATGGAATGCATATGTTAATATATAGCAAAGCCCACATCAAAAATCAATCCCAAATTAATGCAGTCAACAAATAGTTCACACTCAATCACATTAAAATCACAATCACAAATAGTGCACTCCTATGTCATAATCTCCCACATACATCGGACACCTTCGGTCCGAAATATAGGCATAAACAAACGCAACAGTCCCACCATTATTCTCCACAGTGTTATAAGAACAAAATATAAACAAATTATAATTGAGGAACCATCTAGGTTACTCACCAAATAGCTTCCGAGCTAATGCCGGGAAGTCTCGGCAATGTTCGTGGGATGACGTTCCAACTGTGCCTCTATAACAAGCAAAATAATTACACATTACCAAATGTATATTCAGAAGCATCAAACAATGCACATGGAACAATTAAAACGTGTACAATGCATGTTCATGACATTCCCGACATTTCCCATAATTCACATCACAAAAGATTCCCCTATGTCTTAGGAACCTATAGACACCAGAATTACTCAATTTGGACCTCTATAGGTTCGGATATTGCCAAAATTAAAATCCTTAAAATCAGAATTGGATCAAACTTCCTTCATATGAAATCTAGCCATACTTCTTAAGTTTAACTTAAAACAAACCTCAGCTCAATTGGGCAACCATATCAAAAGTTATGAGCCAAAACCTGAAACCTACACAAAGTCACATTTTCCAGATTTCCTCCCTACCTCAACTCTTTTCATTTCATCACTTTACCTACATCAATATGCATCCAATTTAACCATAAAATCATCCACAAATTTATCAAGACATTCACTTGCATACATACTCACACTTTGGTAGCACACAACACACACTCTCCTTACTAAATTTTGCCACTCAACTACCATCACTCTAACATTCAAACTAATCAAAAACCAATTCAACACATATTAGTCATTCAATCTCATACATACATACACTCATGCCCAAGCAATCTAACCACTATCTTTATGAAATTTATGCAAAATTAATCACCATAAATGCTTCTAATTACTAATAAAAGAATAGACAACTTCATTCTCACCTAAACAAGCTTCAACTCTTCAATTTTCCAAGCTTCACTCAAACTTCTCAACCTCTCTTCACACCTACAGTTACCACTCTTTAAGGCAAGGATTGAGACTTTTATGCATAAAAGAAGAAAGAGCGCATAGGGTATGAAAGTCTAGATAAGCGGAGAAGGGAGGAGCAAGCAAGAAAACAAGAGAAATTCTAAATATGGATGAAAGAAACCAACGAAGAAGGGAGGATGAGCACCCACGGATGGAGGAGAAAAAAATTGGCTTTAAAAAGTGATTTGGTGACTTCTTGAAGGAGGAGTGTCGTAAGTGAAAGAATGGCTTAAGACAAAAATATTAAATGAGAGGAAACTTGTCCTTTGATGGAGAGAAAAAGACAAAAATCAATTTATACTATTTAATAAAGGAACCCTAATACAAATTCATCTTTAATCCCTTTAATGCTAATGGCTCTATGACAACTCCAAAAAAATCAATTATCCAATATTTTTGCCTTTTAGCAAGACTTTTCAAGACGGAAAACCCACTCGGTCGGCCATGGCAATTTTTGGTCCGCAAGTACCTCAAAAATTCCAAAAAAATTCCCACAAATCCCTAAAAATGTAAAACACACTTAGAGCACTTCAATTCAATTATTCAAACATAAATATCACATAATTCAAAAAAAGTTTCATTTAGACACATATGCCGGGAAATGTCATGAATGCATGTACAATCATGTGCATGTGCAAAAATTACCATTCATATTTATATAGAGGCTATAAGATGCATGTGCATGCCGAGATATATTTAAACATTCCTAACCCGTCCCAATTTATCAAAATATCCGTCCCATCAGTGATGAGATGTTACAATTCTCCTTCCTAAAAAAATTTCACCGAAATTCTTACCGCTTAGTCGAACAGTGAGGATCTGCTCCTCATATGCCCTCGGCCTCCCAAGTTGCTTTCTCATTGAGTGGTTCCTTCATAGGACTTTCACCAATGGGATAACCTTGTTCCTCAATTGTTTAACCCGTGATCCCACAATCTGTATCGGCTCCTCAACATAGCTCAAGTTGCTAGCTACCTCAATCTCCTGAGTCGGAATCACATGTGTTGGATCCGATCGATACCTCCGGAGCATACTCACATAGAAGACATTATGCAGCTGAGACATCTTACTTGGTAAATCCAGCTTATAGGCCAAAGGTCCTATACGCTCAATGATCTCATATGGACCAATCTACCTAGGGCTTAACTTGCCCTTCCTACCGAATCTCAACACTCCTCTCCACGGTGAAACTCGAAGGGAGACTCTGTCTGCCACATTATATTCCATATCTCTCCGATGCTGATCCATATAGCTCTTCTGTCTATCCTGAGCCGCCTTTATGCGACTCCGAATCGGTTTTACCTTGTCCACTGTATCCTGAATCAGCTCCGGACCTTCAATCATCCTCTCACCCTCTTCATCCCAATATAGAGGTGATCGACACTGTCTCCCATATAATGCCTCATATGATGCCATCCCGATGCTACTATGGTAATGATTATTGTAGGCAAATTCAATAAGGGCTAAATATTGATCCCATGGTCCTTTAAACTCCAATACACAAGCCCGAAGCATATCCTCGACAGTTTTAATCGTCCTCTCACTCTGCCCATCTATCTGAGGATGAAATGTTGTACTAAAATTTAACCTAGTATCCATAGCAGACTGCAAACTCTTCCAGAACCTCGAAGTAAATTTGGGATCCCGATCTGACACTATAGATAATGGAACCCCATGCAGTCTCACAATCTCAGTCACATACTTCTGGGCCAACTGATCAAGAGAATTGCTCTCCCTCACTGGCAAGAAATGGGCCGATTTAGTTAACCGGTCCACTATGACCCAGATAGCATTATGCTGCCTCGGCGTCCTAGGCAACCCCATGATGAAATCCATAGTAATTCGTTCCCATTTCTACCCAAGAATAGGTAACGAATGAAGCTTCCCCACTGGAGCCTAGTGCTCAGCTTTAACCTGCTAGCACATCATACACCTGGAGACATATTCTGCCACCTGCTTCTTTATGCCAAGTCACCAGAAATGTGGTTTAAGAGTATTATACATCTTGGTAGTACCAGGATGCATAGCATAGGCAGCCATATGTGCCTCCTCTAGAATCTCTCGCCTCAAATCATCCACATCTGGCACACATAATCTCTGCCCTAACCATAAAGTCCCATCTCTCAACTCAAATTCAGAATTCAGATCAGACTTCACTTTCTCAATCAATTTCACCAAAACAAGATCCTTATCCTGAACTCTCCTGATCCTATCATGTAGCATCGGTCCGAGCTTCAGAGTGGCTACTAATGTTGGGCCCCAAATTTGTTTTCTTGATGTTATTAAGTATGAATTTATTTGATTTATGATTTATGGCATAGTTTTGATTAATTGGAAATATTCATGGAAAATTAGGAATTATTTGAGATTAGTGTGGAATAAATGTTTATGGAAGAGTAAAATGTTTAGGGGTAAAATGGTCAAGGCACATGAGTTTGGATGTTTAAGGCTTGCATGGAGGGGCATTTTAGTACTTGTCCTATCTTGTAGGCTTAAGGAAATAAAGAAAGAAAAGAGAGAAGAAAAGAAGAAGAGAAAAGGAGAAGGGGTTATCGTGGGAAGAGAGGAGAAGAAGAAGAAGAAAAGAGGAAAGCTCTAGTTGTAGATTTCGAAGGTTTAGAAGCATTCTTCAGGTTTTTTTCACTCTTCTACTCTTGTTTAGGTTGAATTAAACCCTAGTTTTGCTTGGAATGAGTAGAAATCGATGGAGTTAGGGTTTATGGGAAAGATTTGTAGATTTGCATGGGTTGTTGTTTTGTTAATGTTTTTGGTGTTAGAATGAGTTTAGAATGGAAGTATAGAGCTTGATTCAAGAGTTAGATGTGTTGTAGTTAAGAAAGGGAAGGATTTAAGGGTGAAAATGGCAGAAACTGGGTTCGGGAGACGAAGCTCCTGTCCGCAAGTCGCGACGTGCGTGAGGTCACACGCCACGGCATGCAGAAGGCCACACGTCGCGATGTGCCGAGCCGCACGCCGCGGCGAGCTAGGATGCTCGTCGCGGCAAGGCCAGTTTTTTCAGCAAAGGTGATTTTTAGTGTTTTGATCATATCTTTTGCTACAGAAGTCCTTTTGAGGTGATTTTTGAGGCGTTGTAAACTAGAGATATAGATCTACTAGTTTTGTGAAGTGATGAAGTTATGAATCAGTTTCTAAGGATATGAAATTTTGGATGGAAGTTAAGAATGAAATTATTGTTTCAGTATGAGTTATTGAATGGGATTGTGGTTCTTATTTTAGGAGATCAAGTGAGGCAAGAGGATCAAGAGGCTCAAGAGGAAACTCATTCCTAGGCAAGAACAAGCAAGGAAATCAGGTGGGTACATGTTTATAATAGAGTATATAAGTACTCATTGTTTTGTTCAAATCAAGAAAGAATTAATGCATTGAAATTGCATCATCACGACTGCATTATATACGATTAGGAATGATTTTATGTTGTTACATGATTTGCATTCATGAATTATGAAAAGAATTCCAAAAAGGGAGTTTTTCCCCTTTCACTAATACAAGTACATGAATTCAAGTTTTTATGAAATACATGACAAGCAAGTTTGCAAGCAAGTGCCAGTTTGGCAAACAAGTTTACAAGAATATGAATCATGCATATTTATGTGGGTTTGCGGTGTCCCTCACGAATAGTCAAGTGCACATTGACTCACGAAAAGGCTTCTCCCGCCTGCCCGACTGTGGCATAGGGTTTCTCACAAGGATTCCCTCACGAAACTACGTCTACACATCAACATTTCGATGACATGTGTAGTACGTCATTTAACCGAGGACAACCCAAACCATCATGTTATGTTATGTGTTATGATTTGTTATGTGTCATGCATCATGAACTGGTTAAGAATCAAGCATTTTCAATCTATGAATCATACATGCTCAATGACTATGATTTCAACAAGTATCACAACAATGAGTAAATTTTTGATTACTTTTGCTTATGGCTATATTATAAATATGTTCCCACGAGCTTTATAGCTCACCCCCTCTAATCTCCCCCATTCAAGTGACGAGCAAGAGATCGAGTGAGTCACGAGTTACAAAGACACTCAGTTTCATTTTGTTATGTTAGTTTAGTTTCAATGTTATATTTCTTTGGAAGTCAAGACTTTAGTTACTTTTCAAGTATTGTCGATTCAAGAGTATTTTGTACTTTTGGCTCTTGAACTCAAAGTTGTAATTTGTTTTGAGATATTTTTAAAAGTGTTATGAAACTCATCTTTTGGAGCATGAATTATGGATATTTTTGTTTTAAAACATGAAAGCAAGTTTTGAGTATGTTCACGATGGGTCCATTGAACTTCCGATGGTCTCCTTCCTCAATCGTTTAATTTACATGTTTCGCCTTGTTTATTTAAATCACAGGAAAGTAGGTTTCAAGTTTGTTTTCCAGCAGGCCCATTAATCTTCCGCGGGACTTTTCTAAATGTATAGTTAGCATGTTTCCCGCCACGCTCTCATGTCCGATGTTGGGCTCCGGCAGCGGGGTCCAACATGTTGTGGTATCAAAGCGCCTAGGTTTTTGATCTAGGGCTGCATGACATTGCTTTCAAGGACTTGCATTGTTTTACACGATTAGAACTGTTTTTGTATATTTAAAAAAAAACTTGTCATACTTGAACTAAAGTTTTCAATGGTTTTCTATTCAAGGAGTGAACATGCCACCTCGAAGGAGAACTCGGGGAGCTATGACTCGATCTCATTCTCGTCAGGGGAGTACGGATGAATCCCATATTCCTCAGGATGTCGGGACACATTCTGTTCCGATTTTAGAGGCACCTAGTTTGCAACAAGAAGTGCCTCCTCCTATGCCTCAGGGAACTCCCATGGATCCAAGTTTCTTTCAAGCCTTTGCTCAGGCTTTCACGTATGCTATGGGTCAGAGATCTCGAATCTTGATGCAAGCTCCAGATGAGCAGAGTGGGCATATGACAAGCTCAAAGTTTGGGGTGGATTTCAGTGGGACTACTAATCCAGAAGAGGCTGAAGCCTGGTTGAAGAGGACCGAGAGGGTTCTAGTTCAGATGAGATGCTCAGATGAGGACAAGTTAGATTATGCAGTCAGTTTGTTGCAAGGTGACGCACTGCATTGGTGGGAGTCAGTGCCTCACATTCAGGTTGTGCCATCAGTGTTGACATGGAGGGACTTTGTAGAAGTGTTCAGGAAGAAGTATCTCTCCAGAGTCTATGTGCAAGATAAGGCTAGGGAATTTTTGAATCTCTTACAGAGGGACATGAGTGTGAGCGAGTATGAGCTGAAGTTCACATAGCTTTCCCGTTATGCAGTTAACATTGTGGCAACAGAGGAAGACAAGTGCTGCAAGTTTGAAGGAGGTCTTTGTAGGAAAATCCCGGAGGTACATCACATGTACCTGCAGAAAAAAAAAATTTTGTTCCGGGACTTTCCGAATCCGTGATCCGTGTATCGGTATGAAGACATCGACCTAAATAGCCAAAAGAGACTATCTCTAAAGGTGATCCACGCAGAGATCGAGAAAACCTAACCGAGTCAAACCCTTTTGACAGGAATAGCTAGAAACAGATTAAAGGTGCTAGACCTACCTCCGTCCTTGGAGAGCTTGAATCAACGTTGAGAAGAAGGAGAAGCTTGAAGGATCGATGATGAAAGATGAATTTCCTTTAGGTTTCACAAAACCCATTCTTCCTTCACCTTCTATGATCCACAATCATCACGCCTCATCTCTACCTTTTCTATGTCTTTTAACACTTAAAAGACATGTAAAACTTATGGTGGAGGAGTGTCCACGTATAGACACTTTATATATATATATATAATAAAGTTAAAGGATAAAGTTTTATCCTCTCATCCCTCCATCCACGTAAACCCCATATATATATATATATTAATTAATTATTTAATTAATTAATATAATATATATATGTTTATTAATGTCTTGGTGGTCCGGTCATCTGGAATTGGTCCCTAAGCCTCTAGGGCCCCCGATGAAAAAGCTGACTCTAAACCTTTCTTAGCAATATTGATGTCGCGATCTTATCGGGACATATCCCAATCTCATTGGGATCCATTTAATCTAATGCTCTCCATATTGGAACTCGGTCAATTATTATTTTCTGATTCTGAAACACTCTTATCGTGTGACCCTTTAGGCTCCGGTTATGTTGGCCACTTAGATTAACAATTAATCTGAGCAAGTCATGGCGGTATCTAGCAACACATCATGACCCCAATTGATCGGAAAGTAATCGGTTTGATGTATTCATCACGAACCGGATCACGAACCCTTCCATATAAAATTACTGTGCAATTAGTCCTTTCACCATCCTATACCCCACTTGGTTATGAGTATGGTCAAAGTGTCAACTCTCATTAGTGAGTCTAGCCCAAGTGATATCGGTTCTAGATCACGGGACTCATTACTTTATATGTCAATGAAGACACTCTTCATGACATACATCTTTAACTTTAGTAATGATCCCGACGAGAGGCCGTGGGTATCTCTTACGCTAATCGAAGTGGTGAATCCTTTATTGGCTACTCAATTATCTTGAATACCTCAAGCTGTACCCAAGCACCACCTATGAGTTACCTGCGGAAGGCAACAAGGAATGGAGTCAAAGCACGGATCGATATCCAAGATATCCTTGAGTACCTCGAGTGTTGGACCCCGAACCTTGGTGACAATTTGATTTAGTAATATGAATGATCAAGTGGATGAGTTGATTGAAATGAAGTTATATAGCAAGAATTAGAAAGAAAAGTGTGAAAATTTGAAGGATTTAGAAAGTTTGACTTTTGGAGAGAGAATGTTTGACTTTGAGAGTTGACTTTGTTTGAGGCAAAATTTGATAAAATGGTCTTCGGAAACTTGTAGGTTATGTTAAGAGATTTTGTGGACATAAAGTTTGTAATTTTCGATATCGGGGTGAAAGTTATGATCAGTCAAAGTTTATGTTTGATCGGGTTTGACTTTTATATTGGTTGAATCTTTGACTGAGAAATTAACCTAGTTAGAGGTTAATTGAGCTTTGATGTTCTTCATAAGAATTGAAGGATTTGTTTTGATCTTTATTTCGATATAAAGTATGCAATTTTTCGATCTCGGAATAATAAGTTATGATTTTTACAAGTTTGTATAGAGGATAGTATCTTTGATCGGAAAATGGACTTCCCAAGGAGTCGAATTGAGTTTTATGTCCTTCGTGAAAGATGTAGAGCTTTCTTTAAGCTTTCTATAGAGACTAAGTTTGTCAAAATCGGAGTTCGGGATTAAAAGTTATGAATTTTGGAAGTTTAGTGAAAAAAAAAAAAGAGAAAAGTTTTAAGCGCTCGCTAGAAATGACTGGGCCTGGCAGTAAGCGCTATCAGACTCATCTGAGGCGACGCCGCCTAGCGAGTGGCTAGGCTTCATCACCTGAGGCAGGCTCGCCCTCGCGAGCTGTGCGCCCTCGCTAGAGGCGACGCCTCGCCCTAGCTGGCGCCTCGCCTCGCGGCGAGGCGTCTCGCCCTCATGAGCTAGGCGTCCGTCGCCATCCGACGTAGTTTTGCTCTTCGATTTTCTTGACTTTCTCGCTTAGTTAGGCCTTTGTTCACTATTTTGCTTATATCTTTCCGTCCGACATCCGATTGAGTTGATTCTTTTGTGTTGGATTCCTAAGACAATGAATTTCATTTTATAAGAAATTTGTGAACTTTGAGATTAAATTAATGGTGATTAATTTAATCAAAGTGAAATCGGGGAATTTTTCGAGCATGATTAGTGTTTTGTGAAATTCGGGATCTGTAGAGATCCGATTGAAGCGATTCTTGAGGCGAAATAAAAAATAAGACAAGGGGCTACAAATCATATGAAGACATGAAATGTCAATTTTGCCCTTAGGACTGTTAATTTTTGAATTTAAGTTCGGATTGGGGTGTAATTTTTGGATTGGGAACACCTGTGAGTAATTTGAGCATAACTTTTGATCTGGGAATCGAAATGAGGAGATTCTTGTTTTGAATTAAACTAGAGACATAAGGCTACAATTGTTATGAAGACATCGAGTTTCAATTCTGGGATTAAGAATGTGAAATTTTGGACGGAAATAATCGTACATTGAAAATGTGTTAGAATATGGATATATCCGAACTGTTTTGTGCATAACTTTTGATGTAGTGCTCAGAATTGAGCGCGGTCGGTGGCGTTGGATTCGTATGATTGAGAGGAACATTTCTCGAGAAGGAAGTTTTGACAAACTCCTTCAGATTGATTGTGCGAATCAACCCGCAAATGAGCATGACATAAAGTAATAATGGAGGGCAAAATGGTCATTTGACCATCATTTAATGAAACACTTGATGAGTTGTCGTTTTGGCTATTAAAAGCCACTAAAGTGGCTGGAGAAGTCTGGAAAATGTTAGAAGAAGAAGAAGAAATAAGAAGAGAGTTTGGGTGATGGAGAAAAGAGAGAGAAAGCTTTGTTTCAATTTTCTACTTGTTTTCTTAAGGATTTTGGGATGTTTCTAAGAGAGAAAAAGGTAGAGGAGCATAAGAGCTTCCTTTCAAGCCAAAAAAATTTGAATTTGGAAGAGAAAGAGGTAAGAGAAATTGTTTTACTTTGAGATTTTGATTAATTTTCGGTTTAGAATTATGACATATGAGATGGGTTTATGGATTGTGGAATTAATTTTGAAATATATGCTTTAGGCTGGGTTTAATTTTGGATGAAAATTTGTTTAAAGTTTAGGCTAAATTTTATGATTGAGAATTTTGAGATATTTTGGTGTAGAATTATAGGAAATATGATGAATTGATGATATATGAAATCAATTTTGAAGAATTTGTATTTTATGGTATTGAATTGGGATAAATTGGTTTAGGCCAATTTTAGGATTTGGGGATTTTTGAAATTGAGGATTTAAATAGTTTGGAATTAATGTGAATTGATGAATTGTGAGATTAATTTTGAAGAAATTATGTTTTATGAGATTGAATTCGAGTGTCTTGGTTTAGGCCAATTTTGAAAATTGGGGATTTTCAAAATTGGAGATTGAAATAGCTTGAATGTAAATGGAATTGGTGAATTCCTAAGTTGATTGTGAAAATTAAGTATTTTCTGATGTGAAATTTGGATGATTATGGTTTAGGTTTTGGTATTTTGGAAGAGAGGAAAGAAGCAAGGATCAAATTGAAGCTCGGGATAAACTTCTAGCGTCATTTCGAGGTGGGTAGCATATTTATATTTTGATTTGTAAGCTATATGTGAATTTTTGAAAAATTAAAGAAAGAAATTTTGAAAAATAAAGAAAGCAAAAATGTGAAAATTTTGACAAATTATTGTTTTGTAAAGGTTTGAAATTCTGATTTCCGAATGTTTTCTGAAAGATTAATATAAGTTTGAATTCATTGCCTTCAATGATTCGATAAACCGATAGAAATTTCTGAAAATGCATTTGTTGTGTATGCATTATTCAATTGTTGAAATTATTGTTTGATTGAATGTTTTGATTGTTGAATTTAGTGAATGATAGACTGAATAAATTGAGTGGTATGCATTTTGGGAAAATTTTGAAGAAAAGTACGAATTGAAAAGTGCCTTGAGCAATCAGACTTTTCGTTTTCGATTATGTGTTATGTGGGTTTGGTAGGTCCCTTGGTGAGTCGTATTTGTCTCTATGTGTATAGCCTTCTCGGGCTGCCCGCTAGTGGCACGGAGCTCCAATTCGGACTCCTTCACGGCTACTGCTTGGACATGATGCGGAAAGTGTAGTACGTTTCATTCCTGATCTGCAGGACCGCTATCTTGGGGCTATGCAAGACGCTCTGTTGGACCTAGCAGACCATTCGATGTGTAATATGTTTTGATTTGTTTATGTGTTACGCATTCATATTTATGAAAAATTCAAGAAGTTTTGAAAATGAGAAAAAATGAGATTATTATAAAAGTTTGAAAAATATGAAAAAAATGGGTTTGAGAAATTGTTTGAAAAATTATAAAGTTTGAAAAAAAATTAAGCCTTTTGGCAAAAAGATTATTAAAATGATTTGACTTATTTATCGGTTTATAAATGTGTTATCCACGACTTTGAGCTCACCCCTTTCATCCCCATCTCCAGGTTTCGAGTAGGAGATCGGATGAAAGAATATGAAGACATCGGTTTCGACATTTCTGTCAGTTAGATTTTGTGTAATTTGAATCTTTAGTATGAATATATTCATGACTTGAGATAAGTTTGGGAAAAATGTATTTGTGTATAAAGTTGAGTATTGTGAATGAATGAGAAATTTGTATATGAAATTATGAATAGTTTGGGAATCTATATGTATGATTGATTTGGGAATGAGATTGAACTATGAGAATGGTAGATTGAATGACAAATATGAGAATGTTTAGAAATAGGTTTGTGGTTATTCTTTGATATCCGGACGGAGGGTCCGGTGGATTCGATGTTTGTGTGATTGATTTGGAAATTTTAGAAGTGTTGTTTTGAACACTTTGCGAGGTTTGGAGTTAGGATAAAGGCGGTAGTTATCTTTAGAAATTCGATAAAATCTGGGATAAAAATGTAATTTGAGATTGGTATAGAATTATATCAGATTATGTATGTTGTATGGATTGAAGATGATTTGGATGTAATTGAGTAAAAGAAAAGAAATGAGAATAAGAAAAGAAAAAAAAAAAAATTCATAACGGTTTTGGAGCGTCTTAGGATTCCCAAGCGATTATGTTCATTCGATAAGTTTTCTTTGATTATTGTTTAGGATGTCGGATGTATGCCTTTGATTTCGTTTAAACTGCGATCTATTCGTTTGATTCGATTAGCATTTGCTTCGCTTGCATTTGCTTCGCTTCGCTACTTTCGGTTGTTCGCTTAGTATTTTGTTTCGATCGAAATTTCCGCTTCCCTTCGTTTCCGTTTGCTTGGTTTCGTTCATTATAAGTAGTTGGGTTCGGTAATGAGATCCAACATTTATGGTATCGAGCATAGAGTGAAAGTGTTAAGTTTATTCGGTTGGGATCCGGTTCCGGATCGGTCCCAACATCAAGTCTAAGGATACTTGCACCATTCTTTATGATGAGATTATCAACGACACTTAGATAAGATATCCATGTGATGATCTCATGGTGGTCATCAATGTACTTACTACTGTTAGTAAGCATCCACATGTCAATTCTAAATATCTCATATTTACGTTTACGAGATCCTTGCTTGATCAATCGAGGAATATGACATGTGCTATTCTATCCGGATTAATGATGTCGATCTCATTAATCCTATGACTAGGATAATTTGAATCTTGACATAATTGCACATGATAGGAATCTCGGGAGTATGAACACATCATAATTTCCTTCATGCTATGTCATATATCATGGACTTCATTAATTTGATTAAAGATCAATATCAATTCATAAACAATGTTTATGAATATCAAATTAATGAATAATGCCTTTTCTTTATTTATTCATTCGATGCAGCACACGATCGTAGAATAAAAGCAGCTAAAGGGATTGCCTTTGGGGCATAAATAAACGATCTGAGCCTTGAACAAATCGACTTATTCAATGAACAAGTCGACTTATCGATTCCGAACATGTATAAGTCGACTTACACGTGGTACAATCGACTTATCACTTACAAATCTCCCACTTGACCTAAAGTCAATCGCCTTTAGTATCTAATACCATAAGCGAGTCCTTGAGAATCACAATTCTCCTGTGACAATGGCTTTGTCAGCGGAACAACAACACTTTGCTCTGGGAATTCTCTCATTAGGATATCATGTCGACTAATGATCTCCCGAATCGGTAATCTGAGTTCGGTTGTCGATAAGACCTTGGTTCCTTTACTGCGCACTAGCCCCATTGTATCCAATACAATCCTATGGGCCCATCACGCTTAGGGACGAGATCAAGTTCGATAATGAACTTCTTGATCCAAACCGCTTCCTTTGCGCATCTCATGCGGCGATGTACTCTGCCTCGGTTGATGAATCGGCGGTCCTCTAATGTTTGGAACTTTTCAAGCGATCGCGAGCTATTCGGTGTGAATGTATATAACTGATTGTGATTGAATTATCCTTATCAGTTAAATACTAGCATCGAATGCCGCTCACTTGGAGATTTTCATCTCCATAGATCGAGAAAACATCCTTAGTGCTATGAGTACTTGAGAATATTCTTGGCGCCACCCAGTGACCCTCACGAGGATCCGATTGGTATCTGCTTTCGTAACACTTAGGCATACGATACATCGGGCCTCGTACATAACATTGTTCCATGCTAAACCTCTTTAGCATCTCATCTATGTACGATGATTGTGAAAGACCAAGCAACCTTTTGATTTATCTCATAAATCTATATCGAGAGATATAATTAAACTTACCAAGGTCTTTCATCATAAATTGATTGGACAACAAATTTTAGCGGCGCAACATAGAGACATCGTTTCCTGAATTACGATATGTCATACATACAACACAAGAATACGATTGCAGTCCCATTAACCTTCTTATACACACTGATGATCATCCGGATTTTGTGAGAAATCAAACTCTTTGAGTACCTCGTCAAAGCAGATATTCGAACTCTGGATGCTTGCTTCAATCAAACATGGATTTACGAAGCTTGCATACCTTTTAAGCCATCGATGGAAGTGAAGCCCTCGGGTTGTGTCATACACATCCTCGGGTGAATTTCCTCTCGGAAAGCTGTCTTCACATCCATTTTCCATATCTCATAATCATAATGAGTGGCGATGGCTAGGAGTATCCTAATGGATTTAAGCATTGCTACGAAATTTGAAGGTTTTGTCATAGTCAACTCTTTTATGCGTGATGAAATCCTTTAACGAAGCATTGCTTTATAGGTAATCAAATTACCATCCATGTTGGTTTTCTTCGAAAACTCCTTTGCACCTTATGGGTTTTATCCGCCAGTGTAACAACCAAAGTCCATACTTGGTTTTCATACATGGAATCCATTTGATTTCATAGCACAAAGCCATGTTCGGACTACGAACTTTTGAGAACTTTGTTCATAGGTAGTAGGCGCATCATCTCATATGAGCAATCGCCATTACTGTTCACTTACAAGAAATTCATATCTCTCGGGAGCGGTCGTATCCTACTTAACCTCTGAAATTCGTGTGTAGTAGAAGGTTGAGCTGTTACCTCATCTATATGAGTGGCAGTTTGAGTTGAGCGGTTGATCTATGTTTGTTGAGCATCTTGAACTTCTCAAGTTCAACTTTGCTCCCCTTGTCCTCTTGTAAAGAAACTCTTTCTTTAAGAAAACAGCATACTTGAAACAAACAACTTTTGTTCCTAAGCAAGGTAGAATTGATATTCCATGAACAAACACTTGTCGACTTTTGCATCAAGCTAATCTGGTGTGTCCGCTTCACATAAGCGAGACAACCCCAAACTTTCAGATGAGAAAGATAGGGCTTTCGGTTAGTCCATATCTCCATATGGAGTAACCACAATCGCCTTTAATGGAACTACATTTAGCAAGTAAGCAATTGTCTCAAGCATATTCCCAAGCGCAAAACCTATCATTAATCGCACCAAGTCTAACAAGGTTCGATTTCTCCTTTCAGCCACACCATTGTCTTTGGCGTGTAAGGTGGAGTATCTTGAGATAAAATCCATTATCTATGAGATAATCGAAAACTATTGGTCTAAGCATTTTCCACCACGATCAGATCGTAATGTATTCATACTTTTATCAAGTTAGTTTTCTACTTCATTTCTGAATTATTTGAACTATTCAAATGCTTCAGATTTGTATCTCATCGAATCTGAGATACCTATATCGTGAATAATCACCGATAAAAGTAATGAAGCAAGAAAAACAACCACTTATGGCATGGATGGACATCGGACCACATACATCCGAATGTATTAGGTCTAATATTCCATTCATTCGTTTACCCTTCCCTTAAAGGATAACTTAGTCATCTTGCCTAATAAACAAGATTCGCATGTGTCATATGATTCATAATCAAATGACCTAAACATCCACTCTTATGGAGCTTAGCGATGCATATCTCATTTATATGGCCAAACCGACAATGCCATAAGTAAGTTGATTTTAAATTATCTCGATTATGTCTTTCAGCGTCATTGACATTGAGCTGGATATGACATATCTAATATGTCAATTCAATTGCATAATGTACCAGTAGCATAGAGCCTTCCATTCGAACTAATAGAACAACCATTGCTACTAAAAGTCCAATGGAAATCAGCTCTATTTAAACATAAAACATACAATATGTTCTTTGTTTAAAACAGGTACAAAATGTAAATCATCCAATTTGAATATAAGCCCACTAGGGAGTAACAAGACATAAGTGTCTACGGCTAATGTAGCAATTCATGCTGCATTACCTACACGAAGGTCTAGTTCTCCTTGAATGAGCTTTCTACCATCCCTGAGGCCGCATATCATTTCATATGTATGAGCCACATCCGGTATCAAATACCGATATGTTTGGATCAGGAATAGTATTAACCTCAATGACAAACATATTTGAAGAAGTAGAGGCATCTGATGCCTTCTTCTGCTTCAGGAACTCCAGATAGATTTTACAGTTTCGCCTCTAGTGGCTAGACTTGCCACAATTAAAGCAAAATCCTTTTGGGGCAGAATCTTTGGTTTTTCCTTGATGGCACTTCCCTTTGGTTTCTTGGCCTTTTTCTTCTTTGAACTAGAAGAAGAAGCATCCACCATTAGCACTTGCTTGCTATCCTTCTTGATAGCACCTTTCGGTTGTCTTGGCAGATTGATCATTCGAGGAATTGTTGTGGATATTTGGTTTATCAGATAGTTTATCCTGGCGTGAATAACCATCGAGACAATCCAACTAGAATTAAGTCTCTACTTAACTCATAATCCATTACAAATCCTAAGGCGGCCAATCTCTCAATATAGCCATTCATCTTGAGGGCATCTTGCTGGCGAGATATCCTTGGAGCCATCTTTGTGGTGAAGAGAAGCCTTGAGGTCTCGAACCTTTTGCCGAAACTTACTCATCAAACAGCTCCCTAAGATGAAATACTATAGAGTGAGCATCCATGGACTCGTCTTTGCTCCTGCAGCTCTAGTGACATCGAGGCAAGCATAAAGCAAGTATCCATATCAACATCCTTTAGATGCTTACAATATGCTTTCGATCCTTATCGGAAGCATCGACAATGAGTCTGTTGGAAGTGGAACATCTAGGGGCGTATCGGTTCCTCGGATCTAAGAACAATTCTCGATTCCTTAGCCAATCAAGAAAATTCGGTCCGAATAGAGGCGAAATTCACTGAAAGACTTCTTCAATCAACCTAAGCGCGATAGAGAGAAGGAATGATAGAATAGAAATACTGCATGATCATAAGGACTTGCATGACATGCATATGGCTCCCACTAGTTTCCTAGAATCCATAACCCTCTTTCTGAATCCGGAGAAACAAAGTGACATAATGTCTAGTGGGTCGATATCCGACATTGCTAAGAGTGACCTTGGGTTTACCAATGACCCTGACTTAGGTCAATCGGTGGTATCGGTCATACCAATTGTATCATCGATAACCGACATTAAGAATGACCTTGAGTTTGTAACAAGCCACCTTATGTCTCGGGAGGTATCGGATATACCAATTACATCTTAGACACAACTATCGATCGATCTTTATCAACTTGTTGATGTATGCACTTACATTGGGTATCAACTCTTTGATGCGCATACATCGATGTACACTACCCAATTTCGCCTCTGTCACGTTGACCTTGAGGTTAGCTCAACAAATCAACGCTTCTAGGAAAACCAACCCATTAATCCGAAAATCTCATTTTCATGGTTCGAACATATTAAGTATAAAGCGAGCTTGAGGTTAGCTCAACAACCCAACCCTATAAAACTACGGTTCTTACCATATTAATGGAAGGCGTTAGTTTTCATATCCGAGGAGGGATTTGGGTCTCATTTACTTCTTCTCCAAGCCGTAGGATTATAGTCACCATGACTATATGATATGATTTAGGGCATTTCATCAATCACATTGAGTCTATACCTAAAATCATCCATCATCCCACTATGCATGCCACAAGTCGACTTTCATCAAATGCAAGTCGACTTATGCTTCTCACACACAAGTCGACTTGTATGACACAAGTGGGCTTATATCATCTGCCCATGAACAAGTGGAGCTTACAAGGTACTACAAGTGGACTTATTCTATCCACAAGTCGACTTATCCAAAATCTTGAACAAGTGGACTTATACCATATACAAATCGACTTATTAGGAAATTTTGCTAAAATCTCTAATCGGCTAATTCCTCAATCAGTACAATTCCAATTCTCAACACCATCATACCTAGGGTAATATCTATGAATTGATGCCTCAATGAACACTTCATTGATTCATGAATGCCTTAAATAGTCAAACTATATGAAAAGCTTGAAATGAGTCAAAACTCATTAATTTCCAAATAATTTAGGAACACCCAAATTATCATCCTAAGCATATCTAGCTAGCACATACATTATCAAATTTACTTCAGCACATGCCATAAAAAATATGACGGTCAAAACAAACAAGATAATGCAAGATACTACCGAGACACTAATGTGATCAATTCGGCATTCAAAAATTCTTGGAAAAGCAAATTCAAGTAATTCAGTTTGGCAATCATAATACATCAAGATAACACATTTTTAATCACATTAAAAATGGTGCAAGGCATTGGAACTGAAAAAGCACACTCAATCAAGCCAAGCAAAACAGTCCCAACAATTTTCACAAAACTGTCTAGTTCTGTACATTGCTCGAAATGATCAATGAAAAAATTTCAATAAATTCGGAGAAAATTTCATAGGTTATTAAATGTTCAGAAAATGCTACATGAATATTTTCAGGATTTTAGGCCATCAAAAACTCAGTCAACCTAAATAACAAAACCGATTCAAAATCTGTGTTCATCAGCACAGCAATTCCCAACAGCATAGAATAAATTCGTGAATAAATATCCAATCACCTTGAAATCAAATTTCCATTCTCACAGAAATTCACCAACATCTTAGAGACATGTAGGTGAAGGAAAATCCGAAAATCATTTTCTAAATTTATTCTCGATTTTATACTCATGCCTATTCAGAATCGTTTCACAAAACAGCATCTGTAACCTTAGGGAATTAATTAGCAAAACTATATCAAATCAAATCGATAAATTCTAAAATTTCATAGACATATTCTCTAACATGTTATGAAAAATTCTGGGCAGAAAAATTTCGAAAAGCATATCACAATATAAATTCGAAATCTGAACAGATAGCATGCATCAACAGAAAATTCCATTAAATTTCTGATCTCGCAGGTTTTAGCTTCATACGGGATACCAGGCGCTCGATACCTTGTAGGAAAATCCGGGAGGTACATCACATGTACCGGCAGCGGAAAACAAAAATTTTGTTCCCGGACTTTTCGAATCCCAGGATCAGGTATCGGTATGAAGACATCGACCTAAATAGCCAAAGAGACTATCTCTAAAGGTGATCCACGAGAGATCAAAAAACCTAACGAGTCAAACCCTTTTGACCGGGAATAGCTAGAACAGATTAAAGGCTGCTAGACCCTACCTCTGTCCTTGGAGAGCTTGAATCAACGTTGAGAAGAAGGAGAAGCTTGAAGGATCGATGATGAAAGATGAATTTCCTTTAGGTTTTCACAAAACCCATTATTCCTTCACCTTCTATGATCCACGATCATCACACCTCATCTCTACCTTTTCTATGTCTTTTTAACACTTAAAGACATGTAGAAAACTTATGGTGGAGGAGTGTCCACGATAGACACTTTATATATATATATATATAATAAAGTTAAAGGATAAAGTTTTATCCTCTCATCCCTCCATCCGTAAACCCATATATATACATATATTAATTAATTATTTAATTAATTAATATAATATATATATGTTTAATAATCTTAGGTGGTCGGTCATCTATACTGGGTCGGTCCCTACTGCCTTATCGGGCCCCGATCTTAAAACACTTCAAAACCTTTCTTATGATATTGATGTCGCGATCTCATCGGGACATATCCCAATCTCATCGGGATCCATTTAATCTAATGCTCTCCATAATTGGAACTCGGTCCAATTACTATTTCTGATTCTCTCAAACACTCTTATGTGTGACCCTTTAGGCTCCGGTTATGTTGGCCACTTAGATTAACAATTAATCTGAGCAAGTCATGGCGGTATCTAGCAACACATCATGACCCCGATTGACCGGAAAGTAATCGGTTTGATGTATTCATCACGAACCGGATCACGAACCCTTCCATGACAATTACCGTGCAATTAGTCCTTTCACCATCCTATACCCCACTTGGTTATGAGTATGGTCAAAGTGTCAACTCTCACTAGGCGAGTCTAGCCTAAGTGATATCGGTTCTCGTCACGGAACTCATTACTTTATATGTCAATGAAGACACTCTTCATGACATACATCTTTGCCGACCTTAGTAATGATCGACAAGAGGCCATGGGTATCTCTTACGCTAATCGAAGTGGTGAATCCTTTATTGGCTACTCAATTATCTTGAATACCTCAAGTCGTACTCCAAGCATCACCTATGAGTTACCTCACGAAGGCAACAAGAATGGAGTCAAAGCAGGATCAAGTATCGAGATATCCTTGAGTACCTCAAGTCTAAGGATACTTGCACCATTGCTATGATGAGATTATCAACGACATAGATAAGATATCCATGTGATGATCTCATGGTGGTCATCAATGTACTTACTATCATTAGTAAGCATCCACGTATCAATTCTAAATATCTCATATTTCGGTTTACGAGATCCCTTGCAGATCCAATCAAGGAATATGACATGTGCTAGTCTATCCGGATTAATGATGTCGATCTCATTAATCCTATGACTAGGATAATTTAGATCTTGACATAATTGCACATGATAGGAATCTCGGGAGTATGAACACATCATAATTTCCTTCATGCTATGTCATATATCATGGACTTCATTAATTTGATTAAAGATCAAATCAATTCATAAACAATGTTTATGAATATCAAATTAATGAATAATGCCTTTTCTTTATTTATTCATTCGATGCGCATCATTTGTGAATAAAAGCAGCTAAAGGGATTGCCTTTAGGGCACAAATAAACGATCTCGAGCCTTGAACAAGTCGACTTATCCAATGAACAAGTCGACTTATCGGCATCGAACATGTAAGTCAACTTACACATGGTACAAGTCGACTTATCACTTACGGTCTTCACTGGGGATCGGGGAGAAAGTCCTGATTCACAATTTCTGTGACTACCGAGAATCGGTGGATCTTTGCTCTCCAGCCGAGAAGCTGGAGAATATCATAAATGAAGCGAACAAGAAGAGGAAGAACAAGGAGAACACTTTCAGGAAGGGTGCTAGTGCTCCATTGCCTGAGTGGAGCACGAGGAGCTCTCACAGTCAGAGTGAAGTAGGTAGCAGTGGGGCTACCAGGAACAAGCAAGTGAGGGTAGTATCAGGGCAAGCTTCTAATGTGGGAGGTGCCGGTAGAGCAGGAAGAAGCTGGTTCAACTATCCCTTATGTGACCAGTGTGGGAAACATCATCAGGGAGAGTGCCTCTTGGAGTTTTTTTCAGATGCGGAGAGAAGGGACATATAGCCAAGCATTGTTCACAGGCACTAAGACAAGAGGGGTCGCAGTTTCAGGCTCCAAGGCGTGCAGAGACAATGGGAACAAGACCAGTTACTGAGGTAGGCAGCTCTGGGACTACAAGGCAGGCTATTCCTCCAGGAAGGCCAAGGGGTCAGGCGCCGGCAAGAGTGTTTGCCATGACCAGGGAGGAAGCTGCAGCCGCACCTGAGGTTGTCACGGGTATGGCTCAGTTATTTGATTCAGCAGTATTTGTTTTGATTAATTCTGGTTCCACGCACTCTTTTGTTTCTACGAGCATAGCATTGTATGGTGTGAGTTCTGTGCCTTTGGATAGGCCTTTGGTTGTTAGTACACCTCTAGGGAGGAATGTGGTCATCAGTCAGGTGTATGAGCAGTGTGAGCTCTTCATTGAGGGTGTTAGATTGGTAGTGGACTTACTACCGCTAGACCTTAGGGGATTAGATGTTATCCTAGGGATGGATACCATGGAGAAGTATCTGGCCAAGCTAGATTGTGGTCGGAAAGAGGTAGAGTTTGATCCGGGCAATGGTTAGAAGGTGATCTTCAGAGGGGATAGGAAGACACCATCACCAAGGTTGATTTCAGGTATGTTGGCTGAAAGGATGATGGGCCAGGGATGTGAAGCTTTCTTGGCGCATGTTGTGGATGCCGATGTGCAGGCAGGGAAGTTAGAGGATTTCCCGATTGTGAGGGAATTTCTAGATGTTTTCCCAGATGAGTTACCAGGTTTGCCGCCGGTGAGGGAAATCAAGTTTGCCATTGACTTGATTCGCGAAACCGCGCCTATTTCAATACTGCCTTACAGCATGGCTCCAGCTAAGTTGAGGGAGCTTAAGGAACAGTTGGAGGAACTGTTAGAGAAGGGGTATGTCAAACCGAGTTCTTTTCCTTGGGGAGCACCGGTTCTGTTTGTTAAGAAGAAGGATGGATCGTGGCGTATGTGCATTGACTATCGGAGACTCAACAAGGTGAAAATTAAGAACAAGTATCCTTTTCCACGGATAGATGATCTGTTTGATCAGCTGCAGGGAGCTAGGGTCTTTTCCAAGATTGATCTCGGTCGCTATCATCATTTCGTAATCAAGGAGTCGATGTATGCAAGACGACATTAGGGACCCGTTATGGCCAATATGAGTTTTGATTATGCCATTGACTTGACCAATGCTCCATTTGCTTTCATGGATCTCATAAATAGGGTCTTCAAGGAGTTTGGATCGGCTTGTCATAGTGTTTATAGATGACATTCTGGTGTATTCTAAAAGTGAAGAAGATCATGAGGAGCATCTCAGGATTGTATTGCAGACTCTTAGGGAGAGAGAGCTTTATGTCAAGTTTAGCAAGTGTGAGTTTTGGCTTCATGAGGTGACATTCCTTGGACATGTGATTTCGTAGGATGGTGTACATGTTGATCCGAGGAAAGTTGAAGCAGTAGTGAATTGGCATGCACCCAAGACAGTGAAAGAGGTGAGGATTTTTCTGGGTCTGGCAGGTTACTACAAGAGGTTTGTAGAAGGATTCTCCATGATAGCTGCTCCGATGACCAAGCTATTGAGGAAGAATCAAAAGTTCATTTGGACCGATGAGTGCCAGAAGAGCTTTGAGGAGCTCAAGCACAGGCTGACAAGTGCTCCAGTACTGATTCTGCCTTCGGGTGATGAGGGCTATACAGTGTATAGTGACGCTTTGAGGAAGGGTCTAGGTTGTGTATTGATGCAAGGGGACAGGGTGATAGCATATGCTTCAAGGCAACTGAAGCAATATAGGTTGAATTACCCGACTCATGACTTGGAGTTGGCAACAGTGATATTTGCCTTGAAGATTTGGAGGCATTATCTTTATGGTGTTCAGACCAGGATCTTTACAGATCAAAAGAGTCTCAAGTACTTACTGAGCTAGAAGGAATTAAATTTGAGGCAGAGAAGGTGGATTGAATTACTCAAGGATTATGATTTGTTGATTGAGTACCATCCAGGAAAAGCGAATGTAGTGGCGGATGCTTTGAGCAGAAAGTCTTCCATTGCTCATGTTCAGACAGTGTATCTTCCTTTATTAGAAGAGATGGCCAAGCTTAAGATAAGTTTGAAGCAGGAGGAACCAAATTGCCTCCTAGCTAATTTCAGAGTAAGGCCTATACTCCGGAGAAGGTTAGGGAGTTGCAGTGCAGGATGCGATTTGAGCAAGCAGGAGGAAATTCATAATGGTAAGGTTTACGAGGTAGTAGTGAGTGGATGGACTCATGACAGTGGGGGACGAGCTTTGTATTCAGACAGCGGGGAAGTTAAGGATGAGATTACGGATGAGGCAATACAATCGCCTTATGCTATGCACCAGTAGCACCGGGATGTACATAGATTTGAGAGCATTTCTGGTGGAAGGAATGAAGAGGATGTAGCGAGTATATCGATGAAGTGTCTCGGTGTGTCGCCAGTCAAATTTGAACACCGGCGCCTTCGAGCAAGTTAAGGCCATTGTCCATTCTGAGTGGAAGTGGCAAAGAATAACCACGGATTTTCTGATAGGTTTGCCTAAGACTAGTAGGAAGTATGATGCCATATGGGTTATTGTGGATCGGTTGATGAAGTCAGCCCATTTTCTCGCAATCATGCAGACTGATTCATTGCATGTGCTAGCCAAGAAGTACATTGATGAGGTAGTGAGATTGCACGGATTCAGTTCTATAGTGTCCGACGGGGATCCTCGGTTCACATCGAGATTTTGGGAAGCTTGCGAGGAAGCTTTAGGTACTAAGCTGCATTTTAGTCGACATTTCACCTCGACGGATGGTCAATCCGAGAGGACCATTGGACACTTGAGGGAATGCTCAGGGCATATGTGTTGGATTTCAAGGGAGCATGGGATGAGCATTTGCCATTGGTCGAATTTGCTTACAATAATTCGTACCATTCGAGCATTCAGATGGCTCCATATAAGGCTTTATATGGAAGGAGGTGTAGAACTCCGATATGTTGGGATGAAGAAGGAGACAGGAAACTAGTCGAACCAGAGTTGATCTAGATGACTGTTGATAAAGTCAATCTGGTTAAACAGCGGCTTAAGGCAGCCCAGAATAGGATGAATAGTTACTCTGATGCTCATCGAAAGGAGCTGGAGTATGAAGTTTGTGAGAAAGTTTTCCTCAAGACGTCTCCTTGGAAGGGAGTATTGAGATTTGGCAAGAAAGGCAAGTTGAGTCCAAGATATGTAGGTCCTTATGAGATTCTTGAGAGGATCGGACCTCTAGCTTACAGGTTAGCGTTGCCGCCAGAGTTGTCTCAGATTCACGATGTTTTTCATGTTTCCATGCTGAGGAGGTACAGATCAGATCCTTTTCATGTCATTCAGGTTTCGGAGGTTCAGTTGAGAGACGACTTGAGTTATGAGGAAATTCCAGTAGAGATCTTGGACACCAAGGAAAAGGTCCTTAGGAATAAGACAATTCAGCTAGTTAAGGTTATGTGGAGGAACCATTCAATGGAAGAAGCCACGTGGGAACCATTGGACGCTATGAAGGAGAAGTATCCAGGTCTTTTCGATGATTCAGGTAAATTTTGAGGACGAAATTTCTATTAAGAGGGGGAGAAATGTTGGGCCCCAAATTTGTTTTCTTGATGTTATTAAGTATGAATTTATTTGATTTATGATTTATGGCATAGTTTTGATTAATTGGAAATATTCATGGAAAATTAGGATTTATTTGAGATTAGTGTGGAATAAATGTTTATGGAAGAGTCAAAATGTTTAGGGGTAAAATGGTCAAGGCACATGAGTTAGGATGTTTAAGGCTTGCATGGAGGGGCATTTTAGTACTTGTCCTATCTTGTAGGTTTAAGGAAATAAAGAAAGAAAAGAGAGAAGAAAAGAAGAAGGGAAAAGGAGAAGGGGTTATCGTGGGAAGAGAGGAGGAGAAGAAGAAGAAGAAAAGTGGAAAGCTCCAGTTGTAGATTTCGTAGGTTTAGAAGCATTCTTCAGGTTTGTTTCACTCTTCTACTCTTATTTAGGTTGAATTAAACCCTAGTTTTGCTTGGAATGAGTAGAAATCGATGGAGTTAGGGTTTATGGGAAAGATTTGTAGATTTGCATGGGTTGTTGTTTTGTTAATGTTTTTGGTGTTAGAATGAGTTTAGAATGGAAGTATAGAGCTTGATTCAAGAGTTAGATGTGTTGTAGTTAAGAAAGGGAAGGATTTAAGGGTGAAAATGGCAGAAACTAGATTCGGAAGACGAAGCTCCTCCGTCCTGCGACGCGCTGAGAAGAGGAGCCTTGTGGCAAGCTAGGTCGCTTCGTCGCGGTGAGGCCAGTTTTTCCAGCAAAGGTGATTTTTAGTGTTTTGATCATATCTTTTGCTACAGAAGTCCTTTTGAGGTGATTTTTGAGGCGTTGTAAACTAGAGACATAGATCTACTAGTTTTGTGAAGGGATGAAGTTATGAATCAGTTTCTAAGGATATGAAATTTTGGATGGAAGTTAAGAATGAAATTATTGTTTCAGTATGAGTTATTGAATGGGATTTTGGTTCTTATTTTAGGAGATCAAGTGAGGCAAGAGGCTCAAGAGGAAACTCATTCCTAGGCAATAACAAGCAAGGAAATCCGGTGGGTTCTTGTATATAATGTAGGAAAATCCCGGTGTGAGTATCACATGCCCACAATGCGAAAAACAAAAATTTTTGATCCGGGACCTTCCTGAAAGCCAGGATCCATGTAACTATATAACAAAGTCAAACCAAAACGACCAAAGGAGACCGTCTCTAACGGTATCCACGCAGAGATCGGAGAACCTAACCGTGACAAACCCTTTGACCCGGGAATAGCTAGAACAAGTTGAAGACTGCTAGATCTTACTTTTTTCTTGGAGAGTTAATGAGAATGACGATGGAGAGTGCTTGGAGAGGAGAAAAATGGAGAGCTTGGGAGATGATGCTCGTATCCTTATAAGAAAAGCATTGAAAAACTTTCTTTTCATCTTCTTCTTTTAAGACGAACGAACAACCACCTTCCTCTCACCTTTTTCCATTTGTCTTTAGTCATTTAATATAACTAATGACTAAGCAAAAGAAGAAACTTCTTTTACTCATCCACGTATAGCCATATATATATATATATAAAAAGCTTAATAAAGATAAGGCTTCCTCCTCCTTCATCCACGTTTCAACACATATATATTGATTAATTAATTAATTATATATATATGTATATAACTGCTGAAGTGGTCCAGTCACACTGGGGTCGGTCCTACCGGCCTACCGGGTCCCGGTGTGGGAAAAACCCCCGGAAACGTTTTTCAGCAATATCGATGTCGCGATCTCATGGGGACATATCTCGATCTCATCGGGATCCATTTAGTCCGATTACTCTCCATATATTATAACTCTGTCCAAAACTATTTTACAAATTCTCTGAGACACTCTTATGCGTGTGACCCATTAGGTTCCCGGTTATGTTGGCCACTTAGATCAACACTTAATCTAAGCAAGTCATGACCGGTATCTAGCAACACATCATGACCCCCAATTGACCGAAAAGTAATTGGTTTGACGAATAAACATATATTCATCATGGACCATATCACGAACCTTTCCATAGACAATTACCGTGCAACTCGTCCTTTCACCATGCTATACCCTACTTGGTTATGAGTATGGGCAAAGTGTCAACTCTTACTAGACTGAGTATGTCAAATCTAGCCCAAGTGATTTCAGTTCTTATCCTGGGACTCATTACTTAATACTTAATATGTCAACGAAGACACTCTTCATGACATATATACTCGGATCAGAGATTTCCAAGTAATGACTCTGACAAGAGGCCATGGGTATCATCTTCTGCTATCACAGAAGTGGTGAATTCTCTATTGGCTACTCAATTACCTTCGAATACCTCAAACTGTACCCAATCACCACCCTATGAGCGACCTCTGTGAGGTAACAAGGACTGGAGTCAAAGCATATAATCAACATCCAAGATATCCTTGAGTACCTCAAGTCTAAGGATACTTGCACCATTGCTATGATGAGATTATCACTGACATTAGAATAGTACATCCATGTGATGATCTCATAGCAGGTCAACCAATGTACTTACTACCTCTAGTAAGCATCACATCTCGACCTAAATATCTCATATATACGGTTTCGAGATCCTTTGCTTGATCAAATGAAGGAGCTTGAGATGTGCTAGTCTTTTAGGATTACCGATGTCGGTCTCGATAATCCTATGACTAGGGATAATTTGAATCTTGACATAATTGCACATGATAGGAATCTCAATAGTATGATCACATCATAATTTCCTTCATGCTATGTCATATATCAAGGACTTCATTAATTTTCTTATAGATAAATATCTATTCATAAATAATGAACATCAAATTAATGAAATATGCCTTTCTTTATTTATTTATAAAGAATGTACACAATTTTGTACAAAACGCACTAAAGGCGATTGCCTTTAGGGCACTACTCTAACAATCTCCCACTTAACTTAAAGTCAATCGCCTTGATATCTAATACCATAGGCGAGTAAATGAGAATCAAAACTCTTCTGTGACAATGGCTTTGTTAACGGATCAGCAATATTCTGCTCTGTGGGAATTTTCTCTATCTGCACATCACCTCGACCAATGATCTCCCTGATCAGGTGATATCTGCGGAGTACGTGTTTGGATCGTTGATGAGACCTTGATTCTTTCGCCTGCGTAATAGCCCCATTGTTGTCACAATACAACCGCATGGGCCATCAACGCTAGGAACCACACCAAGTTGATAATGAACTTCTTGATCAAATCGCTTCCTTTCTTTGCGTCAAGCGGCGATGTACTCTGCCTCGATCGTTGAATCAGCGGTCGTCTCTTGTTTGGAACTCTTCCAACCGATCGCCTGCCGTTCGATGTGAATATGTAACCTGATTGGGATTTGGAATCATCCTTATCAGTGAAAGCGGCATCTGTATAGCGCTCACTTTGAGATCTCCATCTCCATATATCAAGAAAACATCCTTAGTCCTTGTGCAAGTACTTGAGGATATTCTTGATCGCCAACCGGTGCTCACCAGGATCCGATTGGTATCTGCTCGTAACACTTAGAGCATATGATACATCGGGTCTCGTACATAGCATTGCGTACATGATAGATCCTACCGCAGATGCATACGGGATCATATTCATGCGCATCCTCTCATCTTGTGTCTTAGGACACATAGATTTCGAGAGTGTTATCCCATGAGTGATGGGAAGGTAGCCTCTCTTGGATTGTTCCATGCTAAACCTCTTTAGCATCTTGTCTATGTACGTTGATAGTGAAAGACCAAGCAATCTTTTTGATCTATCTCTATAGATCCTTATCCCAAGGATATAAGTTGCTTCACCAAGGTCTTTCATGGAAAATTGTTTGGACAACCAAATCTTCACTGATTGTAGCATCGAGACATCGTTTCCTAGTAATAATATGTCATCTACATATAGAACAAGGAATACGATAGCGGTCCCATCAACCTTCTTATACACACAGTGTTCATCCGGATTTTGTGAGAAACCAAACTCTTTGATTACCTCATCAAAACGGATATTCCAACTCCTGGATGCTTGCTTCAATCCATAGATGGATTTTTGAAGCTTGCATACCTTTTCGCCATCATAGGAGATGAAGCCCTCTGGTTGTGTCATATACACATCAGCAGCTAGATTCCCATTTAGGAAAGCTGTCTTCACATCCATTTGCCATATCTCATAATCATAATGAGTGGCAATGGCTAGGATTATCCTAATGGATTTAAGCATTGCTCTTTGGGATGAAGGTCTCGTCAGTAGTCAACTCCTTGTCTTTGCGAAAACCTTTAGCCACAAGCCTTGCTTTATAGGTAATTACATTACCATCCATGCCGATTTTCTTTTGAAAACACATTTGCACCTATGGGTTTTATTCCTTCTAGTGTATCAACCAAAGTCCATACTTGGTTTTCATACATGGAATCCATTTCGACTTCATAGCTTGAAGCCATTTCTAATCGAACTCTTCGTAACCTCTTCATAGGTGGTAGGCTCATCATCTTCTATGAACAATCGTCATTCTATTCATTCACGAAATCCATATCTCTAGGGAGCAGGCGTATCCTACATGACCCACTTAATTTAGTGTGTTATAGAAGGTTGAATCATTATTTCATCTGTATGAGTCACAGTTTCAAGTTCGAGCGATTGATCTCGTTTGTTCGAGCATCTTGAACTTCTTCAAGTTCTATTTTGCTCCCACCGTCTTCTTGTAAAAGAAACTCTTTCTCTAAAAAGACAGCATGCTTTGAAACAAACACCTTTTGTTCCTCGGCCAAGGTAGAGGCGATATCCCATTGTTTCTTTAGGATATCCTACTTAACAAACACTTGTCGATTTTGCATCAAGTTTATCATTTGTGTCCGCTTTACATAAGCAGGACAACCCCAAACTTTCAAATGAGTAAGATAGGGTCTTTTGTTAGTCCACATCTCATATGGAGTAATATCAACTGTCTTTGATGGAACTCGCTTAGCAAGTAAGCAAATTGTCTCGAGTGCATACCCCAAAAGGATTTTGGTAACTTTGCAAAACCATCATCGATCGTACCATGTCTAACAAGGTTCGATTTCTCCTTTCGCCACACCATTATCTTTGTGGTGTGTAAGGAGGAGTCCATTGAGATAAAATCTCATTATCTACGAGATAATCCAAAACTGTTGGTCTAAGTATTCCCATACGATCGGATCGCAATGTCTTGATACTTTTCCCAAGTTGGTTTTCTACTTCATTTCGAATTGTTTGAACTTTTCAAATGCTTGATTTGTATCTCATCGATCTGGTACCCATATCGAGAATAATCATCGATAAAGGTAATGAAGTAAAGACAACCACTTTTAGCATGGATGGACATCGGACCACATACATCTGAATGTGTTAGGTCTAATACTCGATCGCTCGCTCACCCTTTCCTTAAAGGGTAATTTAGTCATCTTGCCTAATAAACAAGATTCACACGTGTCATATGATTCATAATCAAATGACCTAAACTTCCACTCTTATGGAGCTTAACTATGCGTCTCTCATTTATGTGGCCAAGGCGACAATGCCATAAGTAAGTTGATTTTAAATTATCTCGTTTATGTCTTTTCGTTTCATTGACATTCATAATTGGATGTGACATATCTAATATGTAAATTCCATTGCATAATGTACCAGTACCATAAAGCATTCCATTCAAACTAATAGAACAACCATTGCTACTAAAAGTCAAATGAACACCAGCTCTATTTAAACAAGAAACAGATAATATGTTCTTTGTTAATACAGTACAAAATAACATTCATCCAATTTAATTACAAGCCCGGTGGGGAGTGACAAAAGTGAGTGCCTACGGCTAATGCAAAGAACTCTTGCTCCATTTCCCACACGCAGGTCTAGTTCTCCTTCATGAAAGCATTTCACATCTCGAGGCCCCTGATATCATTGCATATGTGTGAGCCACAACCGGTATCTAATACCCATATGTTATGGTCAGAAACAGTATTAACTTCAATGACAAACATACCTGAAGAAGTCGAGGCATCTGATGCCTTCTTCTGCTTCAGTTCCTCCAGATAGACTTTACAGTTCCTCTTCCAGTGGCCAGTCTTGCCACAATGGAAGCAAGTTCCTTTTGGTGCAGTCTCTTTGGTTTTCTTCTTGGCTATACTTCCTTTCGGTTTCTTAGACCTCTTCTTCTTCAGTTTCTTTTTCTTGGAAGCAGAAGAAGAGTCCACCATAAGCACTTGCTTGCTATCCTTCTTGATAGCTTGCTCTGCTGTCTTGAGCAGATTGATCAACTCAGGGATTGTCGTGGATATTTGATTCATCCGATAGTTTAACACAAACTGTGAATAACTATCAGACAATCCAACTAGAATTAAGTCAACACTTAATTCATAATCCATGACAAAACCTAAGACAGCCAACCTCTCAATATACCCATTCATCTTCAGTGCATACTGCACTGCATATGAACCTGGAGTCATCTTAGTAGTGAAGAGTAACCTCGAAGTCTCGAGCCTTTCAGACCGAGCTTGCTCATCAAATAGCTCCCTAAGATGAAACACTATGGTATGAGCATCCATAGACTCATGCTGCTTCTGCAGCTCTGGTGACATCGAGGCAAGCATAATACAGGTTGCTATGTCACTGTCTTTGAGATGCTTTCGATAAACTTTCTGATCCTCATCAGAAGCATCAACAGCAGGTGGATCAGGAAGTGGAACATCAAGGACATATCCCAGTTCCTCAGATCTGAGAACAATTCTCAGATTTCTCACCAATCGAAAAATTTGGTCCGATTAATTTGTTTGAGTCCATAAGCTAGCCGCAAGTTCACACTTGAAGTCATCTTCAATCAACCTAAAGAGAAAGAGAGAAAGAATGTTAGAATAGAATTAAATGCATGATCATAAGGACTTGCATGACATGCATATGGCTCCCACTGGTTTCAAAGAATCCATAACCCTCAGTACGAATCCAAGAAACATTATGACAAAATTTTCTAGTGGGTCGATATCCGACATTCCTAAAAATGACCTTGGGTTTACCCAACAAGTCACCTTAGGTCAATCGGTAGGTATCAGTCATACCAATTGCATCATAGATATCTGACATTACTAAAATGACCTTGAGTTTACCCAACAAGACACCTTAGATCAATCGGTAGGTATCGTTCATACCAATTACATTATAGATGCAACTATCGACTAGTGCTATCAACTCTTGATGTATGCACACCCATTGGGTTATCAACTCTTGATGCGCGTACATCTGATGTACACTACCCAATTTCGCCTCTGTCCACGTTGACCTTGAGTTTACTCAACAAATCAACGCTTCTAGTGAAAACCGACCCATTAATCCGAAAATTTTATTTTCATGGTTCGAACATATTCGTATAGAGTGAGCTTGGGTTTACCCAACAACCCAACTCTATAAGAACTCTGGTTCTCCCATATTAATGGAAGACGTGAGTTTTCATATTAAGTGTGAGGGTTTTCGTGTCTCATCTTCTTCTTCTCCAAGCTATAGGATTATAGTCACCATGACTATATGGAATGATTTAGGGCCATTCATCAATCACATTGAATCTATACCTAAAATCATCCATCATCCCACCTATGCATGTTGTAAGTCGACTTGTGTATGTATAAGTGGGACTTATGCCTCTGTATAAGTCGACTTATGCAAGTGTAAGTCGAGCTTATGCAATGAATGCACTAACAAGTCGACTTGTAACATTGTGCAAGTCGACTTATGCGTCTACAGTGCACGGGCAAGTCGACTTGTGCATGTGTAAGTCTACTTATCCATGTGGAATTGCTATCTAATCGGCTAATTTCTCAATCCGTGCAGTTCAAATTCACAACACCTTGTCTAATACACTTTACCTTGATGTACCAATGAAACACTTTCATTGTTGCTTACCATATATAGTCAAACTATACATGAAAAACTTGAAATCGATGAATACACTCTTATTCATTTAGATTTCCAAATAATTTTGTGAATATCAAACTATCACCCTAAGTATCTCTAGGTAGTCTACACTTTATCAAGACTACTTCAATCGATCACAAAATTTTGACGCCAAAACAATCAAGATAAGGAATATACTAACGAGACGCTAATGAGACACATTTGGCATCCGAAAATTATTTGGAAACCCAATTTCAAGAAAATCAGTTTGGCAATCATGCAACATCAATGTAACATATTTTTAATCACATTAAAATAATCCAAGGCATTGGAACTGAAATCTACACAATTTCTTATTTCAAACAAAACAGCTCCAGCAACTTTCTCAAAACTGCCAAGCTTTGCCTTTTACTTGAAAAACTCATTGAAAAAATTTCAATAAATTCTGAGAAAATTAAATAGGTTACAACACGTTCACAACATGCTCCATGAATTTGTTCAGGATTTATTTCCATCAAAAACTCATTCAACGTCAGCAACTAAGCCAATGTAGAATCTGTGTTCCTCAACACAGTTATTCCCAGCAGCACACAATAAATTCTCAAATAAATAGTAAATCACCTCGAAAACATTTTTATTTTCTCATAGAAATTAATAAACATCTTAGAGACATTTCAGTGAAAGAAAATCAGAAAAAAAAAATTTCTACAATTTATTCTCGAATTTATAAGCATGCCTATTCAAGGAATGTACACAAAGACAGCAACCAGAACATTAGGAAATAAATTAGCAAAACCATATCAAATCACATTGATAAATCCCGAGCTTCCACAGACCTATGTAACAACATCTTCTGAACATATCTAAGTAAGAAAATTTTGAAAACTATATTTCTATACTGAATTCAAAATTCACTCAATCAACATGCATCATCGTCACAAGCAATAGGGAACTCCGACCTAATCATGGTTTTTTCGTTATATACGACACAAGTGTCTCTGATACCACTGTAGGAAAATCCCGGTGTGAGCATCACATGCCCACGAGTGCGGAAAACAAAATTTTTGTTCCGGACCTTCCCGAAAGCCGGATCCATGTGACTATATAGCAAAGTCAAACCAAAACGACCAAAGGAGACCGCCTCTAACGGTGATCCACGCAGAGATCGGAGAACCTAACCGGACAAACCTTTGACCGAGAATAGCTAGAACAAGTTGAAGATTGCTAGATCTTACCTTGTTCTTGGAGAGCTAATGAGAATGACGATGGAGAGTGCTTGGAGAGGAGAAAATGGAGAGCTTGGGAGATGATGCTCAGATGCTTATAAGAAAAGCAATGAAAACTTTCTTTTCATCTTCTTCTTTTAAGACCAACGAACAACCACCTTCCTCTCACCTTTTGCCATTTGTCTTTAGTCATTTAATATAACTAATGACTAAGCAAAAGAAGAAACTTCTTTACTCATCCACGTATAGCCATATATATATATATATATAAAGCTTAATAAAGATAAGGCTTCCTCCTCCTTCATCCACGTTTCAACACACATATATATATTAATTAATTAATTAATCATATATATATATATATATAATCGCTGAAGTGGTCCAACACACTGGGTCGGTCCTACTAGGCCTCACCGGGTCCCCAGATGGGAAAACCCCGAAACATTTTTCAGCAATATCGATGTCGCGATCTCATCGGGACATATCTCGATCTCATCGGGATCCATTTAGTCCGATTGCTCTCCATATATTGGAACTCTGTCCAAAACTATTTTACAAATTCACCGAGACACTCTTATGCGTGTGACCCATTAGGTTCCCGGTTATGTTGGCCACTTAGATCAACACATAATCTAAGCAAGTCATGAGCGGTATCTAGCAACACATCATGACCCCCAATTGACCGAAAGTAATTGGTTTGACGAATAAACATATATTCATCATGGACTATATCACGAACCTTTCCATAGACAATTACCGTGCAATTCGTCCTTTCACCATGCTATACCCCACTTGGTTATGAGTATGGGCAAAGTGTCAACTCTTACTAGACTGAGTATGTCAAATCTAGTCCAAGTGATTTCAGTTCTTGTCCTGGAACTCATTACTTAATACTTAATATGTCAACGAAGACACTCTTTATGACATATGTACTCTGATCAGAGATTTCCAAGTAATGACCCTGACAAGAGGCCATGGGTATCATCTTCTGCTATCACAGAAGTGGTGAATTCTCTATTGGCTACTCAATTACCTTCGAATACCTCAAACTGCACTCCAATCACCACCCTATGAGCGACCTCTCGAAGTCAACAAGGAATGGAGTCAGCACGTAATCAAGATTCAAGATATCCTCGAGTACCTCAAGTCTCAAGGATACTTGCACCATTGCTATGATGAGATTATCACTGACATTAGAATAGTACATCCATGTGATGATCTCATAGAAGGTCAACCAATGTACTTACTACCTCTAGTAAGCATCCACATCTCAACCCTAAATATCTCATATGTACAGTTTTTGAGATCCACTGCTTGATCAAATCAAGGAGCTTGAGATGTGCTAGTCTTTTCGGATTCTGATGTCCACCTCGAGAATCCTATGACTAGGATAATTTAGAATCTTGACATAATTGCACGTGATAGGAATCTCAATAGTATGATCACATCATAATTTCCTTCATGCTATGTCATATATCAAGGACTTCATTAATTTGCTTATAGATCAATATCCATTCATAAATAATGAACATCAAATTAATGAAATATGCCTTTCTTTATTTATTTATAAAGAATGTACACAATTTTGTACAAAACGTGCTAAAGGTGATTGCCTTTAGGGCACTACTCTAACATATAATAGAGTATATAAGTACTCATTGTTTTGTTCAAATCAAGAAAGAATTAATGCATTGAAATTGCATCATCATTCGCATTATATACGATTAGGAATGATTTTATGTTGTTACATGATTTGCATTCATGAATTATGAAAAGAATTCCAAAAGGAGTTTTTCCCTTTCACTAATACAAGTACATGAATTCAAGTTTTATGAAATACATGACAAGCAAGATTACAAGCAAGTTTGCAAGCAAGTGCCAGTTTGGCAAACAAGTTTACAAGAATATGAATCATGCATATTTATGTGGGTTTGCGGTGTCCCTCACGAATAGTCAAGTGAACATTGACTCACGAAAAGGCTTCTCCCTTTTGCCCGACCGTGGGCACGAGGTTTCTCACAAGGATTCCTCACGAACTACGTCTACACATCAACATTTCGATGGCATGTGTAGTACGTCATTTAACCGTGGACAACCCAAACCATCATGTTATGTTATGTGTTATGATTTGTTATGTGTCATGCATCATGAACTAGTTAAGAATCAAGCATTTTCAATCTATGAATCATACATGCTCAATGACTATGATTTCAACGAGTATCACAACAATGAGTAAATTTTTGATTACTTTTGCTTATGGCTATATTATAAATATGTTCCCACGAGCTTTATAGCTCACCCCCTCTAATCTCCCCCATTCAGGTGACGAGTAAGAGATCGAGTGAGTCACGAGTTACGGCAGCACTCCAGTTTCATTTTGTTATGTTAGTTTAGTTTCAATGTTATATTTCTTTGGAAGTCAAGACTTTAGTTACTTTTCAAGTATTGTCGGTTCAAGAGTATTTTGTACTTTTGGCTCTTGAACTCAAAGTTGTAATTTGTTTTGAGATATTTTTAAAAGTGTTATGAAACTCATCTTTTGGAGCATGAATTATGGATATTTTTGTTTTAAAGCATGAAAGCAAGTTTTGAGTATGTTCACGATGGGTCCATTGAACTTCCGATGGTCTCCTTCCTCAATCGTTTAATTTACATGTTTCGCTTGTTTATTTAAATCACATGAAAGGTGTTTCAAGTTTGTTTTCCAGCAGCCCATTAATCTTCCGGGTCTTTTCTAAATATATAGTTAGCATGTTTCCCGCCACGCTCTCATGTCCGATGTTGGGCTCCGGCAGCGGGGTCCAACAACTAAAGCTCCATCATGCTCCAGATTCAACTGTACATTTAAAGCCCTCAACTGAATCAAATTAGGCAATCGCAATACACGAATGAAGCCGTGACCGATATGAGACTTCTTGCTCAACGCATCTGCCACCACATTAGCTTTCCCTGGGTGGTACTCAATGGTGCAACCATAATCCTTCAGCAGCTCAATCCATCTTCTCTGCCTAAAATTCAACTCTCTCTGACTCAGCAGGTACCTTAAACTCTTATGGTCAGTGAAAATGTGAAAAGTCTCTCCATAGAGGTAGTGTCTCCAAATTTTCAGGGCAAAGACCACTGCAGCTAACTCCAAATCATGCACAGGATAATTTACCTCGTGAGACCTCAACTGTCTTGAGGCATAGGCAATCACTCTACCGTGTTGCATCAAAACACATCCCAAGCCCTGATGCGATGCATCACTATAAACCTCATAACCTCTTGTCCTAGATGGAATAGCCAACACCGGTGCAGTAGTCAACCGATGTTTTAGCTCCTCAAAGCTCTTTTGGCACTCCTCAGTCCATCTGAATGCCACATTGTTCCTCAGAAGTTTTGTCAGAGGAGCTGAGATCAATGAAAACCCCTCGACAAACCTCCGGTAATAACCAGCCAATCCGAGGAAACTCCGAATCTCCGACACATTCCTAGGAGCCTCCCACTTCATCATCGCCTCAATCTTAGTAGGATCGACCAATACCTCTCCATCCATTATGTGGCCCGTAAACACTACCTTCTAGCCAAAATTCACACTTCATCAATTTGACATATAGCAAGCTTTCTCCTCATTAGCTACAAAACAGTCCTCAAATGCTCAGCATGTTCCTGTTTACTCCTCGAATACACCAATATGTCATCAATGAACACAATAACAAACTGATCTAGGTAGGGCTGAAAGACCTTATTCATCAAGGCCATAAAAGCTGCTGGGGCATTAGTCAACCCGAACGACATCACCAGAAACTCAAAATGCCCATACCTGCTCCTGAATGCACTTTTAGGCACATCAACCTCTGCTATCTTCAGCTGATAGTACCCGGACCTCAGATCCAGTTTAGTGAACACCCGAGCTCCCTGCAACTGATCAAACAAATCATCATTCCTAGGCAGTGGATACTTATTCTTCACTGTCGCCCGATTCAACTGCCTGTAGTCGATACACAATCTCAGAGTCCCATCCTTCTTCTTCACAAATAATACCGAGCTCCCTAAGGTGAGACATTGGGCACGATAAATCCTTCTCCAACAACTCTTTTGCAATCGAGCCTTCACTCCCTCGATTCCAAAGTCTTTGTCTATATGGAGGTATAGATATAGGAGTAGTACCTAGAACAAGGTCAATGGTAAACTCACGCCTCGATCCAGTGGTAACCCCAGAACTCATCAGAAATACATCTGAAAATTCCCTAACCACGGAATATCCCAAGCCTCTACTCAACTCGTTTCAATAACATGAGCCAATAGCGCTTACAACCTCCTCGCACCAATCTCGTGGCACTCGGGAAAGAGATCATCCGGCCGGCTTCGCTGACTAACTCCTCCTAACATCTTTGCTCAGGCTGACCAGAGACTCTAATATCGACCTCCTTTGTAACATCCTGCTATCGTGACCAAGGGTATTCGTAATTTGGGACGATCGATAGATTTCACCGCATTCATCGATCGAGCATGCCATTGGCCTCGATCATAGAGGAACATGTTATCGCATATGCATATATTTATTGGTACATGCATTCATGATTTCCGTATATAATTGTAAATTGAGACCGAATGAATTGACGGATAAAGGGCGAGGACGGATTTGGATTGGGATTTAAATGAGGAATTAAAAGTAATTGGGTTCAAATGATTGATTTAGAATAGTTTAAGTGTAACTCGGTATTTTATAGTGGCTTATAGGAGATTTTTCGGAGATTCGGGAGATAATGCCTTAACGGGAAATATTTGAGAGATCGGTGATTGATCAGATAAGATCGAAAGAATGATCCGACGGTAATGGAAATATTAGAATTTTCACGATAGAAATAACTACGTTGAAACATTAAAATTTAGAGACTGAAATTTGGTCGATATGGAGACTTAGGTCTATAAATAGCTAGGGATTGTCAAGTTGGGGAAAAATTTGGGAAAGGCTCTTTTCTTCTTCTTCTCCTACGGCTTTCGATTTTCCTCCAACGGTGAGAGATCCTTGATTTCTTCTTATGGTTCTCCTTTATTGTGTTAATCTAACATGTTTATGATGATTGGTAAAGGTTAGAGGCTCGGGATTAGTGAATCGCCGAGTTTGAAGGATTTTAGGTTTACGGTGGATTTTGAGAGTTTCATGGATTGATCCGTGATTTGGTAAGTTTTAAGAGCTTTAATGTTGTTATTTATGATTCCTCTGCATTTATGGCTTTTATTAGAGTAGATTTGAGTGGTTGGAGTGATTTAATGGTGGATTTATTGAGAAATGGATCGGAGAAGACGGCGAAGTTCGCCGCCGCCGTCATTCCGCTAGCGTCGATTGCAGCCTAATTTATATTCGTTTCGCGGGCATGGCGAAGCGTGGACGCCATGGCGAAGCGTGATTGTCCGAACGCGCTATTCGCGACATAAGCAATGCTCACGCTGCATGAAAGCTTAATGGTTTGGTCATGCAAGAGACGCGATGTCACGGCAAGAAGGACTGTTTCATTGAATTAAAATTGGCTTATTGGGCATAACTTTTGGTGTAGACCTCTGATTGAGGCGATTCCAGATTTGTTATGATCTAGGAAAAGAGGCCTACAACTGAGAATAATTATGGGAATTAGATTCGATTTAAATGTTACTGATTTATAGAGATTGAGGTCAATTATGATTCATAGTGTGACCTAAGTGTCAAATTGAGACTATTGGAGTTTTAATTGGAAATTTGCAATAGAGGTCGTGGACCCAAAGAATAGGGAATTGTTATAAGAAGTATGAATATGGGAAATTGGACTGAATCATAGGATTGAATCAAGTATTGTCGCATCAACCGGATGACTAATTAGAATTGAGTACAAGGTATCGAAATTGGGATTTAGCACCGTAAAATCGTGAACATGCATTGTACATCATTTCACCGAACCATACGACATTGAATCTGCTTAATTTAGCATCTAGTAATGGATTGTACTCTCATCGTTATAGAGGCACCGTTGGATCATCGCCCACGGACATTCTTTGGGACTTCCAGCGAGAGCTCGAAGTAACAAAGTGAGTAACCTAGTTGGTTTCTCAAATTCTCGCTTGTTTACATGCTCGTGTGAAGTACATGCAAAGATGAACTGTATGACTACTATATGATTCTTGGTATGTATTGATTGAATTGCATGTTTTACCGAATCAATTGTATCGATACATGACATCGATATTGAATACCATACATTGTAAATTATCAATCATTGAATACTAAATTATCAGATCAGCATCGAGATACACTATCGGGCTTTTATAGCCATATCGAGCTATTGATTACTGAATTTTTACTGAACATTGCACTGCATGCATAAACGCATGATCAGATAATGGACGTGTCCCAAGTTGCTAATTTCACTGAAAAGAGCCTAGAGCTGAACATCGCATCGTCAGGCCTAGCCCAGGGAGAAATCGACGACAAGCGCCCCCACTGCCATCGATCGAGCACTTGGGCACAACACTGAATAACCGAAAAGAGTCTCATATGCATCATATACATGATTGATTAAACTACCAAATTGTATGATGGTCACTGAACTGTGTGGTGCCATGACTTCATCAGAATTGTGATGTGATATCGTGAATCGTAATATCATATCGATACCGTGATAACGACATGTACTCATCGTACACTGTTATGTATACTGTTATATACTACTGTAAACTGTAGATAATACTGTTAATTGATATTACTGTGTAGGTTTACGCAATTTTATGTAATGCATGATTTGAGAGGAACCATCGATGATGGTTTTCACCGAGCTCGCAAACTCACCTAAAATTGCAATATATTTTTCAGAATGATAGAGTAGACTCTAGCTCAAGATATTCATTCTCGCCAAAAGTAGCTTTTGGCGAGGGACGTGATGGCATCTGGTCGGTCAATTTGGGTTAGCATTTGAGGATGACTTAGGATGATGTTTGTATCGTTTCCTTTTGGTTTTGTTAGAGGACTGATAAACCGTCTATTCGACATTGGATGATTTGATAAACCGATTATCATTTTGGATTCTAATTTATCGATTTACGATATTGTGTTAATTTTGGTTTTAATTTATTGCGATGCCATGTGGATATTATTGGAAAAATGTTCGTAGTGCACCCTTATCGTGGGATACGTGTTGGTGAGACCTTGGGTTTCCCGATGTACCCTACGGTGAGGGGCCCTACATTTAGTGGTATCGAGCATGGTTTGGCATCTTTTGGGGATTAGTGAAATTAGTTAAATTACCGAAAGGATAGTGGGAACCGATCGAATTTCGTCTGCATTTTAGGTCATCCGTCTTTGGGAGATCAAGTTGAGTCACCGGTGACCCGGAATCGGTAGGAGTTAGTAGGAGTCTCCTGCGTCTCGCTCGGAGGAGTTGCCTCCTCGAGTTCCCCGCAAGACGGAACGGAGATACGATGATCGCGAGCGGTGGGGCGTTGACTTTATGGTATGGCAGACCCTGCGGAGGCCGAGGGATGGCTAGAGAGACGAGAGAGTCCTCGATCGATGGACTGTGACCGGATGAGCCGCTTCGACTACGCGGTTTCTCTGTTACGTGGTTCTCGCATATCAATGGTGGAAGACTGTTCGGGCAAGACTCACCTGTGCCGCTGTTAATCGACATGGACCGACTTTTCTGGGGCTTTTAAAGACAACTTCATGCCCAAAATCTATCTGGATATGAAGTTACAGAATTCCTAGAGTCGAGACGAGTAAGATTGACCGTGGCCGACCATGAGGTGCGATTCAACGAGTTTGTTGGTTTATGCTTCTTCCTTGGTGGCTTCGAGGTCGACAAGTGTCGGCGTCGAGGGCGGACTCAATATAGAGATCCGCACCCTCTTGTCCGTGTCGATATGGAAATTTCATTGGGCGAGGGCTGCAGAAGAAGAGATAGAGCATTTCTTGAGACAACAAGATGTTGAGACCGGTCGGGGACCAGCATAAGAGATCGAGTGATAGTCGGCATCTTGGCAGAGAATCAAGATGGCGACGAGTAGGCCCTTCAGTCCGCGGAGGGGCTAGAACCGATAGGTCATGGACAGAGAGAGAGTTTCGCACGGATCGGTAGTGACGGAGGCGATGTCGAGGTTCAGGCGCTTATTCCTCTGTGTGAACATTGTGGCAAGAGGCATGGAGAGTGTCGATGGTTATCTGGAGCATGCTTGAGGTGTGGTTCGATGGACCACTAGTGAGGAACCGCCTCGAGACTATGGGAGCCCGACCGCCATAATGGAAGATCTGTAGCAATACCGGTGCATCGTAGCCGTGGAAGTGGATCCGAGGTCGAGGTCGAGGCCGAGGTCAGCAGAGGGATCGGCATTGAGGTCGAGGACTGAAAGCAGCATGCTAGCCTCGTGCCGTGGTTTTGAAATACATGCATTTCGTTGTATCGCATTGCATCGCCTTTAGTATATAAACCGCATGTGGATAGTAAAAGTTACAGATTAGATTGAAGGTGAGTACCTCAAGTAGTAATAATCGTATGAAGCGTATAGATATGATTTTGTGGATGGATCGATTGATTGCGCTGCATTGTGCCTCGGGTCGTAGTGGATCCGGATTTGATCGGATAATGATAACCAAGAATGTAGCAACGAAAGGATAGATCGGAAATAAATTGAAATGAATAAAAGTCGTTATTAGGAGACTCGATTCTAGTGGAAACTCAAGGTGAGAGATAGATTACATATCGAGGAAATATGCAATACGTCAACGTAAGGAACCCGACTAAGTAATAGGCTTACTAAACTGTAAAGGGAAAATAGTGTAAAGGAATATGTGTCAGAATGTGTTGTGATGGAACTGATACAATTATGAGATTATGTATTCGAATTTGGAGTTATTGAAAATTTCTTGAGTCTTTGGATTTATCCTAAAAGACAAAAGTCTGAAGGGAAAATGTACATAAGGTGACTAATGATGGTAAATGAGACACGGTAGAAGTATTAATCATATTGTTTTAAATTAGAGATGTGACAATATTCATTGAAACGTCCCAAAGAAAGGTTTTGAGGCAATTAGTTGATATAAGGTAATACGATTGATGTATCTAGACAAGTATAATGTTGTGGATCTGATTGTGATTGAATATGTGTTTTTCGCTAAAGAAACTGTTAGAGAAATCTATAGGAATTATCAAGTGTCATGTTTCAAAGAATAGAGTGCGAGGAAGAGTAATAAGAGATTTGGAGGGTGAAATTGAATAGTTATTCGTAGAAATAAGCGATGACGTGATCAAGTAAAACAAAAGTGAGACCGATATTCGTAGAGTCCATTAAGATAAAGGTAAATAAGAAGACCGAATTGCTATTAAATGGTTTCTATGTGACCGTTGTATAAATAGATTGGTAAAGTGTTATATGGATCGGATTAATAAACGGTGTTAAGATCGATAAATGTGTTTACCGAATGCGAGGAATTGCTGATAATTATAAGGAAATAAGTGACAATCGTAATAGAAAGGAGCGGACTAATTCCCTTATTCGAGACCTATTGTATATGAAATTTCGAGGACGAAATTTTAATTAGAGGGTGAATTGTAACATCCGCCATCGTTGTACTCAAAGGGTATTACGTAATTTGGGACGATCGATAGGATTTCACCGCATTCACCGATTGAGCATGCTAATCGGCCTCACGATCATGAGGAACATGTTATCGCATATGCATATATTTATTGGTACATGCATTCATGATTTCGGTATATAATTGTAAATTGAGACCGATGAATTGACCGGAAGGAACCGAGGACTGATGGATTGGGATTTAAATGAGGAATTAAAAGTAATTGGGTTCAAATGATTGATTTAGAATAGTTTAAGTAATAGCTGGTATTTTATAGTGGCTTATAGGAGATTTTTCGAGATTCGGAGATAATGCCCGGACCGGAAATATTTAAGAGGCCGATCGATCGATCAGATAAGATCGAAGAATGATCCGACGTGTAATGGAAATATTAGAATTTCTAATGATAGGAAATAACTACGCTGAAACATTGAAATTTAGAGACCGAAATTTGGGTGATATGGAGACTTAGGTCTATAAATAGCTAGGGATTGTCAAGTTGGGGAAAAATTGGGAAAGGCTCTTCATTCTTCCTCTTCTCCTCTGCGTTTTCGATTTTCCTCCAACGGTGAGAGATCCTTGATTTCTTCTTATGGTTCTCCTTTATTGTGTTAGTCTAACATGTTTATGATGATTGGTAAAGGTTAGAGGCTCGAGATTAGTGAATCGTTGAGTTTGAAGGATTCTAGGTTTACGGTGGATTTTGAGAGTTCATGGATCGATCCGTGATTTGGTAAGTTTTAAGAGCTTTAATGTTGTTATTTATGATTCCTACTGCATTTATGGCTTTTATTAGAGTAGATTTGAGTGGTCGGAGTGATTTAATGGTGGATTTATCGAGAAATGGATCGGAGAAGAAGCGAGTTCGTCAGCCGCGACTCCACGCGCTAGCGCTTGACAGCGGCGGCAATTTATATTCGTTACATGGCGAAGCGGCGCGGACGTCATGGCGAGCGCCATTGTCCGAAGCGTTATTGCCAAGGCGAAGCGTCATTGTCCGAACGCGTTATTCGCCAAAGGCAAGCAATGCTCACGCCATGGAAGCGAATCTGGTTTGGGTCGCGAGCAAGAGACGCGATGCCGCTGAGAAGGACTGTTTATTGAATTAAAATTGGTTTATTGGGCATAACTTTTGGTGTAGACATCGATTGAGGCGATTCAGATTTGTTATGATCTAGAAAAGAGGCCTACAACCGAGAATAATTATGGGAATTAGATTCGATTTAAATGGTACTGAATTATAGAGATTGAGGTCAATTATGATTCATAGTGTGACCTAAGTGTCAAATTGAGACTATTGGAGTTTTAATTGGAAATTTGCAAGAGGTCGTGACCCAAAGAATAGGAATTGTTATAAGAAGTATGAATATGGGAAATTGGACTGAATCATAGGATTGAATCAAGTATTGTCGACCAACCGGATGATTTAATTAGAATTGAGTACAAGGTATCGAAATTGGGATTTAATAGGAAAATCGTGAACATGCATTGTACATCATTTCACTAATACATACGTATTCTTGAATCGCTTAATTTAGCATCTAGTAATGGGATTGTACTTTCATCATTGTTATAGAGGCACCGTTGGATCATCGCCCACGGACATTCTTTGGGACTTCAAAGAGCTTCGGAAGTAACAGGTGAGTAACCTAGTTGGTTTCTCAAATTCCTGATTGTTTACATGCTCTGTGTGAAGTACATGCAAAGATGAACTGTATGACTACTGTATGATTACTAGTATGTATTGGATTGAATTGCATGTTTTTACTGAACTGAATTGTACTAATACATGACACTGATACCTGAATACCATACATCGTAAAATTATCAATCATTGACTAGTAAATTACTATACTGTACTGAGAGATACACTACTGGGCTTTTATAGCCATATACTGAGCTACTGATTACTGAATTTTTACTAAACATTGCACTGCATGCATAAACGCATGATCAGATAATGGACGTGTCCCAAGTTGCTAATTTCACTGAAAAGAGCCTAGAGCTCGAACATCGCATCGTCAGGGCCTAGCTCGGGGAGAAATCCGACGCGTCCCCATCAAGCATCGATGAGCACTTGGGCACAACATGAATAACCGTAAAGAGTCTCATATGCATCATATACATGATTGATTAAACTGCCAAATTGTATGATGGTCACTGAACTGTGTGGTGCCATGACTTACTGTAAATTGTGATGTGATACTATGAATCGTAATATCATATCGATATCGTATCTTGACATGTACTCATCGTACATCGTTATGTATCTTGTTATATACTCATCGTAAAGCCGTAGATAATATCGTTAATTGATATTATTGTGTAGAGTGTCAGTCTTTGATTTGCGTAATGCATGATTTGAGTGAACCATCGATGATGGTTTTCACCGAGTTCGCAAACTCACCCAAAATTGCAATATATTTTCAGAATGATAGAGTAGACTCCTAGCTCCAACGATATTCATTCCTACCGTGCGAGCTGCTGGCGAGGGACGTGATGGCATACAGGTCGGTCAGCTGGGTTAGCATTTTGAGGATGACTTAGGATAGATGTTTGTATCAGTTTCCTTTTTAGTTTTGTTAGGAGACCGATAAACCGGTCTATTCGACATTCGATATTGATGACCGATAAACCGATTATCATTTTGGATTCTAATTTACTGATTTCTGATATTGTGTTAATTTCGGTATTAATTTATTGCGATGCCATGTGGATATTATTGGAAAAATATTCTGGTAGTGCACCCTTATCGTGGGATACGTGTTGGTGAGACCTTCGGGTTTCCCGATGTGTACCCTACGGTGAGGGGGCGCTACATCCTTGGTGTAACAGTCCATGATAGCCCTATGGACAGTAAGCTAGTCCATCCCCAGAATCACATCGATCTCTCTCAAAGGTAACACTATATGGTCTGCTCTCAACACTGCTTGATCAATCTGGATCGAGCACCCCTTACAGACCTCTCCCAGAGCAGTAGTACTACCTAGAGGTGTACTCACCTCTAACCCATACTGTAACATCTCCCTATCCCCATGCAATCTACATGCCATATGCGGTGCAACAAAAGAATGTGTGGATCCTGGATCCAACAATGCAAATGCCTCGATATCAGAAATAAGAAGCATACCAGCTACAACATCAGGAGAATCCTGGGCCTCCTGCCTAGTCATGGCATAGACCTCGGCACGACCGTGGTGAATTCCCGACCCTCAGCCCTCATAAAGGATCCCTCGGCTCTACCGCGGCCTCTACCTTGACCTCTCTATTCGGATCCACCCCCTCGACTCTGTTGGATCGTAGTATTACTACCAGATCTAGCACTGACAACAGACTGAGCTCCCATAGTAGCAGGGCAATCCTGAATCTGATGATCCATGGAACTACATCTAAGGCAGGCTCCAGTCAATCGCCAACACTCCCCACTGTGCCTCTTGTCACAATGCTCACAAACTGGGGGAATCTGCCCTGCACCTCTACCACTACCACTGCCAGTCTGAACAAATCTCCCTCTTTTTCCATACCCAGACTATTTGGATCCTCCAGGTGACCTGAAAGTCCTACTCTGGCGCTTGCTAAAGCCTCTGCCAGAAATGCCCTGACTCTCACTCGGTCTCTTTCCCCTGGACCCCTGACCCATCTCTGTCTGTCTCTGCCTCATAAGCTGCTTAACTCTCACCGTAGTAGCTCTCAGCTCAATAAAAGTGCCCATATCAGATTGGGCCAATCTAGTACGAATCTCCAGGTTGAGGCCATATTCAAACCTCTGGCACCTATCAGCCTCTATCGAAATCAAAGCAATGGCATAACCCATAAGCTCGTTAAACCTAACCTCATACTCTACCACTATCATCTTACCCTGTCTCAGCTCCAAAAACTCCTGCATCTTCATTTCCAGATACAACTTGGGAATATAATTATCTCTAAAAGCCCTCAGGAAATCCTCCCATCGGTGGGCAAGGTGCGTGGTAGTCTTGCACTGAGACGGTCTTCCACCATCGATAAGTGGGCCTCCGCAGAAGAGAGGCGAATAATCAAACCTTTCTTTGGATCACAATCCATCGATCAAAGACCCTATCGGTCCGCTTCCACCATCCTCGGCCTCGTGGTGCATCATCGCCATAGAAATCTACATTTACTACTATATCTCATCATACCTCCTCTCACGTCTCACGGAACTCGAGAGGCTCCTCGATCGAGGCACCGAGACTCTCTATTAACCCGACGGATCCTCGGTCACCGGGTGATCTATCTGATCACCAAGAACGGATGACCTATAATAAAACAAGAACTCTGATCAATTTCTGCATTTCTCACAATAATTCAAGCCTAAATATTTAACTAGTCCCAACAGATGCCAAACCATGCTCTGATACCACCTAAATGTAGCACCCCCTTATCATAGGACATATACCGGGGTGCCTGTAGGTCATTCCGATGCACACCCTACAATAAGGATGCGCTATTAACCATCATTAACACTTCACATGACATCAATAATCATAAAGCATCAATATAAAAATCACTATTTTTTTTTAAACCATAAATTTTTCTCATTTCATATCATCAAAAGCAGTAATTTACAGAACTGTCAGTTTTTCCTTGTCGGTACATTACTCCAAAAAGGAAATCAAATACAAAAAACCCTAACTAGGTCATCCCTTAAAAAGTGTCACCGATCGATTCATGAGCTATGACTTCTCTTGCCAACTCGATCTACACGGCAGGAAAAGTCTCTCTGGAGCTACTGAGTCTCTGTCTCGGTCCGAAAAATAATTTGCAATTTTGGTGAGTTTGCGAACTCGGTGAGGAACCATCATCGATGGTTCACCCAATTCATGCATACAAGCAGATCACATTTATACCATAATAATCCATTCAAAAGTGCACATGATTATTCACATGGGCACAAAACAATTTACTTTACACGCAATCAAAGACATTCAATCAAATGCATATGTAATGCGTATTTGACCCTTTTTTTCCAATTTATTACGTTGTTGTGACCGAGTGCCTAAACTGTCCCATTAAGGGCGCATTAATCGGTGAGCCTGAGGCTCTGAGTCACTGTGGCTCGAGGCCCAATTACGTTGAGCTTTAAGCTCTCGGTGGCTGCTCCGATCACAACTGTCAATTACTGATCATACATTATTCATGGAATGCATATTTCAATATACAGCAAAGCCCACATCAAAAATCAATCCCAAATTAATGCAGTCAACAAATAGTTCACACTCAATCACATTAAAATCACAATCACAAATAGCGCACTCCTATGTCATAATCTCCCACATACATCGGACACCTTCGGTCCGGAATATAGGTATAAACAAACGCAACAGTCCCACCATTATTCTCCACAGTGTTATAAGAACAAAATATAAAAAAATTATAATTGAGGAACCATCTAGGTTACTCACCAAATAGCTTCCGAGCTAATGCCGGGAAGTCTCGGTAACGTCCGTGGGATGACGTTCCAACTGTGCCTCTATAACAAGCAAAATAATTACACATTACCAAATGTATATTCAGAATCATCAAACAATGCACATGGAACAATTAAAACGTGTACAATGTATGTTTATGACATTCCCGACATTTCCCATAATTCATATCACAAAAGATTCCCCTATGTCTTAGGAACCTATAGACACCAGAATTACTCAATTTGGACCTCTATAGGTTCGGATATTGCCAAAATTAAAATCCTTAAAGTCAGAATTGGATCAAACTTCCTTCATATGAAATCTAGCCATACTTCTTAAGTTTAATTTAAAACAAACCTCAGCTCAATTGGGCAACCATATCAAAAGTTATGAGCCAAAATCTGAAACCTACACAAAGTCACATTTTCCAGATTTCCTCCCTACCTCAACTCTTTTCATTTCATCACTTTACCTACATCAATATGCATCCAATTTAACCATAAAATCATCCAAAAATTTATCAAGACATTCACTTGCATACATACTCACACTTTGGTAGCACACAACACACACTCTCCTTACTAAATTTTGCCACCAACTACCATCACTCTAACATTCAAACTAATCAAAACCAATTCAACACATATTAGTCATTCAATCTCATACATACATTCACTCATGCCCAAGCAATCTAACCACTATCTTTATGAAATTTATGCAAAATTAATCACCATAAATGCTTCTAATTACCAATAAAAGAATAGACAACTTCATTCTCACCTAAACAAGCTTCAACTCTTCAATTTTCCAAGCTTCACTCAAATTTCTCAACCTCTCTTCACACCTACGGTTACCACTCTTTAAGGCAAGGATTGAGACTTTTATGCATAAAAGAAGAAAGAGCGCATAGGGTATGAAAGTCTAGATAAGTGGAGAAGGGAGGAGCAAGCAAGAAAACAATTGAAATTCTAAATATGGATGAAAGAAACCAACGAAGAAGGGAGGATGAGCACCCACGGATGGAGGAGAAAAAAATTGGCTTTAAAAGTGATTTGGTGACTTCTTCAAGGAGGAGGTCGTAAGGAAAGAATGGCTTAAGACAAAATTGTAGCACCCCACTCCCGACGAGACCCAACCCGATATCCATGGTGATATCGAGCCGTGACCCACGAGGGTGGCGATTAGACATTGATTACCTTATGAAAAATCGTATGACATTTTCTTTTCTTTCAAAACATTAGAGTCGCGAAAACAATCATTGACTTGGCCCAATTATAACAAAACATTTTCAAATATAAAACCATTTCACCGATAAAATAATTTCAATCATTATTAGCACTCATTAGTGCTCACCACTCTATACAATTACATATAAACAATTGGGCCTAATAAATACCAAATCAATACACTAATGCAGATACAGACGACATCGATCCCGACCCGATACTCTGTCTTGCTAGAAGAGACGATGCTCCGTGTGTCCAACGGGTACTCTCCATTTCTGAAAAATAGATGCAATGTTGGGTGAGTTTGCGAACTCGGGAGAAACCATCATCGATGGTTCACCCAACTCATGCATATCCCGACAATCACACAATATTGTACATATATCATAAACAAGAAATCACAAAATAATTTCACATTTTATAAGGCAATAAGCCTTTCACACAATTCACATAAAACATTCATTTATGCAAAGGTGCATGTGACTCTTTTCATTTTCTTTCGTTGTTGTGACCGTATACCGAGCTCATATATGTTGAGCCATTGGCTCAAACATCGGCTTGAAGCCTCAAACGTTGGCATAATACGATCATCGAGCCGAGGCTTTGAATACGTCAGCACGAGGCCCTATGCGCTGAGCTTAAAGCTCTGAAATCGGTGGCTACACCGGTCACAACTACCATTATCTGATCATTTACTATGCATGAATGCATATGTCAGTTTCCAATTTCCAATTATCGCATTTCTATTTTCAATTCCAATTAATTACTATTTCTGATCATTTTCCAATGTCCTCGGACTTTTAGTCCGGTATTTCATTCCCATGCATTTACTTTTCATTTCACTAACACATTTACAATCCAATTTACTAATGCATTCTCACGCACTTATTCTCATTTGCACTTCAATATCGCAATCCAATATTTCGAACACCCATGGTCCGAAATTAATCAAATCAATCAATCACATATATCCATCCTTGCTTCCTCATGGCACTCAATGCATATAATTAATAAACACATAAGGTTGAGAAACCAACTAAATTACTCACCTATTACTTTCGAGCTAATGCCGGAAAGTTTCCGCCCCGTCGGTCGGACGACGCTCCACTTGGGCCTCTAGAAGAAACAGAGAAAGAACGAGTCACTAAATATGCAATTTGTGCACATGTAGGTGAAATATGCATGTTCATGAATTCCCAGCCCTAATCTCATTTTTTCCCCAGAAAATCCGCCTAAAAATTAAAACCTATTGGCCGACGACGGCATGCAATTCGGACCTCCATAGGTCCCCAATTAAATAAAGCAGTGATTAAAGGCTCAGTTGCAGGGCCACGTCAATTTCCGCCTAAAAATTCCCAATTTCTCACAAAATAGAATTCAATATGTTACCAATCCGATGCCTCAAGAATCAGGTCAATCGGACGTCGGACGGAAAAGAAATTGACAAAAGAAACAATCGGGTCACTTAATGCCAAATAATAACAAAATAATATATATATATATATATGTGCCCTTGCCCTTTTTCCAGTTTTCAATCCAAAGTTCCAACCTTTATAATTCTTAGCATACAATTCGGAAAATACAAACTAAAGCTTGTTGGAAAGGTCATGAAAAGCTCTACAATTCTCATGAAGACCATAAAATCAATTTCACCCCAAGGGTGTCAAAATCCTATCAAACCTATCGCCTACTCAAAATCTATCAACACAGGGCAGTACATTGCAAATTCAATAACTCTCTGATTCTTCAGTCAAAATTACCACATAATATGCTCAATAAGTTCACAATGTCATCTACAACATTCATGAACAACCCAAAATCAAATTCCATAACTAACTAGGTCAAATAATTCAACAAAGAATCAGTCTACTGAAATCAATCAATCTGGGCAGTAATTTTCCAAACAGCATATCTCTTAGCACAAATGTCACCAATTTCACTACCTTATGTTCTTGAAAAGATAAGATCTCAAAATTCAAGTTTCATGAAGAACTCACACTCCAATTCGATTTCTAACAATTTCAAAACTATTTTGCAAGTTACTGCCATGATCAGCCATTCACATCCTAATGCAGGATCAGTTTTTGAAAAATCATAACTCCCAACTCTGACCTCTAACAATTATATGCCATATCTCATTTTCAAGATAATTTCTTCCTCTACATCTTTGCAGAAGATCACTCACACCAATTCAGTCCACAAAAATGGCTAAAATTACTTCCAAGCAGAATACTCACAAGTCAGACACTTAAGCTAGGTTTCATCAACATGCCCAAAACCAGTCCATAGAAAACAGTTCATGTCTCTCAATATACACCTCTAAAAATAGCAATATCCGTGGAAATGGAAAGATAACTCAATATTCTACAACTTTCATGAAGACCATTCTCCCTAATTCCATCTCAATTAATTTAGAAAAATCAGCAAAGCTCATAGGTTATGGTTTCGGTTACTGTTCAAAGGCAATGAAACAGTAACTTTCCATGCAACAATTCACCCTTCTAACATTACAATTTAACAACACCTATTTCACACAAAGTTGTAGCCAACATCCCAAAGTTTAAGTGGGCACAAACCGTGCCTAATTTTCATATCTAAACAATGAGTTATGATTAAAACAGTACAATCAATCAAAAACCCTAAATTTCCATATTTGGTCCAATCTTAGTTTCTATCATTTCTAATGCCTTTAACACATCATTAAACATCCAAAGGAACACAAATCAGTTCTTAGACCATTCATACATGTACTAGGGCTAATCCACAAAAATTGGCAGCACTCAATTCTTCATTTCCAAGTAAAATCAATGATCAATATGCCATCAAAATCAAGTTAAAACCATGCATCAATCATCCTACTTTCCTACTTTCAATTCATAACCAACCTTAATCTTATACCCATTAATTCAAGCAATAATTATCATCAATTTAAGGCATCAATAAACATAATAAACATACGATATCTCCCATTCAATGATTCTAACTACCATGATTCATAAATTCATAATTAAACCTTAATTAAAGCTTAACAATACAACTTACCTAATTCAAGTTTTTCTCTCATCAATACTACACCACTTTCTTTACTTTCTAATCCTCACACAAGGTCATCATCATGAAAAGAAGTAGCTTGGATGCATGCAAGGCTCTTAAGGTTGGAGGAGGAAGACAACAATTAGCTAAAGAAAAGGAGGAGAAGAAAGAAATTCGATGGAGAGAGCAAAATGGGAGGAGATACTTTCGGATGAGTTACAAAAGCAAGACCTAAAGCAAATTTTTTTATCTCATTCCTTCATCCTTTAAGTCATCACCGAGAGAGGGCATAGGTAATGCCAAGAAACATGATAAGAAGGCATTAAATGAATGAGATGTTGGCAAGTTTTCGTTGGTACAAATTTTCAAAGAAAAGTCAAAGGTATAAACCAATGAGTTTTCATCACTTTTTATACCATAACTCCACATTTTCGGTTACAAGAGAAAGGAAACAATATTTCCTTATGTAAAACCGTGGGAGGAGGGTACATTCATGAAAGGGTAGATGGCTTGGTAGGATTTGTTAAAACAAAGTTGAAAAATCAACATATTAATACTTTACTCAATTAAACCTAGTCCAAAAATTAACTCAATCAATTCCAATGACCCTAATTTCAATCCCAAAATAATGTATCCAAAAATACAGTGCCATTGGGTAGCAATTTTCGCTACCGAAAATCGACCGGTTCGTCAATTGGCGATTTTTTCGGTCCGGGAATTTTCTCCGGAAAAATCCAGAAAAATTCGTAAAAATCTCTTAAAATATAAAACACACTTTGGATCAGTCAAAATAATTTTTCAAACCTAATAATCACATTAATCACACTAAAATTGTCTTAGGCACAAAAACCGGGAATGTCATGTATGCATGTACAATAAGTTCATGTGCACAGATTTCACTAGTTACTAGTACCAGTATGCATGAATAGTCCTAAGTCATTCCGATCCATCTCATCCTATGCCAAATTTACTATTTTACCCTTCCAATTGGGGGTGGGATGTTACAAAAATATTAAATGAGAGGACACTTGTCCTTTGATGGAGAGAAAAAGACAAAAATCAATTTATACTATTTAATAAAGGAACCCTAATACAAATTCATCATTAATCCCTCTAATGCTAATGGCTCTAAAACAACTCCAAAAAAATTAATTATCCAATATTTCAGTCCTTTAGGCAGTACTTTTCAGTACGGAAAACCCACTCAGTTAGCTAGTTGACAATTTTTCGGTCAAGGCAAGTACCCTGAAAAATTCTAGAAAAATTTCCACAAATCCCTTAAAATGTAAAACACACCTAGAGCACTTCAATTCAATTTTTCAAACATAAATATCACATAATTGACAAAAAGTTTCATCTAGACACATATGTCGGGAAATATCATGAATGCATGTACAATCATGTGCATGTGCAAAAATTACCGTTCATATTTATATAGAGGCTATAAGATGCATGTGCATGCTGAGATATATTTAAACATTCCTAACCCGTCCCAATTTACCAAAATACCCTTCCCATCGGTGATGGGATGTTACAGGTTACATGCTAACATTAAAAGATAACCATTAAACCATTTAATGGTAAGTTCATAACTCCATTTAATGATGATAAACCATAATAAAGACCATCTTTATTTAGCATTTGAATGTTAAATGTGTAGCTGCATATTCAACCCTAATAAAACCGAAAATGCTACTCCTTTCTTTAAATTTTTTTTAATATAATTAATCTAATCAATTAAATTAATCCAAAGTCTAGCCCATTTCTAAATGTAAATTTGGGGTTCTAATTAACCATTAATTAGATCAAGCTTAACATTCAATTATGGGCTTCTAAAACCTCCATTTATATTTCTTACTTAGCTTGATAACCTTTCTTGAAGCCAAGTGGAGAATCTTATTGGACTTTGATAATTCAAGCTCCATTAAGCCTAGAATTAACTTAATCTCATTAGAATTAATTCTAGCTTATTAACTAAATGTCATTCCACTAAAGACAATTAGTTGATCTTTTGAATTATTAAATATTATGAGAATACATATTTTATGTCCAACTGCAAACCCTATTTAAAACCTTATTATAGCCATCCACACAACAAAGGGTAAAATTATCATTTTGCCCTTATGTTGGTTTTTCCTTCTAAATCTCCCATTTTACTTTATATGGTGATTAACACACAAAATCTCATATTGGTGTTAAGACTTAATGGGTAGCTAGTCCATCAAACCATCAAGGCCGTTTAATCACCAAATCTCCTTAAACATCTACAAGTGATGACATCACAATAAATTTTTTATTTAAGTTAATGTTACCTGATACATGTTTTAATTAATAATTCCAACATGCAGACGCTAGATTAATACTCTGTAAAAATCCATTTCGATCATATCAAGAATTATAATGAAACATATACGAGTTCACCACTCATCAAGATTATAGTTCATAATAAGCGAATGCTTAAATTGTATGTTTTAAGATTAAAGTAACGGCCCACTTTATTCTTGTAAACATACTTGATTCCAGATTCATTTAATAGTGCCATTATAGATAGTCGACTACTATCATGATATGAAACTCGTCATTCCCTTTAAGTAAACTCCTTTATATATATGGAGATAAATCGCAACACTACAGTCTAAACCATAATCAAGCAACCAACTTGATTATTCAACTGTGAATGAATTAACTTAGATTCTTATAATATACATATTTCCCATACATCTCTATGTATATGTATATTACTTACAAAATAATCTTGGTATCTTTTGACTAGATATATAATGTTCACACAAATAAAACCAAACTCTTTGTTTTATTAATAATAACTATTTTCATTACAAAACTATAGTGAAGAAGATAAAGTTACATGTAAATACACTTGCTTTCTAGTGCATTATATTTACATAACTCCAACATATATGAGAGTCCACGGTCTCCAAATAGTGGCCCATTTGCATGTGGTGAAGTGTTACTCCCTATCTGAGGGCACGAATCCTAGATCTTGCATAGTTTGGGTCTTCTTTAGGATAAGTCCACTTATTGGTAGCAAATGTGACCTCCTACCGAGGCATGGTTTGCATGTATCTGTAGTGAACAAATCAAATGGTTAAACACTCAATATTTTTTATTAATAAACTACCCACTATAGCTCTATTAGTAAGAGTATGGACCAAATTAAGACGCTTCTTAAAATGTTGGGCATGAGATGCTTGGTAGTTTTTTGAGTGGGAAGGTGGCAATTTTTCTTTTAATGGATAAGATGGCCCACCGTCACTTAGTCTATTATAGATAAGAAAAATAACCATTGTATAATGTTTTAATTTTTGTTAAATCTATCATCATGCATACATGCACATGATTTTATACAAAGTTCCAATAATTGTTGACTAGTGTGCTCATGTTTTAATAATTTATATTTTCAGATATAATCAACAAAAAAATGAATCCACTCACCCTACTCTTGACAAATAACAAATTGGAAAACGGAGAAAATTGTAATGAATTGAGACTTTTTCTTCAGTTGCCATGCTTAAGTCCATCGGGATTCTTTTGGCCATAACAGCCTATTTCGATTATGAAATATAGCAAATAGATGTCAAGACCGCATTTCTTAATGGAGATCTTGAGGAGACCATTTATATGGCCCAACCAAAAGGATTCATTGAGCCAGGTAATGAGCATAAGGTTTGCAAGTTACAAAGATCCATTTATGGACTTAAGCAAGCATCTAGGTTTTGGAACATTAGGTTTGATAAGCCTATCAAAACCTATGGGTTCATACAAAACCTAGATGAGCCTTGTATTTATAAAAGAATACAAGAAGGTAAGGTTAATTTTCTAATCCTGTATGTTGATGACATTTTGCTCATTGGGAATGACGTGGGAATGTTATCACTTGCCTATCATGCCACCATAATATATACATGTAATATAAAATTCTTATTTCTTAAGTCATTCAAGTCATTCAAGATTCTTCCATTCTCCTTTGAAAATTGCTCTCATACATAGCTTCTCCTCTCCTCTTCTTCGTTGGTCTTTTTCTTCCTTGCTACTTTGACAAATTTGCTCTTCTTTTCCACTCTTTTCCTCTTTGTTTTCTCTTCCTTGTTCATTAAAATTCAACCAAACCCTTACCGCCTTAAGTGATGATGATAATCATATATGTTGTGGGGAGGAAGTGAGTTTGTGGTCTTTGAGAAGAATTGAAGATTTGAAGCTTGATAGGTAAGGATTATATTTTATGTTCTTAAATTGGTAGTTAAATGCATAAATTGTGATTTATTGTGCATTAATTGCATGAACTTGTGTTTGTTGTACATGGGTAGGTTATTTTCTTGGTTGATTTAAGATTGATTGAAGATGAATGTTATAACAAGTGTAGTATGTGGATTAAGTGTTTTGGATTGATTTTTTTGATGTTAGATGAGTGTGTATTAAAGGAAAATGATTGAGTGTGTGTGCTGTCATTTTTTTGGCTAATTGTTTAAGTGAAGATCTTGATTAAATTTTGGCTGATTTCTTGACTAAATTGGATGCTTATTGGTGTAGAAATGGTATTGGAATGATAGGAGTAGAGTTAGATTGAGAATCTGGAAAATTAGATTTGTATATGTTTTAATGTTTTGGTCATAACATTTTTATATGGTTATGCTATTGAGATGAGGTTTAGCTTGAATTAAACTTGAGACGTTTGACTAGAATTCTTATGAAGGAAGTGTTGTCCAATTGTGGCTTTAAGGGTTCTGAATTTTACCTTCAAAGTGGGCAATATGTGCTGGATGTGTTCATGATTCTAACAGTGAAGATTTGTGACCTGAAACTTTGGGGAATTTTTCTAGGCTAACATAGACAGATTTTGTAAAATTGGTCTTCATGAAAGTTGTAGATTTTCTTGTTAGCTTTCTATCTCCACTAAGTATGACTTTTTTAGATTTTGAGGTTGAAAGTTATGACTTGTTAACTTTTGGATGGTAATTCATATATTAATGTATTTTGTGTGTAAATGTCCTTAAGTGTATAGGTTTTGTGATTACTGTGTTCTGAAGCCACTTCAGGATTGTTATTGTTTAAATTCGCTAAGTGGTCTTAGGAAAAGTTGTGGAGGAATATTTTATCTTTGTAATGATGCATCATATGCTATTTTTGGATGTAAGACTTGTAAGTTAAGGATTTTGAAAGTTTGGATATGGTTTAGGTGACATGTTGATTTAACAGTCTTTAACAGGGCAGCCACAATCATGGGAGAATTTGACCTAGTTAGAGGTGGAATTTGTTTATAAGTCCTTCATGATAATTGTAGCATGTTTTCTAATCTTTTCATTTATATAAATTATGGAATTTTTAGACAATGGGATAGGAAGTTATGAGTTTGAGAAGATTGTGGTACTGTTAGGATGACATGTGCAGGACAGAAATTTTAATTGAGATTTTGACCCATTTAGAAGTTGAATTTGCTTTTCAGTTGTTCATGAAAGTTGTATAATATGTTCGGATCTTTCTTTTTATATAAAGCTTGGAATTTTTGGCAAAGGGAATGGGAAGATATGATTTTTGGAAGAATGTTGTACTGCTTTGGAAAATTGTGATTAGGCAGAAACTTTGATTGAATTTTTGACACCCTTAGGGATGAAATTAGTTTGTGAGTCCTGGAAGGAACTTATAGGATTTTTTGTGACCTTTATAATGAGACATCATTTGTGATTTTTGGACACTTGAAGAGAGGAAAATAGGAGCAAATGTGACTTTCTTTGAATTGTAACTTTTTGTTCTAATTTGATCCTTTTGCCATTATTTTGTGTGTAATTTTGTCATCCGACCTTCGATTGACTCAATTTTTGAGTCGTCAGATTTTTATGTCATTTAATTACTCCCCATGAGAATTTGTGAATTTTTAGAGATGAAATTGATGTGGATTGATTAGGTCAAAGTTAGAGGACCGAGTAATTATTTTCTTAGTCCGTGTTTTAGCGATAATTAGACTTATAGAGGTCCGAATTGAGCAATTTTGGTGTCTTTGGACTTCTAATATTTAGGAAAAAATTTTGTGATGAATATTTATGGCATAATATCGGGAATGTGACAAACATGCATTTTACACATTTTAATATCTCCATGTGCATTATTAAACATTTCTGATTGTATACTTGGAAATAATTGTGTATTTTAACTATTATAGAGGCGCATTTGGATCTTCAACCTACAAACGTTGCCGAGACTTTTAGGCATTAGCTTCCGAAGCTATTGGTGAGTGACCTAGACGGTTCTCTCGATTAATATTTGCTTAGAATATTGTGGTGAATAATGGTGGGTTTGTGAATTGTTTCTGATTGTGGATTCCAGACAGAAAGTCCGATGTATTGGGGAGCTATGACATAAAAGTGCTACTTGTTTGTGAAATTGTGAACTACTTGCTCGAGATGTGATAATTTGTGACACATGTGTTGATTGTGACATATATACTGCTTCATTGTGACATGTGCATTCCATGCATGAATGCATGATCAGTTGATGACAGTTGTGACCAGAGCAGCCACCGAGAGCTAGAAGCTCAATGCATTTGGGCCTCGAGCCCCCCAGTGATTCAGAGCCTTAGGCTCAATGATTAATGCGCCCATATTGGGACAGTTTAGGCGCTCGGTCACAACACCGTAATAAATGGGAAAAGTGTCACGTGTACATTTCATATGCATTTGCTTACATATATTTGATTGAGTGAAAGGCAAAATGCCTTATACTTATGTGACAATCATGTGGTACTTCTAATGCATGTGGATGTATGTGAAGTTATGAAATAATCGTGATATGCTTGATTGTTGCATGAATTGAGTGAACCATCGATGATGGTTACCTCACTGAGTTCGCAAACTAACCCAAAATTGTAGCATATTTTTCAGGACCGAGAGTAGACTCCTAGCTCCAGAGGGACTTTTCCTGCTGTGTAGATTGTGTTGGCGAGAGAAGTCATGGCTCACAGGTCGGTCAGTTGGGACTTTTGGGATGACCTAGATAGATCTATTGTTTTCCTCTTTCATGTAGCATTTTGTCTTAGGATTTTTGGGATTTATGTACAGACAGTACAAAATGAAAAATGTATAAACTCCTTGATTTTGATGAATGAAATGAGGAAAAAGTTGGTTTCAAAAATTAGTGATTTTTATATTGATGCTTTATTATGATGCCATGTGAAGTATAGTAGTGATCGTTCGTAGCTCACCCTTATCGTAAGATATGTATTGGAATGACCTACGAGCGTCTCGGTGTATACCCTGCAGTAAGGGGGCGCTACATTTATCAAGCCCAGTGTCTCATCTTGGGGAGCTTCGGTATTATTTATGAACAAGAAGGATGGGACTCTGAGATTGTGCATCGATTACAGGCAGATGAATCGGGTGACAGTGAAAAATAAATACCCACTGCCTAGGATCGAGATTTATTTGATCAGTTGCAGGGAGCTCAGGTATTCACCAAGCTGGATCTAAGGTCAGGGTATTATCAGCTGAAGATAGCAGAGGCTGATGTGCCTAAGAGTGCATTCCGAAGCAGGTATGAGCATTTTGAGTTTCTAGTGATGCCGTTTGGGTTGACTAATGCCCCAGCATCTTTTATGGCCTTGATGAATAAGGTCTTTCAACCCTACCTTGATCAGTTTGTAATTGTATTTATTGATGACATTTTGGTGTATTCGAGGAGTAGACAGGAGCATGCTAAACATTTTAGGGTTATTTTGCAGCTTATGAGGGAAAAGCAACTGTATGCCAAATTCAGTAAGTGTGAATTTTGTCTAGATGAGGTAGTGTTTCTGGGTCATATAGTGACTAGAGATGGTATACAGGTTGATCCGAAGAAGATTGAGGCAGTGATGAAGTGGGAAGCTCCAAGGAATGTGTCGGGTATTATTGGAGGTTTGTCGAGGGGTTTTCACTGATCTCAGCCCCTCAGACAAAACTTCTGAGGAAGAATGTAGCATTCAGATGGACTGAGGACTGCTAGAAGAGCTTTGAGGAGTTGAAACATCGGTTGACTACTGCACCAGTGTTGGCCATTCCATCAGGGACTGGAGGTTATGAGGTGTATAGTGATGCATCGCATCAAGGATTGGGGTGTGTTTTGATGCAGCATGGCAGGGTGATTACTTATGCCTCGAGACAGTTGAGATCTCACGAGGTAAATTATCCAGTACATGATTTAGAGCTAGCTGCAGTTGTCTTTGCCTTGAAAATTTGGAGATATTACTTATATGGTGAGACTTTTCAGATCTTTACAGATCATAAGAGTTTGAGATACTTGCTAAGTTAGAGGGAGTTGAATTTGAGGCAAAAGAGATGGATTGAGCTGCTGAAGGATTATGATTGTACTATTGAGTACCACCCAAGGAAGGCTAATGTGGTGGCAGATGCTTTGAGCAGGAAGTCTCACATCAGTGCAACTCAGATTCAGGTATTGAGGTTGCCTAATTTGATACAGTTGAGAGCTTTGAATGTGCAGTTGAATCTGGAGCAGGATGGGGCTTTGATAGCCATTTTGAAGCTCAGACCGATGCTACATGACAGGATCAAGAGAGTCCAGGGCAAGGATCCTGATATGGTAAAGCTTATGGAGAAAGTGAAGACTGATCCGAATTCTGAATTTGAGTTGAGAGATGAGACCTTATGGTTGGGATAGAGGCTATGTGTGCATGATGTGGATGATTTGAGGCGAGAGATTATGGAGAAAGCTCATATGGCCACCTATGCTATGCATCCTGGTACTACCAAGATGTATAACACTTTAAAACAACATTTTTGGTGGGCTGGCATAAAAAAGCAGCTGGCAGAGTATGTATTTAGGTGTATGACGTGCCAGCAAGTTAAAGCTGAGCACCAGGCTCCAGTGGGGAAAACTCCATTCGTTGCCTATTCCTGAGTGGAAATGGGAACGAATCACTGTAGACTTTATCATAGGGTTGCCTAAGACTCCGAGGCAACATGATGCTATCTAGGTCATAGTGGACCGATTAACTAAATCGGCCTATTTATTGCCAGTGAGGGAGAATAATTCACTTGATCAGTTGGCCTAGAAGTATGTGACTCAGATAGTGAGACTGCATGGGGTTCCAGTTTCTATAGTATCAGACCGGGATCCCAGATTTACTTCGAGATTCTGGAAGAGTTTGCAGTCTGCTATGGGTACCAGACTGAGTTTTAGCACAACTTTTCATCCTTAGATAGATGGACAGAGTGAGAGGACGATTAAGATTGTTGAGGATATGCTTCGAGCTTGTGTATTGGAGTTTAGAGGAGCATGAGATCAGTATTTAGCTCTAATTGAATTTGCTTATAACAACCATTATCACAGTAGTATCGGGATGGCACCATATAAGGCCTTATATGGAAGAAAGTGTCAATCGCCTTTGTATTGGGATGAAGAGGGTGTGAGAATGGTGGAGGGCTCAGAATTGATTCAGGATACAGTGGATAAGGTAAAAATGATCCGAAGCCGAATTAAAGTGGCTCAAGATAGACAGAAGAGTTATGTGGATTAACATCGGAGGGATATGAAATACAGTGTAGGAGATAGGGTTTTCCTATGTGTGTCACCGTGGAGAGGTGTGCTGAGATTCAGTAAAAAGGGCAAGTTAAGCCCTAGGTACATTGATCCTTATGAGATCATTGAGAGGATAGGACCTTTAGTCTATAAGTTGGATTTACCGAGTGAGATGTCTCAGCTACATGATGTCTTTCACGTGAGTATGCTCCGGAGATACTGATCAGATCCGACACATGTGATACTGGCTCAGGAGATTGAGGTGGCTAGTAATTTGAGTTATGTTGAGGAGTAGGTCAAGATTGTGGGATCACGGGTTAAGCAGTTGAGGAACAGGGTTATCCCATTGGTGAAAGTATGGAGAAACCACTCAACTGAGGAAGCAACTTGGGAGACAGAAGAGCATATGAGGAGACAATATCCTCACCTGTTTCACCAAGCAGGTAAGAATTTCGAGGAAGAAATTTTTATTAGGAGGGGAGAATTGTAACATCCCATCACTGATGGGAAGGGTAAAATAGTGATTTGGATTGGGTTATGAGTGTGTAAACTTATCTCGGCATGAGCATGCATAATATGACCTTCATATATACATGAATAGAAATTTTTGCACATGCACATGACTGTACATGCATTCATGACATTTCCTGGCATATGTGTCTATAAATGTGATTTTTGTGAAAAATAGGATTTTTGTACTTGAAAATTTAATTAGAGTGGGCCTTTGTGTGTTTTGCATTTTTTGAGAATTTTAGAAATTTTTTTGGAAATTTTCGAGAAAAGTTTCTGGATCAGAAAAAAATTGTCAAGTGACAGACTGATTGGTTTTCGGTACTAGAAATGACTGTCCAATGGCATTGGAAAATTAGATACATGATTTTAGGATTTTTTACTTTGAGCCATTGGAATTTTGGGGAGAAATTGGACTAGAAATTGGAAGTAAATTAAGTGAAAAAATTGAGAGGGTGACATGTGGCAAGTGACATGTGTCACTTGCCTATCATGCCACCATAATATATACATGTAATATAAAATTCTTATTTCTTAAGTCATTTAAGTCATTCAAGATGCTTCCATTCTCCTTTGAAAATTGCTCTCATACATAGCTTCTCCTCTCCTCTTCTTCGTTGGTCTTCTTCTTCCTCGCTACTTTGACAATTTTACTCATCTTTTCCACTCTTTTCCTCTTTGTTTGCTCTTCCTTGTTCATTAAAATTCAACCAAACCCTCACCCCCCTCAAGTGATGATGATAATCGTATATGTTGTGGGGAGGAAGTGAGTTTGTGGTCCTTGTGAAGAATTGAAGATTTGAAGCTTGATAGGTAAGGATTATATTTTATGTTCTTAAATTGGTAGTTAGATGCATAAATTGTGATTTATTGTGCATTAATTGCATGAACTTGTGTTTGTTGTATATGGGTAGGTTATTTTCTTGGTTGATTTAAGATTGGTTGAAGATGAATGTTATAGCAAGTGTAGTATGTGAATTAAGTGTTTTGGATTGATTTTTATGATGTTAGATGAGTGTGTATTAAAGGAAAATGATTGAGTGTGTGTGTTGCCATTTTTTTGACTAATTGTTCAAGTGAAGATCTTGATTAAATTTTGGCTGATTTCTTGACTAAATTGGGTGCTTATTGGTGTAGAAATGGTATTGGAATGATAGGAGTATAGTTAGGTTGAGAATCTGAAAAATTGGATTTGTATATGTTTCAATTTTTTGGTCATAACTTTGTATATGGTTATGCTATTGAGATGTGGTTTGGCTTGAATTAAACTTGAGAAGTTTGGCTAGAATTATTATGGAGGAAGTTCTGTCCAATTGTGCCTTGAAGGATTCTGAATTTTACCTTGAATGTGGGCAATATGTGCTGGATGTGTTCATGATTCTAACAGTGAAGATTTCTGACTTGAAAATTTGGGGAATTTTTCTGGGCTAACGTTGACAGATTTTATGAAATTGGTCTTCATGAAAGTTTAATATTTTCTAGTTATCTTTCTATCGCCACTAAGTATGACATTTTTCAATTTTGAGGTTGAAAGTTATGACCTGTTAACTTTCATATGGTAATTCATGTATTAATGTGTTTTGTGTGTAAATGTCCTTAAGTGTATAGGTTTTGTGATTATTGTGTTTTGAAGCCACTTCAGGACTGTTATTGTTTAAATTTTCTCAAGTGATCTTAGGGAAAGTTTTGGAGGAATGTCTTAGCTTTGTAATGATGTATCATATGCTATTTTTGGATGTAAGACTTGTAAGTTAAGGATTTTGAAAGTTTGGATATGGTTTAGGTGACATGTTGATTTAACAGTCTTTAACAGGGCAGCCACAATCATGGGAGAATTTGACATAGTTAGAGGTGGAATTTGTTTCTAAGTCCATGATAATTGTAGCATGTTTTCTGATTTTTTCATTGATATAAATTATGGATTTTTTGGACAATAGGATAGGAAGTTATGAGTTTGAGAAGATTGTGGTACTATTAGGATGACATATGCAGGGCAAAAATTTTGATTGAGATTTTGACCCATTTAGAGGTTGAATTTGCTTTCCAGTTGTTCATGAAAGTTGTATAATATGTTCGGATATTTCTTTTTATATAATACTTGGAATTTTTGGCAAAGGGAATGGGAAGATATGATTTTTCGAAGAATGTTGTACTGCTTTGGAAAATTGTGATTAGGCAGAAAATTTGATTGAATTTTTCACACCCTTAGGGATGAAATTGGTTTGTGAGTCCTTGAAGGAACTTATAGGGTTTTCTGTGACCTTTCTAATGAGACCTCATTTGTGATTTTTGGACACTTGTGTGAAAAGATAGGTTTTGTTAAAGAAGAGAGGGAAATAGGTGCAAATGTGACTTTCTTTGAATTGTAACTTTTTGTTCTAATTTAATCCTTTTGCCATTCTTTTGTGTATAATTTTGTCATCTAACCTCCGATTGACTCAATTTTTGAGGCGTCAGATTTTTAAGTCATTTAATTACTCCCCATGAGAATTTGTGAATTTTTAGAGATGAAATTGAAGTGGATTGAGTAGGTCAAAGTTAGAAGACTGAATAATTATTTTCTTGGTCCGTGTTTTAGCGATAATTGGACCTATAAAGGTCCTAATTGAACGATTTTGGTGTCTTTGGACTTCTAATATTTAGAGAAAAGTTTTGTGATGAACATTTATGGAATAATACGGGGAATGACACGAACATGCATTGTACACATTTTAATTTCTCCATGTGCATTATTAAACATTTCTGATTGTATACCTGGAAATAATTGTGTATTTTAACTGTTATAGAGGCGCATTTGGAACGTCAACCTACAGACGTTACCGAGACTTCCAGGCATTAGCTTTGGAAGCTATTGGTGAGTGACCTAGATGGTTCTCTCAATTAATATTTGCTTAGAGTACTGTGGTGAATAATGGTGGGTTTGTGAATTGTTTCTGATTGTGGATACCGGACAGAAGGTCCGATGTATTGGGGAGCTATGACATAGAAGTGCTACTTGTTTGTGAATTTGTGAACTACTTGCTCGAGATGTGATAATTTGTGACACATGTGTTGATTGTGACATATATACTGCTTCATTATGACATGTATGATTAGTTAATGACAGTTATGACTGGAGCAGCCACCGAGAGCTAGAAGCTCAATGCATTTGGGCCTCGAGCCCCACAGTGATTCAGAGCCATAGGCTCAATGATTAATGCGCCCATATTGGGACATTTTAGGCACTCGGTCACAACACTGTAATAAATGGGAAAAGTGTCACATGTGCATTTCATATGCATTTGCTTACATATATTTCATTGAGTGAAAGGCAAAATGCCTTATACTTAAGTGACAATCATGTGGTACTTCTGATGTATGTGGATGTATGTGAAATTATGAAATAACTGTGATATGCTTGATTGTTGCATGAATTGAGTGAACCATCGATGATGGTTACCTCACTGAGTTCGCAAACTCACCTAAAATTGCAACATATTTTTCAGAACCGAGTGTTGGACCCCGAATTATTTGTATGATGTCATTAAGCATGAATTGTGTTAATTATGTGATTAAGGCTTAGTTTGATTTAAATTGAGAGTGTTAGTGGATAATTGAGATTTATTTGAGTTAATGTGGTTTAAATAGGAATTTAAGGGTAAGAATGTATGAGGACATTTTGGGAAGATTGCTTAAGTTGGTTAGGCTAAGGCTTATTTAGGAGGGCATTTTAATCCTTGTGGTTCCTTTTAGGCTTAAGAAAAGAAAGAATTAGAAAGAAAGAAAGGGAAAGGAAAGAAAGAAGAGAAAAGAGAGGGAAGAGTGTCGTAGCTTGAGGAAGAAGAGAAGATTCAATTCTTGTGGATTTTTGACAAATTTGAGGCAATTCCCTGGTAAGTATGAGTTCATTCCTTTGTGTTGTAGCTAGATTAAACCTTAAGATGAAGTGAATATGTAAGAATCGGTGATTTAGGATTTTGGGGAAAAATGGTTAAAAATCCTTGGGTTGTTGAGTTTATGATGGATTGGAAGGTTAGAATGGGTTAGAAGTGTAGTAGAGGACTTGATCTATTGTTTAGAGGTGTTGTTTTTGCAAACGGGAAGGATTCAAGTGTGAAAATGGTAGAAAGTCGGGTTTCGGAGTCGTTCTCCAGGCCCGCACGTCGCGACGTACAAATTTACAGCTGTCGCAACGTGCGGAGGCGTGGTCTTCGCCATGGCGCTGCTTTTCAGTGTGCACTGCCTTGGCGAAGCGTGGTTGTTCGCCACGACGAGCGTGGCTTCGTCATGATGAGTGAAGTTTTCGTCATGGCGTATACCATTTCTAAAGAAATATGAAGTTTGGTATTTTGGGCATATCTTTTGCGATAGATGTCCAAATGAGGTGATTTTGGATTCGTTATGATCTAGAGATAAAGGACTACAAGTTTTATGAAGAAGGGAAATTCGGTAATTGCCTCTTAGGATTCGGGGAATTAGATGGAAGTCGAGCGTAGATTGTTAGTGTTAGCGTTTTCATTTTGCGAAGCTGATTGAATATTTCTTTTGACTGTTATTGATTTGTGACTTGGTTTGCTATAGGAAACCAAGCCGACCTGATTCCATCGCAAGAGGAAGGATAGAAGTGAGTCGGATACTCAACGATATTAGGTGGGTAATGTACTTATAGTTGTTGTGTGATTAGGCAAATTCTTGCCTATGTGTCAATATATGTTATATGTTATGTATGTGTAAATAGATAATTTTGGTTTCATATACCTTGAAAGAAGCATGAGAATATGAGTATGAGCATGTTATGCCTCGACTTCGGTCATGGCATTTTGAATAAATGAGAAGCATGAAAACATACCATTTGACAAAATGATTCTGAGCATGATTATGTGCTTTTGTTTGGGTGAGAGTGGAACCATTTCGTTCGTCACGTGTACGTCGACAAGAGCCTTCTCCCGGCTGCCCGTTTGTGGCCTATGAGCTCCGAATGGACTCATTTCGTTCAGGGTTTAAACTTTGGTTTCTCCCTTTTGTTTTCATGGAACCCTCGAACCATTGTAATGTGCATTGCATATGCGAATTATTCATTGTGAAGCATACTTTGTGACATATTTGTGAGTTGAATTAACTATGCTAATTGCGTGTATTATTGGCATAGCATGTAAGAGCTAGAATTGATGTAAGCACATATATAATATATATATACATTCATATGCCTGAATTTGTGCTAGTTGCCGATGGCTATAATTATATTAGCCACTGAGTTGCGTAGCTCAACCCATTATTTTTCATCCTCAGGTGCAATTCAGGACATCAGTTGATCCTTGCCAGGCATCGAAGAACCCCGTAGTAGTTAGAGATCATTGTATTAAGTTAGTATTTTAGCTGGCCCTCCGAGCATGTCATCATGGAGCATATTTCATGTATTTTGGATTTAGACTTATTTGTATTATGTATGGTTGATAACACTTGTTGAACTTCTTTTGGATTGTAATGGCATGAAGCCCTTGGTTTATGGGGTATTTATTGCATAGTTCGAATGATTGGGTGTATGATATTCGTGTGTAAAATTTTTGCATGTGCGAATCGACTTTTGTATGGATGTTGGGATCGGGTCCGATGTTTCGGGTAGCCCGTCGCAGGCGCAACCCGAGGAGCCACCTCGGGATCAGGATTCCGGGGCCCGGGCCCAACATGTTTGATATCAAAGCTTTAGGTTTGGGTGTCCTCGGCTTAGAATGCATAATAGGATGAATTGTGTGATATATGATTATTTGTTGCATTTGATTGCTTGAATATCATACATACATGTAGACCGTACGATTGACATATAACTAATTCTTAGTGTTCACCTTTGAAAGAGTACGATGCCACCTCGTAGAAGGACACGAGGAGTCCTGCAAGGATCTGTTGCACCTGACTCTCCAACCTAGAGAGAGGATCGATGAGTCAATAGCCCTCTGGGATGCCGAGGCTTCAGAAGGTTAAGCGGTGAGCCCATGCCGCCATGATCTCGAGTCGCCGGTTCTGCAGGAGCCAGTGCCTCCGCTGGATTCGAGGTTGTTCCAGGCGTTCACTTAGGCATTTGTTCAGGCTATGGGTCAGATGCCACAGCCTTCTGCTTTAGCCCCAGCTCAGAAGGGGAGACGGTTTGATAGGTTGAGGAAGTATGGAGTAGTTGACTTCTATGGGACAGCAGATCCAGAAGAAGCCAAGACTTGGTTGAGAAAGACTGAGAGAGTGCTGGATCAGATGGACTGTGAGGATGATGAGAGAGTTGTTTATGCTGCAAGTTTGCTTTAGGGAGATGCTCTGCATTGGTGGGAGACTGTGCCTAGGAGTCGGATGAGACCCGTAGGGTTGTCATGGTAGAACTTCTTGGCTGCTTTTAAGAAGAAGTATTTGTCTGAGGTTTACATTCAGCAGAAGCAGAGGGAGTTCTCGGCCTCACCGAGGAGATGACAGTTGGTGAGTATGGCTCGGTTCACTCGGCATGCAGGTATGCTTTAGATCTGATCTTCGAGTGAGGTCCGCTAGATGTCACGGTTTGAGTCGGGTTTGCACTTTGCTATTAGAGAGAAGGTGATAGTGCAGAATTTTTGTGACTTCTAGCAGTTAGTTGAGGCAGCTTTGAGGGTGGAAAATATAGAGAATATCAAAAGTACAGTGAACAAGAAGAGAAAGGGCAGAGAGCAGTTCAGGAGGGGAGGTAGCACTAGTACTCCTATGCTAGACAGGAGTGTTAGGGGCGTCCCTGTTCAGTATGAGGAGAGGAGCAGTGGTGCTAGTCTACCAAGACCGATGAGGACTTCTACTATTTCTCACCAAGCCTCGACGGTGGGCGGCAGTAGAAGGGGAGATGGGGACAAGTCATCCGTCCATAAGTGTGAGCACTGAGGCAATTTCCATGGTGGAGAGTGTTACCGATTGACGGGAGCATGTTTCAATTGTGGACAGAAAGGACACAGGGCCAGAGAGTGTCCTCAGCCGTCCAGGAGAGAGGGATCTCAGATGCAAGCTTCCAGGAGGACAAAGACTGTGGGTCTGATTGAGCCAAGTTTATATTATAAATTGGCTGCATTTTCATAGCTGCTTATGCATGTATTGACTCCTGATTGATGATTTTTGTGCTTAAATTGGTTCCTCATACTGAGTTCTTTCAATTCTCAATTTGTTAGTAAATTGTTATGATTTGATACTTATTTTTCCATAGTTTTTATTGGGACAATTGATATTGCAAATTGTTGTTATTATTTTGTTGCAGGAATAAAGGAGTCAACGTAGGAAGTCAACAGTCCTTCCGCACGTCAGCAACCCATGGCATCTCACACGACGCGGGCGAGCACACTTCAGATGCCGCGACGCACGGCGATGTACACGACGCGACGAAAGCGTATTTAGTGCACACGTCGCGATGAATGTAATTCATTTATCTTATTCGTCATGACGTATGAGCGGATACCCGACCTGCTTATGGAAAGTTCATCTCACTGCTCCAACCGGGCCCATGATTCATCATATAAGACTTGCTATTTTTAGGTCATCGAGACTTTTGTCACGAGATTTTTGGAATCTGAGACGGCTTGAACGCAGACTCGGAAGGAGAAGACCTTCACATTTTCAAGATCGCCTACCATCATCACCACAGCCGCCATCATCACCGCCATCGCCTTCTCGCAAACATGAGCCTCGCTCATTCTCCAAGATCCGAGGGATCTACCGAGTCACGCGTAGCTGCCAACCTTCCTCTTGAAGATGTAGCAATGGCTTGAGTTTACAGAGCTTCAAGGGAGTAATCACATAGTATCGAAGTCTAGTATATTTGTGTAAACTTCGAGTTAGAGGATTGCATCGATATATTTAGATTAGCATTGTTATAGTTTAACCGTGTGTTGATAATATGTTGAAATTTGGACAAGTGATTTGTAGAATGTTTTGTGCTTAATATATGATAGTTTCATATATGTCATTGGATACCGTGATTTACGGTTTTAATCATTTAGTTGTGTTTGATTGAGATTGTTGTGTTTTACTCATTCGACCAATTGCATTTGCTTGTCCAATTGTCACACTAGGTTTTAACAAAGATTTAAATGATGGAGTTCATTAATTAAATCTTTTGACCTAAAGAGTCCTTAGGTTGATCTTTCAAACTTAGTGGATTGTATCCCCGAAAACCATTTTTGAACCTGTGATAGCTCGAGCCTCATTTTCAAGAGGATTTTATCAATTTGATTTTATCCGATTCTTTGTTTATTGCATTATTTCAAAAATCCCAAAATATTCTTTTATACTTTTGTTAAATTTTAATTACTTTACCGTTTCGACCAAATTACTAAAAACCCCGCTTATCAACTTCGATTGCAATTTTTGACAATTAGGCTAGATTAGACCATTTTCATTTAGTTCCAATTAATGAGACGACCCGAGGTTGCATCCTACAACGCAATCTTGGAATTTATTCTATTTGACCGGTTTCAAGGATCGATCGAAGATCGCATCGACGTAACCGCTGATCAAATTGGCGCCGTTGCCGGGGAACCTAGTAATTGGTTTACCATCGGATAGCCATTGTCATTTTTGACTTGTCGTTGATAATAGGAATCATTGTTTTGTTTGCATTTAGTATAGTTTAATTTTTACACTTGTTGATAGTATAGGTTTGATTTCCTTTTGCACACGCATACGTCATACTTTGATTTTGTCTCTTATTTTTCACATCTCTCATATACACACTCATACATCCATACTCTCGCATTCATCGCATTTCACTTTTATCTGATCTTGTGTGACTGTGAGCATTTTTTTTACCATTCTTTTGTTTGTGGATTGCTTTTTGGTGCATGCCCAGGAGAGGTAAACTTGTTCATTTCTATCCTGAAGTTGAGAGACATTTGAGGAGACTTAGGAAAGAAAGGAAAGAACAAGAGAGAAGGAGAGTAGTTGAGCGAGATAGTGAGAACATGGCTGAGAATCCTAATATTTACCCAATCCTCGATTATCCTGCTCACCAACCTAGAAATGGAACTAATGGAGGAAATGGTGAGCATGAGAGAGAGTGAGAGAACAATGAGAATCAACGACGTGAGACCATTAGGGAGGCAACAACATCTGATGTGCATTATGATCCATTTACCGCTTGCCCTAATTTTGATGTTAATTTTGAGATTAAAGGCTTATTGATTAATTCTTCCTAAATTTCATGGTTTGGCAGAGAGGATCCATATATGCACCTACTGTGCTTTGACAATGATCTGCCAGAGTATGAAGCCAAAGTGGGAGCTACTTTGGATCAAGTACTTTGAAGGTGTTTCATTTGTCTTGGAAGGAAAGCACGAGAGTGGTATATGAGTCTTCCGAGGCATATGGCCAATGCTTACTATAGTGGGCTAATCTGAGGAAGGCCTTTCGAGAAATACTTTCCAGCTTCCAGACATCTTCCATGAGGAAGGAGATTTATTCACTCCGCCAGATTATGATGAGTCATTGTATGACTATTGGAACCGCTTTCCATACCTTCTTTCTAGATGCCCCATCACCAGATTCCTCGATGAGCAATTGGTGCGATTACTTTTATGATGGGTTGAAGAGCCGGAGAAGGGTATGTTAGATGTCGATCCTGAGGATCTTTGATTGACCTCACAGCCTTGGAAGCATGGATTTGATCAAGAAGATGGCTTTAAACCATCGCCAGACATGCGTTGTCGAGATCAAAGAGGAGTGCATGAGTTGGGAGCCTTGACGGCTCAAGCTAAAAGAATGGAGAGCCTAGAGTCGAAAGTGGATATCCATCTTTCGACCATCTTTGGAGAGTCGGATATCATCACAGCTATCTTGCATCAATGCTGAGCAGAAGAATTTGAATGTACAATGCTCTACTTCTTCAACAGAGCTTACCGCACCTAGTTGTGAAAATTGTGGGTCGGTAATGCATATTTCAGCGCTTGCCCTGTAGATATGAGGAAGTCTCTGCAATGTATCAAGGCAGTGCGTAATTATAAATGGGACCCATACTCCAACACCTACAATGAGGGATGGAAATCCAATCCGAGATTCAGTTGGAGGAATGAGGAGAACAGAGCTCAAGGTAGATTTTCACAAGGAGGAGGAGCTGGCACTTCCACTAGCCAGTTCCCCAATCAACAGCAAGCCCTGGTAGTCCCACCAAAGGAGGATACCAATCAGTTGCTCCACAGTATGATGACCTTGATGAAGGAAGAGAGGGATTCTAATGCTAACCAATTTAATGTAATTGCTTCTTTGATTCAACAGGATTCCTCAAAGACTGCTGCCAGATTCAATGCCTTGGAGAAGAGGATGGAGCAATGGGAGACCAAGGGAGAACATCAATTCTATGTCACCTGGGTTGTTCAACAACATGAAGTAAAATCAGGCTAAAAAGTAAGTGGAACCATTCCTTCCAATATCGTGATGAACTCAAGAGTCTTAATGCCATTGCCTCGTGGAGTGGAAAGCAAGTGAGGTTCAAGCCTCAAGATGAAGATGAGCCATGTGAGGACGAGATTGATAGTGAGCCAGTACCTCCAACAAGGATAATGAGATCAGAAATTGCCAGAGAGGAGGACCTACTGAAAGAAAGGAAGAGACTCACAACAACTGAGAAGGAAACAACTCCAAGAGATTCTAAAGAGAAAGCAGGAAGTGGAGAGTCAAGTAAGCAAGTAGGTAAAGGTAAGAAGGTAAGTATTCAGGACCTTCCTTTTCCCAATTCATATTTAATGAGTAAGCGCTTAAATGAGAAACAACATGAGAAAGAAATCATTGATTTGTTTGGGAAAGTGGAAGTGAATGTCCCTTTACTTGACTTGGTGAAGAGAGTTCCGCCACGCTAAATATTTAAAGGATTTGTGCACAAACAAGAGAAAGTTTAGGTAACGAGAGAGTCAGTGTAAGTTCAAATGTGTTCGCATTGTTTAAGCCCCAAATTCCAGCTAATGTCAAGATCCTAGATCGCTCACTATCCCTTGTTTTATAGGAAAAGTGACTATCTGCAGAGCATTATTAGATTTAGGGGCTGCCATTAATTTGATGCCTAAGTCGGCTTATGAGGCCTTAGGAGTGAAAAGTATTAAGCCTACATCTGTTGTCCTCCAGCTATCGATAGATCCTTTAGGCATCCAGCTGGTATCATTGAGGATATCTTAGTCCAAAGTTAAAGGGTTAGTATTTCCTCGCTAATTTTTATGTTTTGACATGTCCTCAAGTCAGGCAGATACTTCCTTAATTGGGTGACCTTTCATGTAACAGCGTGCACAATGATTAGTATGATGAAGGAAAGATCACCATGGAGGTGGGTGACCAACAGTGAGCTTTAATATGTATGAGGCCATGAAGCACCCACATGAGGATTATTCACTTTGGGTGTGAACATGATTGATTTAGTGAAGAAAATGCCTGCCAGAAATATGGGTCACAAAAGATTCTTTGAATTTAGATTACATTCACTGACCTGGAAAAAGGCCTTCTCGCTCATGTTTCAGGAAGCAGAGGATTAGCCACGATCACCCACAAGGAGCCGAACTCAATGCCGAAGAACGAGGGAGTGATCTCTTTCTCTTGAACTCATAAATTAACTCCTTCCATCAGAAACCCATCGAGCTTGAGCTCTGCCTCTCCCTCCAACCCTAAAGTATGCTTTTCTCGAGTCCGATGAGCGACACTGTAATAATTTCTAGCACCTTGTCCCACATCAAGAAGAGAGACTCATGAATGTTCGAGGAAACACAAGAGAGCTATAGGGTGGACTTTAGTAGACATACCGCATTAGCCCAGCCATTTGCACACACAGATCTTACCGAGTGAAGGGTCAAAATCGATGAGGCAACCTCAAAGAAGACTTAACCCACTTATCTTAGATGTTGTGAAGAAAGAAATAACGAAGTTGTTGAGTGTGGATAATATATCCCATTTCGATAGTGAGTGGGTTAGTCCAATTCATGTAGGCCTAAAAAGAGTGGAATAACAAGGGTCAAAAATGATAGGATGAGCTTATTCCTACCAGGTGCAAAATTCATGGCTTGTGCATAGATTACAGACGATTAAATGATGCCACCGTAAAAGACCATTTCTCTTCCCTTTATTGATCAAATGCTTCGAGCTGTTGCAGTAAGTCACATTATCTGTTTTTGATGGTTTCTCCGATACTTTCAAGTACCCATTGCACCAGAGGACCAAGACAAAACCACATTTACATGTCCTTTGTCACCTTTGCATATCGGCGATGCCTTTGGGTTTATGTAATGCCCAGAACTTTCCAACGCTGTGTGATGGCTGCTTCGTGAATTTTTAAGGAAATGGAAGTGTTTATGGATGATTTCATCGTGATATGGTGATTCTTTTGATGCTTGCTTATCTAGTCTTGTAAAAGTTTTATACAGATGCATTGAAAAGAATTTGATTTTGAACTTGAGAAATGTCATTTCATGGTCAATGAAGGTATTGTGCTTCGTCATTTAATTTCTAGCAAGTGGATTGAGGTGGATAAAGCTAAGATTGAGGTTATATCTTCTTTGCCTCGAACTTTACTTGTATTCGTGATATACGCTCATTTTGGGTCACGCAGATTTTACAGCGCTTCATTAAGGATTTCAGCAAAATTGCTACCTCTTTCCAAGCTTTTGCAAAAGATGAAAAGTTTGACTTTGATGATTCTTGCAAGAGTGCTTTAATATGCTGAAATCAAAACTCATTTCTCCACCTATTCTAGTTGCTTCCCGATTGAATTTACCTTTTGAGCTTTCATGATGCATCTAATTGTGCCAGAGGGCACGTCAGCCAATGAGAGGAGAGATTACCAAGAGTTATCAGACACGCCTCAAAGACACCGGATCCATTTCAGATCAATTATACAACCAATCGAAAAGAGCTGCTTGCAGTAGTTTTGGTTTAGAAAATTTAGGCAATATCTCGCTGAACTCTCATGTAACCATTTTACCGATCATGCACTGCTCGATATCTCCTTAAGAAACCACAATCAAAGCCTAGGTTGATACGGTGGGTATTGTTGCTCCAAGAATTTGATATCGAGATTAAGGATCGCGGGGCAAGAAACCACGGCTGATCATTTGAGCAAAGCTACCCAATGACACATGTGGAGTGGATTCTATGACCTTACTTGTGATTCATTTCCGATTCGGTCCTATGTGCTTCAATTGTTCAAGAACCTTGATATGCTCATATTGTTAACTACCTAATATCTCGACTCGACTCCTCCGCTTATGTCTCGTGCACAAGCTCGTAAGCTTAAGAGTGAAGCTCGACATTACATTTGGGATGCCCTTTTTTGTGGAGGATGCAAAGGACCAAGTGATCGAAGATGTGTTCCTCATGAAGAACATGATGAAATAATCTCGCTTGTCATTCAATGGTTTGTGGTGGGCATTTTAGTGCAAGGAAAACATCTAGGAAAATCCTCGAGTCTAGTTTTTATTGGCCTACACTTTTTAAGGATTCATTTAACTTTTTCGGTCATGTGATAAATGTCAACGATTTGGAGGATTAGGTAAACCACATGAAATGCCACAACAACTCTCTTATTTTGTGAAATCTTTGATGTTTGGGGAATCGATTTCATGGGCCCATTTCTCCATCTTTTGGCTTTTGTGTATATCCTTTTAGCTGTTGATTATGTGTTCAGTGGATAGAGGCCATCCCCACTAGAAAAGATGATGCCCAAGCCGTGTCTAGATTTCTTAAGTCCAACATTTTTGTCGCTTTTGGTATACCAAGAGCATGGTGAGTGATGGGGAACCCATTTTTGTAATAGAGTCATTGATAACTTATTTTTGAAATTTGGGGTCACTCACAAAGTCTCCACCGCATATCACCCACAAATCAATGGACAAGTTGAAGTTTCAAATGAGAGGTGAAGCACATTTGGAGAAAATTGTAAAGCCATCAAAGAAGGATTGAGCCTTCACCGAGGAAGCACTTTGGGCATATCGGACTGCATATAAATCCCCAATAGGTATGTCCCTCACTGCTTGATTTATGGAAAGGCTTGCCATTTACCAGTAGAATTGGAGCACAAAGCATATTGGGCAATCAAACAATGCAACATGGACTTGGAATCTTCCGAATGGAGAGGAAGTTGCAACTTCAAGAGCTTGAGGAATTAAGGTTGGAGGCATATGAGCATGCACGACTCTACAAAGAAAATCCAAATTGATGCATGACAAGATCATTCGTAGAAAAAGTTTCAAAAGGAGATAAAGTCCTGTTATTCAAAGCTCGCTTCACTTTCAAACATCGGACTTTTAATACTGCTGGGAGGGACCATACTTGGTCACAAAGTGCACAACTTGGTATGGTAGAGCTTTTACACGAGGAGACCGAACCCGACTTAAGGTCAATGGCCATCTTTGAAGTTCTACTATGAGAACCGTAAATCACCGTGAATATCAGTGTTTTCCGCCTCCTTGCTTGTTTTTTTCTTTTTTGTGTTTCGCACTTATTTTTTTTGTAGTCCTAGATATATAGCTTCCTTTGTTTTCTTTTCATTTTCCTATCATCCTTTCTGTCCCTTCATCGCTTCTAAGAAATTGTGTTTCATTACACTTCATTGAGGACAATGTGTTTCAAGTGTGGGGAGTTGTTTCTATTTATTTTCACATTGCATGACCGTTGATATTATATTGTTGTCCAATTGGTGCTTCTCGCGATAAACTTGTTGTATTTTCTGTCATTTCATTTTTCGCCATGACGAGTGTCCATACGTCGGCTAAGCTGCTCTTCAATTTGGTATACGTCGCGACGTCATCCTTGCTACGTCAGCGACGTCCATATCGCCTCGACGCCTGCTTTCTACACGTCACGACGCATATACTCATGCATGAATGATTCTATGCTTAATTTTCCACTCATTTCAAATTTTTCAGACCGACTTTTGTGGCTTTTGTTTTCAAAGCTTTACTAGTTTCAAACGATGCTTGAGTTTTGAAAACACCTTCCATTCTTTTAATGATAATTGACTTGACAAAATCTTGCTTTCAACGCTTTCAATACAAAGTAAATGAAAGCATGCTAACAAAGTGACATTTTAAGTTTTGAGACTTGAGATTGTTCATTGAGATTACCCTCAGGAAGGATATTTGAGCCCAAAATTTTCATTCTATCTTGTGTGCATCTTCTTATTTCATTTTCTCCGTAACTTGTTTTAATTTTACTAAGCTTAATGAACTGGATTTTTCATGGATGTGATAGAGGGCTTCTTTCTTAAACCCATTTTCCAAACACCGCCCCTTGCACATTTATCCCTTCATAGCCCCTTTGAGCCTTCCTGCTATGAGCATTTGCATTCATACCTTTGTGGTGTCATTGGTTATGTTGCTTATTTCAAAATAATATGTCAAAAAAAATTGATGATGAATTTTGTTTTCGAAAGAGACAATGTCTCTAAAATGTCCAATAAAAAAAGAGAAAAAAGAGCAAAAGCGAAGAAAAGAGAAAGAAAGAAAAGAATAATGTTGCATTCTTATGCAATTGTTTAGTTTGAATTCTACAGATGACATCAGCTCATATTTAGTGCATATGCTCATATTTTCTTTCTTTGCTCTACCCATTCATTTAGCCTTCCATACATTACAACCCTCAAAGTCCTCTTGATCTTCAAAATGATAGTTCTTGTGGAGAAATAGAATTGACATGCTTCATGGTAGGAGGTGGATTAAGTAGATTGAGAGAAAATATCCCTGACACAAGTGAGTGAAAGTGCAAACACTATACCTCGAGTGCTTCTCTTTGTTCAATCTCTTGTACTGGATTCTTTCAATGTTTATTTTAGTAGCACTCTTTCATTTTGCTTTGGTTGAATTTCGAGGAAGTAACTGCGCCAATTTCCTTTTATTGTTTTGAGCATAGGTAGATTTTTTTTCTCTTGCACTCTTTTGACTCTTGTAAAACTTTGTCCAGAGTACAAAGGTCAAGTGTGGGAATTTGATTGAGCCAAGTTTATATTATAAATTGGCTGCATTTTCATAGCTACTTATGCATGTATTGACTCGATTGATGATTTTGTGCTTAAATTGGTTCCTCATATCGAAGTTCTTTCAATTTCAATTTGTCAAGAATTGTCATGATTTGATACTTATTTTTCCATAGTTTTTATTGGGACAATTGATATCGCTAATTGTTGTTATTTTTTTGCAGCAGAACAAAGGAGTCAACGAGAAGTCAACAGCCCTTCCGCGACGCTATGACGCATGGCATTTCACACGACGTGGCGAAAGCACACTCCGCGACGTCGCGACGCGCACGGCGATGTACACGACGCGACGAAAGCGTATCGAGTGCACACGTCCGCGATGAATGTAATTCATTTATCTTATTCTTCATGACGTATGAGCGGATAACCACCTCGTTTATGGAAAGTTCATCTCACTGCTCCAACCCGTCCGTGATCCATCATATAAGACTTGCTATTTTTAGGTCATCGAGACTTTTGTCGTAGATTTTTAGAATACGTAAACGGCTTGAATGCGACTCGAAGGAGAAGACCTTCACATTTTCAAGATCGCCACCATCATCACCACATACGCCATCATCACCACAATCGCCATCATCACCGCCATCGCCTTCTCGCAAACATGAGCCTCATTCATTCTCCAAGATCCGAGGGATCTACCGGAGTCACGCGAAGCTAAGCCAACCTTCCTTCAAGATGTAGCAATGGCTTGAGTTTACAGAGCTTCAAGGGAGTAATCACTTAGTATCCAAGTCTAGTATATTTGTGTAAACTTCGAGTTAGAGGATTGCATTGATATATTTAGATTAGCATTGTTATAGTTTAACCGCAGGTTGATACTATGTTGAAATTTGGACAAGTGATTTGTAGAATGTTTGCGCTTAATATATGATAGTTTCATATATGTCATTGGATAACGATTTACGGTTTTAATCATTTAGTTGTGTTTGATTGAGATTATTGTGTTTTACTCATTTGACCAATTGCATTTGCTTGTCCAATTGTCACACTAAGGTTTTTAACAAATATTTAAATGATGGAGTTCATTAATTAAATTCGACCTAAAGAGTCCTTTTTAGGTTGATCTTTTCAAACTTAAGTGGATTGTATCCCCGAAACCATTTTTGAACTGTGATAGCCTCGAGCCTCATTTTCAAGAGAATTTTATCAATTTGATTTTATCCAATTCTTTATTTATTGCATTATTTCAAAAATCCCAAAATATTCTTTTTATACTTTTGTTAAATTTTTATTACTTTACTGGCTTCAATTAAATTACCAAAACCCCGCTTATCAACTTCGATTGCAATTTTTGACATTTAGGCTAGATTAGACCATTTCATTTGGTTCCAATTAAGTGAGACGCACCCGAGGTTGCATCCTACACTACAATCTTGAATTTATTCTATTTGACGGCTTCAAGGATCGATCGAAGATCGCATCGATGTAATCCCGGATCGTGGTCAAAGGATTGCAAATGTATGGGTAGTTCTCGATGCAGCTTAAGAGAGTGAGTCTTCCGTGTTGACCCAAGGAGTAGGCACCGGCTAGTGTTTGCAATGATTCGGGAGGATGCGAGGTCGCCTTCCATGTCAGTCACTAGTATGGCTAGATTATTCACGATGATGTGCTTGTTTTGATCGATCCAGTTCTACTCACTCATTTGTTTCACGAGTAGACCCTGTGTGATATGATCAGGAGCCCATTGATACTTCGCTGATAGTAAGCATCTCGATCGGCCAAGACATTGTGATTAGTCAAGCATATAGAGGTTGTGAGCTTTGTATTGGTGGAGCACTGCTGGTGGTAGATTATGGGAGGATTGGATGTGATTGTGGGTATGGATACGTTGCAGAAGTACAATGCCCATTTGGATTGTAATCAAAAGACAGTGGAATTTGATTTGGGTGATGGCAGAAGAGTGGTGTTTGTTTGGGGATGTAAAAGCGCCCACCTGAATTGTTTCAAGATCGACAAGATAAATGATGATGAGGAAGGGTTGTGAGGCATTTTTGGCCTATGTGGTGGACACCAGGGAAGATAGAGGGGAACTGGAGGATATTCCAGTGGTCAAGGAATTCTCGAATGTCTTTCTCGAGGAGTTGCCAGGACTACCGCCAACTACGAAAATTGAGTTTCCCATTGAGCTTCTTTCAGGTACTGCACCGATTTCAATTCTGCCCTACCGGATGGCTCCAGCGGAATTGAAAGAGCTTAAGGAGCAGTTAGAGGAGATGTTGGAGAAAGGGTACGTTAGACCGAGTTCTTCACCTTGGGGAGCTCCGTCCTATTTATGAAGAAGAAAGATGGCTCGCTGAGGATGTGTGGACTATAGGAAGTCAATCAGTCATCAGGAAGAACAAGTATCCGCTTCCTCGCATTGATGATCTGCTTGATCAATTGCACGGGCAAAGTCTTCTAAGATAGACTTGAGATCGGGTTACCATCGCTTGAGGATTAAGGAGTTGATGTGCCAAGATCGCTGTCAGACTCGGTATAGGCATTTTAAGTTTCGGTTATGCCTTTCGGATTGATGAATGCCCGCAGCTTTTATGGATTTGATGAATTGGGTTTTAAGCCATTCTCGACCAATTTATCATTGTCTTTATTGATTATATATTGGTTTATTCCAAGAGTGATCAGGAGCATGAAGAGCATTTGAGGATTTCTTTGAGACTTTAAGGAGGAATGAGCTGTATGCCAAATTTGATAAATGTGAATTTTGGCCGAGGGAAGTTGCATTTCGACATGTGATTTCGTAATGTGGAGTGCATGTGGATCCAAAGAAGATAAGTTGTGGTGAATTGGGAAGCCCCAAGAATGTAGTAAGTGAGGAGTTTTCTGGTTTGACGTGTTACTACAGGAGGTTTGTGGAGGATTCTATGATATCCGCCTCGATGACGGTTGTTGAGAAAGTTAGAAGTTTGTTTGAGGAGGATGAGTGTCGAGAGCTTGAGGAGCTCAAGCACAGATTGACGAGTGCTCCGATTCTGGTTTTTCCTTATGGAGATGAGGGCTATACTGTGTATAGTGATGCTTTGAGGAAGGGTCTTGGCTGTGTTTTGATGCAGGGAGATCGGGTGATTGCTTATGCTTCGAGGCAGTTGAAGCCGTATGAGTTGAATTATCCGACGATGATTTGAGTTAGCAATGTGATCTTTCGCTCAAGATTTGGAGGCATTATCAGATGGAGTTCGGGACGAGGATCTTTACTGATCACAAGAGCCTCAAGTACTTATTGAGCCGTATGAACTGAATTTGAGGCGAGAAGGTGGATTGAATTGCTTAAGTATTATAATTGCTGATTGAGTATCATTCGCAAGGCCAATGTAGTGGCGGATGCTTCGAGTAGAAGTCTTCGATTGCTCATGTCAAACAGCTTTATCTTCCTTTATTGGAAGAGATGGCTGCTTAAGATAAGATTGAAGGAAGAGCCGGATTGTCTTTTTGGCTAATTTTCGAGTGAGACCAATGCTAAGGAAAAGGTTAGGAAATTGCGGTGCACAAGATGCTGATTTGAGTAAGCTCGAGAGGAAATTCGAATGGCAAGATTTCAGATAGAGGTGAGGATGACGGTCGATGACAAAGGCAATAAGTCGGTATTCCAGATGTGCGTGTAGTTATGATGGGATTCGATGAGGCACATCAGAAGCCCCTCATCAGTAGGGTACATATCGAGAAACCCAAGGTCGCCCGACACGTATCCCACAATAAAGGTTCACTACAGAAAATTTCTATCAATATCCACATGGCATCGCGGTAATTAAAACACAATGTATGTAAATCAGTAAATTAACATCCAAAATAATTTCATCCTGATACAAGAATCCAATGTCGTAATAGACAAGTCTATCGCCTCATAACAAAACCAAAAAGGAAACCGATACAAGTATCTATCCTAAGTCATCCCCAAAGCTAACCCAATTGATCGACCACAGTGCCATCACGCCTCGCCAAGAAATGTTGTAAGGTGAAATAATATCTTCTGAGCTAGGAGTCTACTCTATCATTCCGAAAATATAATGCAATTTTGGGTGAGTTTATAACTCAAGAGAAACCATAATTGATGGTTCACTAAATCATGCATTTACGCGATATCATGTATAACATAACTTCAGTATATATACAGCCAACAAGATATATACAATTTACGGTGAGTCTATAATAGTTTACAGATCTCATCACAATATGTATTACGCAGCAATTTACAGAGCACTAACACTTATCAAGATTATATTAAATCATGTCATTGTCACAATTCACCATTCACCACAATAATTTATAGCTGATACATACCATTCACATGAGTCACATATACCATATCTCTGCATTCAAGATAAGATGCAATGTACGGCAACTCTTTTTCCGATTATTGATGTCGTGCCCGAAGTTGTTCGGCCAAGGATCGCTGACGCTGTGATTTTCTCCCTCGGCTAGCCCGGTCAAGATAAAGGCTTAGGATAAATCCCTGCTCGAGGCCCCGCATTAGAGTAATAAAGGATCGGGACGCGCAGTGATTTCTCCCCAAGCTAGGCCGGCCAAGAGTAATTGCAACTGGGTCACATTCCATTATCCGATCACGCATTTATGCATGCAATGCAAGTTGTTTCAAGTGATTCAATGTGCGGCTATAAAGCCCAAGATTTCATTTCGCAATGTCTTTACAAAGAATTTAGTCCAATACAAGAAGTTTATACGCTCAATCGCACACTTTTCACCATCAGTAGTCATACAAAGGTAATTCACATTGTTCGTTCCATACAAGAAGAACATGCAATTTAGTCATATACATTTCAGTGGTACAAAGGTACTTCTATCACATACAATTCAAGAGTCAACGAGATCATGTAAGGCATTTAGGCGTCAGAATTTGAAAACCATCTAGGTTACTCACCGTTACTCCGAGCTACGCTCGAAGTCCCAAAGAATGTCCGTGGAACTACGATCCAACGACACCTCTATAATAGTAAGCACGTCTATTATTAATCGCTCAATTAACCAATACAAGAACGATATGTCTTAGTGAAATGATGTACCACATGATGTTCACGATTTTCTAAGTACAAAACCCAATTTCGTACTTTAATGCTCAATCCTATCTCTTTGTTCAATTGCTCACCAATAGATGATCCATTCCTACGATTCAGTCCATTTTCCTCAATTCAATTCCTTATAACGATTTCCTATTTATCGGGTCAAACCCTTAATTACAATTCCCAAACAAAACTCCAATAGCCTCAATTTGACGCTTAGGTCACACTATGGACCATAATGGACCTTATCTAAATAAACCAATACCAATTAGATCAAATTAAATTTCATAATTATCCTCAACAGAGACCTCTTTCCTAGATCACAATGAATCGAGAATCACCCCAATTGGAGGTCTATACCAAAGTTATGCCCACTCATCCAAAAATCAATCCCATACATTGACCCATTCATCATGAACCACGCGTCTTCGCCATGACGAAGAGAAACACGCCGGCGCAGGTGTCTCCTCATGCTTGTTATGGCGTGGCATTTCCTTCGTCGCCGTGACGTTCTCGGCTCGTCGCGACGAACGGATTTAATTTAAATCAGCTGTTCGTCATGACGAAGCCTTCGACGCTCGCTTGTCGCGACGACGCGACTAATCCGATCGTTTTCCGCTATTAAAGCTATTTAAACCTCCATTAACACTCTAACTACCATAATAAATGCCATAAATACAAGAAAAGCCGAATAACAACATTAATGCCTTAAAACTTACCAAAACACCGACGATCCACAAATCCACCAAACCCTAAATCCCTCCAAAATCCACGATCAACCACTCAAGCCTCTCTACCTTCATTAATCACAATACATACCCAAGTTAACACAAGGAGAAGATCCAAGAAGGAAACAAGCAAAACTCACACCAAGGAGGAGATCGAATGTTGGGACCCGATCCGAACCGGATCCCAACCGAAAACACGAAGACTTTCACTCTATGCTCGATACCATAAATGTTGATCCCGCTATCGAGACCCAACTACATAAGGTAACGGAAACCGAAGCAAACGGAAACGCAGGAAGTTAAACAAAGCGTGGCTGCTTAATATCGAAACAAATGATTCAATCGAATATAGCGGTTAAATAATCGAATACTTAATCACAAAGAGAAACTAATAAGCGAAAGCGGATCGAATCGAATGCAAATCAATTCGATAGAAAACAAAGTAAGCAAACAAATCAATGTAAATCAAACACTTTCCGACATCCGTATATAAGCAAAGAACAGAAACAAACGCGTTGGGATCCTAAGACGCTCCAAAACTGCTATGAATTTTTTTTTCTTATTCTCATTTCTTTCTCGTACTCAATCATATCCAAATCATCTTCAATCCATACACCATACATAATCTTATATAAATCCATACCAATCTCAAATTACATTTTATCCCGATTTTATCGAAATTTCGGCAGCATAACTACCGCCTTTATCCTAACTCAAACCCGCAAAGTGTTCAAAACAACACTTCTAAATGCCAATCAATCACACAAATATCGAATCCACCGGGACCCTCCGTTAGGGATATCAGCAGATGACACAAACCTAATTTAAACAATCTCATACTTGTCATTCAATCTACCATTCTCATAGTTCAATCTCATTCCCAAATCAATCACACATATAGATTCCAAACTATTCATAATTTCATATACAAATTTCTCATTCATTCACAATACCAACTTTATACACAAATACATTTTTCCCAAACTTATCTAAAGTCATAAACATATTCATACACAAGATCCAAATTTCTCAAAACCAACGATTCAAATGTCGAACCGACGCCTTGACATACGTTTCACATTCTTTTCATCCGATCTCCGTCAAACCCGAGATGGGGATGAAAGGGGTGAGCTCGAAGCTCGTGGATAATACATTTATAAACCGATAAATAAGCGAAATCATTTTAATACTCTTTTGCCAAAAGGGCGTAATTTTTTCAAACTTTATAATTTTCAAACAATTTCAAACCCATTTTTTTCATATTTTCAAACTTTTCATAATAACTCTTTTTTTTCTCATTTTCAAAACTTCAATTTTTCATAAATATGAATGCAACACATAAACAAATCAAAACATATAACACGCCGAATGGTCTGCTGGGTCCAACAGATCAAGCGCATACGCCCCAAGATATGGTCCTGCAGTCAGGAATAGAACGCATTACACTTTCGCAAGATAATGTCCAGTTGTAGCCGTGAGGGAGTCCGAACGGAGCTCCGTGCCACTAGCGGCAAGCCGGAGAAGGCTTAATAAGTAGAGACAAATACGACTCACCAAAGGACCTAACCAACCCATAACACATAATCAAACGAGATTTCGTAATGCCCAAGGCACTTTTCAAATTCTTGATTTTCCACATTCACATAACGCATAATTGATCAATTCATCATTCAAATACTAATTTCAAAATCAAATCATTCAATCAAGATGCATAATTCAATAATGCATTTATGACAATTGAATTTAAATTTATACCAATTTCTAAATCATTCGAAATCATATTTTCCAACTTTAAATCAATTCTTATTTTCAAACATTTCCAATAATTTATCAAAAATAAAATTTTGCTTTTCATTTTCAAAATTCATATTGCTTACAGATCAAATTATAAATATGCTACCCACCAATTATTATTTAAACTTGATTTCAAGCTCCAATTGATCCTCGCTTCTCTCTTCCAAAATACCAAAACCTAAACCATAATCATCCAAATTTCACATCGTAAAATACTTAATTTTCACAATCAACTTAGGAATTCACCAATTCCATTTACATTCAAGTTATTTCAATCTTCAATTTTGAAAATCCCCAATTTTCAAAATTGGCCTAAACCAAGACACTCTAATCCAATCTCATAAAACATAATTTCTTCAAAATTAATCTCACAATTCCTCAATTCACATTAATTCCAAACTATTTAAATCCTCAATTTCAAAAAATCCTCAAATCTTAAAATTGGCCTAAACCAATTTATCCAAATTCAATACCATAAAATACCAATTCTTCAAAATTGATTTCATATATCATCAATTCATCATATTTCCTATAATTCTACACCAAAATATCTCAAAATTCTCAATCATAAAATTAAGCCTAAACCTTACTCAATTTTTCATCCAAAATTAAACCCAACCTAAAGCTTATATATCAAAATTAATTCCACAATCCATAAACCCATCTCATATGTCATAATTCTAAACCTAAAATTAATCAAAATCAAAGTAGAACAATTTCTCTTACTTCTTCTCTTCCAAATTCGAATTTTCTTGGCTCATGAAGAAGCTCTTCATTCTCCACTCTTTTCCTTCTTGGAAAATCCCAAAAGCTTGAAGAATTGAGTAGAAAATTAAAACTAAACTTCTCTCTCCTCTTCCTCCATACCAATCTCCAATCTCCACTCTTTTCTTCTTCTATTTCTTCTTCTTTTCTCTGAAATTTCCAGCCACTTTCGTGGCTTTTAATAGCCAAAACGACAACACCATCTATCTGTTTCATTAATTGATGGTCAAATGACCAAATT